>CM062613.1:602500-1175000 GCA_025617555.3 Puccinia polysora
AAACTATCATTGTTTTCCTTTTAGCATGACTCAACAATCCCAATGAAAAAAAGGAAAAAGAGATTGAATGGGAAGTGCTGCAGAAATTCTATGAGGATGGTTTTGAAATATAAACTCTGATGAAACTGAAAAACATGAAGATTTGGGCCTGAATTCTTGAATTAAACAAAATTGATCACAACTAAAAACAGCCAGAGGGCCTTTTGACTAGATCAATATGAGAACAAAGTAAGCACCCAAGATATATTCAGGCCTTCAATGCATATAAATTATAAGAAGCTATCATTGCTTTCCTTTTAGTGTCAATCAAGAAACCAATGATTAAAGAACAAAACACATTGAATGGATAGTGCTTCAGAAATGACATGAGGATGAATTTAAAATAGAAATACTGATGAAACTAAAAAAATATAAGGAGGGATAAAGCATAAAAAAATATTTGGAGAGAGCATGAAAGAATGGGAAAAGGAAGTTATTGGATAGAATAATTATTAATCAACTATAAAAAATGATGATGGTTGCAAAGTGAGAAATGAAGCTTGAAATTTGGAGTATTGTCACTTAATGAGGAGATTCTGGGCCAGATTGAGATATATAACTTGGAAAAACAGACTGAAATTATTGAATGACACACCACTGTTTCTAGGTGAGAGGTAAGATTGGATCTGAAACAATATTAAACATAAATGGTTTGGAGGCGGGCTTGGTAAGAGAATCAGAAATATTTTTTTCCATGAATAAAAGATTGTTTTTTATTTTTTGATTGGCGTTTTCTCTCTTAGAAACTTTATTTAATGATGAAAATATTCAATTCCTCTGTGGTGAGACTCCAAATTGATGAAATTATTCAGGGCCTTTTTTAATTTAGGAGTATTTGGTGAACTCAAGGGATTTTTTAATTTCCTTAAGATGGTTCTGGTGAAAGATAATTTCTCAAGTGTACCAAAGTTTCCATTTTACCTTTATTTGAGGATATATAGATGGTTTTTTTTAATTTGATGTACTGTTAAATTTTACAACCATATAATAGTAGAAACAAAAATCCAGTACTTTTTCTTCTGGAATTTGTATTTTTAATGCAATATCAATCTCTGTAGCAGTCAATATTTTAGTCAAAGGTGGATTTTTGAAGTCTCAGGCTAAGATAATTCAATGCATCAACAAAGCAAAAGATGTAATCTTATTAAGGCAAGTGAAATAGTTCAAGGTTGTTAATCAATTATGAGAAATTCAAAACATTTTGAGAAATCGCATGACAATTCCAACTTCAAATGAATTTCATATATCTAAAATAAGATAAATAATTAATCTTGAGTTCAAGGAATGATTTTATCTTCATTGGTAGTGGGTTTTAAGTTTTTTTTGTTATTTCAGTGCTGCTGATGGGTCACAATTTAATCAATCAAAATTTTTCAAAGCTATCTAAATATTTTTAGGTTGGATTAGAGCAAGGGTGCATCTATTTACAAGCCAATAAATTACTGATGACACAGCATTTTTTTGGTGTGTGCACGCCGCATGCCCATAATTTTGGCATGCACAGGTAAACACCCAAATATTTTTGGCATGCACAGGTCCATAAACTACAAAATAAAAGCCCTTCAGTGTGGTTTATTAAGAAAGAAAGTAAGAAGGCAAATAAAGGGAGCAGTTCACCCTTGAATTCTGGGGATTTTCTTTTATAGATCTCTCCATAATTTTAACTCTTATCCCCCATTGTGGTAGACTGTCAGCCGCAAGACAAATAGAGTTGCTCAAATGTCTGCACAACTCATATGTCTTTTTGGTATAGTAGCTAAGAACTGGGCTCCTCTTCCATTATCTGATATCAAGTTCACTGGTTCAACCCACAATAGAGAAAAGGATTAGAAATGTTGACTAGTTTTATAATCATATATTAAATTTTAATAATATTTTATAATAATTTGTAAGTATTTTTTTTATGAATATTTATTATGGAATTAAAACACTGATAATATATATTATCAAGAAGGGGATCCAATATAACTTCAAATTAAGTTATGAGGACTCAGATGCGTCCTAACTATTGATATAGAAGTTCCCAAAGTGTTCCATCCCTTTGGGAAGGAGTTATCATTTATATTAATCCATACTCTCTACTCTGTATATATTAATTACATATTTAATCTTATCACCCTTTGGGATGAATTAATGCTTTAAAATACTGCTCTGAGCCTTGAGTTTGTCAACACAGAGGTCCCAGAGTCCAGTTGTGAGTTATATTAATTATATTAATCCATTCTCTCTACTCTGTATAGATAAGTTAAATAATTTAATACTATCCCTCTTTGAGATTTAATTACACTTTGATACACTCCACTGAGCCTTGAGTGCATCCAATCTGAGGGCTCAGAGCTTAGTTTTAAGTTTTAAACCTTATAAAATCATTTCCAAGGGTATACATACTCTACATGTATAATATATGCCAAGGTAATTGGAATTAAGAGGTAAATACATGATCAAGCTACATGTAAATGAGGTTATACAATGACTTTGAGGGATTTGATGACTTCTATACCTTCCATTTGACTGATTTTTAAGTCCTAGAACCAATTAACTAACCTTTTGAGTATTTAAATGAAAAACTTACCTTGAAAATCCAACCCAATTAGTACTAGTTCTTTATTAATCATTGGCTATGATTTCATGGTATTTTGAGCCCTTGAGGACAAAACCAGGGAACAGGGAAAGCCCAGAACTCCCCTGATGATTCCTTGAGTCCCCCAAGGGCTCTTGTTACCTTAAAAGAGGGGTGTTTTTACCCTATAGCCCCTTCCTCAATTATTTATTATTTATTATGGATCCAGTATACAGCAAGAGTTAACAAGCCCACTCAATGTGTTGGAATACTGGATCATCTTTATTTTATCTCTCCTGTATTCCTCTTTCATCTGGTCATGTTCCATCTTTCCTTCTCATTTCTCATCATTTTTCCTTTATGTGTTCTCCTTACGTCCCATCTGGTCTCCCTCACTTTTACCTGTCAAGTGCGCCCACCCAACCATCTTCCTCTCACCAATCACAGGCGCGCACACTTACATGTCACTTGTCTCAATCACATTTTCACTACCTGAGGACAGATAGTCAAGTCAGTTTGAAGGATTCTTTCCTCATCCTTCATTCTGACTCTCAATCTGCATATCCTCAGGTGAGTAAAATATCTCTATTAATTTTCTGCTTCTCTCATCATTATCACCTGTTTCCTCTGTGTCTTTCTCAATTCCTCTGTCTCTCATATGAAATCTACAATTCTTCATTCTGACTCTCAATCTGCGTATCCTCAGATCCCAACAGGTTATAAGCCCAGGATTGTTAGCAATTAAATAAGCGCACCCACTCAACTTGAAGGATCCGTCACACCTAGCAATGTTAACACATCTATCATGGAAGAACTAAACACATCTCACCAAGTTCTTAAAACCCCTTTGATCATTCCTCTCAGTGCCCCAGGATCTGAATCAAACTATCTTGATTGGGCCATGATACTTTGATTACAATTCTGAGCATCAGGTGTTGGATATCTAATCAGCAACTCTCAACAAAAACCAAATCAAGAAACATGGTCACACGATAACCTTACTGTCTGCTCAGTTATCTCCAGATTGATCACCTCATCAAATTTTCAGTTCATACGCAGGCACAAAGAAAGTTCTGTAGGCATGTGGAATTCCCTGAGAGATGCCCATCAGGATAACTCGTCAGGTGGAAGGATGTACTGGTTGCAAAAACTACTTCTCACCAGACTAAAAAACAAAGAAATGACCACGCATCTGTCCAAAATTGTCTCATATGGAGAAAAGCTGTCCTCACTGATCACCACCAATAATCCTCTCACAGCCGAAAATCTTCTATCAACTGCCATTCTTCTCTCCTTACCCAATGACTGGCTAAGCTGTGTCTCCATTATGATAAACAAGGAATCATTTCCTCCTGCCAGACTTATAGCAGCTCTGAAGCAAGAACACCTCCATTGCCAAACTCAAGACAAAGACGCTCTGGTGAACTCAGCAAGATCACAGAAATCAAAGGCCAGTACCTCCTACAATCAAACCACTGAACACATACCACCCAAGACCTATTTCTACACGCACTGAGATGTTGAAGGACGTTCCTTCTCCCAATGCACAGAAGTGAGGAAATCCCTGAGTCAACTGAAGAAGAAAAACATCAAGACCAAGAACAGACCTGGAGCAAACAATTCAAAACCCGCTGACACAAATCTTAGTAAGGTTGATACAAACAACATCAATTCAGAGTCAGATGATTTTTACAACTTGCAAATAATCCTCCACTCAGGATCAGTGGCAGTGAGAAACTCCACAAACATCAACCCTGATCATTGAATAGATTTCAATCTCAACTCTGGATGCTCAATTTCAATGACACCATATGGTGATCAAGTTAATTACAAAAGGCCCGACAATACTGTCATTTGTCTTGCCAATGGATCAACAATCAGATCAATCAAAAAGGGAATAATTCCATTTCCTTTTGGTTGTCTCAAGTCTCTTGTAGCTCCAAATCTTCACAACCCACTGCTCTCCATCTTCAACATCTGCAATGCCGGTATGACTGTAGTTTTCCAAAAGGACAGCTGTAAAATATTTGACAAATTGATATCAAACATAAATCAACAACCATTGCAAACTGGATATAGAAAAGACAATCTGTACTATCTCTCAAAAGATAACGTAAGCAATGAAGAATCAAATCAATAAAGGATCATTCAAACCTCTGACAATATCCTTTTTGGTTATCACTTTAGGTTGTCTCATTTAAACTTGAAATCACCCCAGAAATACCTAAAATCCCATGGGATAGCGGCACACCCAAAGAAAAAAAAAGAGGTTCAGAAATGTACTACTTGCATACAAATGAAAATGACAAGAAAGCCCTTTCACACCCGATTAAGTTATCAATCAACTAAACCTGGTGAACTTGTTCACACGGACGTATGCAGTTTTGAAACCATCTCTAGAGAAGGATATAAGTATTTTGTCACCTTTATAGACAACTGCTCAAAAACTCTCTTTGCCTATCCAATTCTTCTCAAATCTGATGTTCTGAAGACCACTCAAAATTTCATCTCATTTTTTGAAAATAAATACAACTTAAAGGTTACCTCCTTAAAATTGGACAACGGAGGCAAGTATCTGAACCAGCCCATGAAAGACTACCTAAATCTGAAAGGAATATCTCACAAACCGGGGCCTCCTCACTCACCACAACTAAACGGGGTTGCCAAAAAATCAAATCGCACAATCTGCAATATGATCAGATGCTCTCTCATCTTGTTGAATTTACCAAAATCCTTCTGGTCAAATGCTCTGAACCACTGCCTATTCTCCTTCAACTCCTATCCCTGCAAGACTCCTCAAGGCTTTGTATCACCAAACTCCATTCTCCAGTCAACTGACGTAGATCCAAGGCACCTTCACCCGTTTGGTTGCCTAGTGTGGTACAAAATTCCCAAAGCTAACAGGAATAAACTAGATAAAAAACAATGTCCCCCAATTCTCTTATCCTATCTCCTCAATCATTCTGGTTTCCACCTGTATGATTTAACCGCCAACAAAACCATCAAGTCTTGCAACTGCCTCTTCAACAACTCCTCATTCCCTTACGGTTGCTCACTCATTCCCAAAGACAACCACACTCCTGTTCCTGTAGAGCTACCATGGCCCGATCTGCCATCAAACCCAACTAAGCCTGGTCCCACCTCACTCTCCATCCCACCCTCATCTCTCCCTTGCCCCCCCCCCTCCGTGCTCTTCTCCTTCTCCCACTCACTCCAGTTCCTTTCCCCCATCCAATCCCTTGTCCTTTCCGTCCTGTGTTCCCCAGCCTTCACCTCCAGATGCTCAGCCTTTCCAGTCCTGCAGCCCTGCACCATCCAACAACTCCAATGTTCTCCCTCCTTTCAATCTCACCCCCCCTCTTCCTCCCCGCCTTCCCCCAACACTCCTCTTCCTCCCATGTCCTCAACCTATCCAACCCTCCCCCCGCCTCAAACTCCTGTTTGCGCTCCTCCGCGCCCCCCCTCCCCGCCTCAATCCTCTCGCATGTCTTGCCCCTCGTCCCATTTTGGCAATTTTTCCCGGCATGCTTCAGTTAAGGACAATTTGACTGCCCCCAAGACCTGGAAGCAGCTTCTACGCTCTCCCCACCATTGTTGCTGGATTGCCTTGGCGCAGGAAGAGATTTTGTCTCTCCAGGGAATGAAGATGTGGACCCTTGTGCCGCCCCCCAAAGGGCGCAAGATAATTCACTGCAAGTGGGTTTTCAAGGTAAAGAGACGTCCCAACGGCTCCGTCATTAAGCTGAAAACAAAGCTTGTTTCCATGGGATTTTCCCAGGTCCAGGGTCTGGATTTCTCTGAATTATTTGCCCCCACTCTCCGACTTGAAACGCTTTGTCTACTACTCGGTCTCCTGGGTCACAAGGGGTGGGTTGGTTGCCAGCTGGACTTCAAGACAGCTTTTCTTAACAGCCACCTAGATGAACCCATCTTTATGGCTCACCCCCCCCCCGGCTTCAAAGATCCCCAACATCCAGACTGGGTCTGCTGCATCACCAGGGCAATCTACGTTCTCAAGCAGTTGCCCCGCCAATGGAACCTAGAGCTCAACTCTGCACTTCTATCTCTGGGTCTTTCCCACTCCGCCTACAATCCCTCCCTGTACTACAGGCTTGATGGTGGCAACCTGATAGGAGCTGTCACCACTCATGTGGAAAATCTTGCTGTTGTTGGCACGTCTTCCTTTGTCACCTCCTTCACAAAGGCAATCAGCAAGCGCTTCAAGGTTTGATCCAACAAAGAGCTCTCTCTTTTCCTCTTGATCTCCATCAGCAGTGAAATGCACCATAGGTCCATTTCCATCTGTCAGTCTCACTACATCTCTTCCATCATGGAATCCTATCTCCCTGGTGACTCCGTGACAACTCAAACCCCCATGGATGTCCACTTCAAGAATCTCTCTCCACGCGCAGCCTCCTCCCCCCCTTCCCCTCCCCAATACAATCAGCTCATTGGTTCCCTTCTATGGTTCTCCCAGTGCACTTGACCGGATTTTGCGTTTGCGGTGAACAGACTCTCCCAATTTCTCACGGATCCTTCCCTCAATCACTGGACCGCCGCACTCAGGGTTCTTTGCTTTCTTCACACCACCCGCAACTACCATCTTACTCTGGGTGGCTCCTCCATTATGCTCTCAGGATACAGTGACTTGGACTGGGCCAAAGACAAGTGTGATTGTTGCTCCACCTTGGGCTACACCTTTTGTTTGGGTAGTGGGGCCATCTCATGGAAGTCCTAGAAGCAACCTACGGTATTGCTCTCAAGCACCAAGGCGGAATACAAGGCTCTCTCAGACTTCTGCAAAGAGGGCCTCTGGCTCCGCAACATAATGGTTGAGCTGCATCTCCAGGACAAATTGACTGTTCCCTTGCTAGTTGACAACAAGGGGGCTGAAGCGCTTGCCAAAACTCCGGAGCACCACTCTCAAACCAAACACATTGATTCCTGCCACCACTTCATTCTTGAGTGCTTCAATAAGGGAGCCTTCATGGTGGGTCACATTGCTACTAGAAACATGCTAGCGGATATGCTAACCAAGCCTCTGTCTCATGTTCTGCTCAAAGCTCATCAGCACATGTTTGGCCTTTTGGGCGGTGGTCAGCAAGGGGGGGTGTTGGAATACTGGATCATCTTTATTTTATCTCTCCTGTATTCCTCTTTCATCTGGTCATGTTCCATCTTTCCTTCTCATTTCTCATCATTTTTCCTTTATGTGTTCTCCCTACGTCCCATCTGGTCTCCCTCACTTTTACCTGTCAAGTGCGCCCACCCAACCATCTTCCTCTCGCCAATCACAGGCACGCACACTTACATGTCACTTGTCTCAATCACGTTGTCACTACCTGAGGAAAGATATTCAAGTCAGTTTGAAGGATTCTTTCCTCATCCTTCATTCTGACTCTCAATCTGCATATCCTCAGGTGAGTAAAATATCTCTATGACTTTTCTGCTTCTCTCATCATTATAACCTTTTTCCTCTGTGTCTTTCTCAATTTCTCTGTCTCTCATATGAAATCTACAATTCTTCATTCTGACTCTCAATCTGCATATCCTCAGATCCCAACACAATTTAATCTCAAGAAGAGGATTGACTGGGTACCTAAACTTTAGTATAAAAATCATCAAATAATCAACTCCTCAACTCTAAGTTTTTGTGGAAAGTTCTTCTGGAGTTGTAACATTCATTGTTACTTTAAAGGGTGTGAGTTTACTTTGTAAACAAAGCTCCTTTAGGATTTATTAAGTTGAAGCCAGGTCTGTTATCTCTTTATAGAGATCAAGGTGTGGTCTTTTACTTATAATACTCTGTTAGTATTTGAGTTTTATTTCCTTTTAACATTTTTACTGTTTTAATAAGTCATTAACCGATTTTAAAATTGTTTTTTTTTTGCAGGTTTAACCACAGCCCAGTGTAGCAATAAAGGCAAAACCCCTGACATAGACAAAACCTAACCTTTAGCCATAAAACTCAATCTTCTATGATAAATATAATTCAAATCCCAAAACAAACCTCAGAAATGGATTCAAAACCAAAAATAAGCTATATCAACTCAGCCAAACTACCCCTCTACCTCTCATAGTTTATAACATACAGCCCAAATCAACTATTTCCAGCTCATATCCCACCAAGGCATCACAAACAAGTGAAAGATACATGGACATTACCTTGAAACCCATAATACATACCAGTTGAATCTTGACTGAAAACCTGTAACAAACATAAAACCAATCATCATACCAGAGGCTGTGCAAAAAAAATACAGAAGTAATATATGCAAAATACTAGATACTAAATTTAGTGCCAAACAAACAACCAATCACCAGACCAGGAGAAGTTTAAAAAATATACCACCAAATAACCTCAACTGTATACGCAGCACTATATGAAACATACTATATGCAGTGCAAAAAAAAAAATAACCACCAGAACAGGGTCAGTGCAACATATAAAACCCCCAATCATCTCATCTGTATACACATCAACCCATGCAATCAGGCACCTTTGGTACCAAAAAAACCACCAGCACCAACTAACCTCAGGAATACACAGCAATATTTTAAAGAAGGCACATGTAGTATCAAAGAAAAAACCAGTAAAAACTCACCCCAGAACTAAAAAGAAATAGATGCAGGAACCACATTTGGTTCCAAACAAGAAACAGTTATCCAATCACCTTATCAGGACTACACATGTCAGCTTGCTACTATTTCAGAGCAAGCTGCAAAAGTAAAAGTAATAAAATAAAAATAATAATATTAAAATTAACCTAACAAGGAGTAGGAAAACCACGAATATTATTAAAGAAATGAATGCTCCACCCAAAGTTAGGTAGGGTCACTCACTGACCCCACCCTTGAAATCCAACTCCTTATATTTTTAAATAATTAAGGAAAGAAAGACCAAAATACCACAGAACCAGTATGGTACCTTTTTGGCCAATTGAATATTTCACATGTATTGTCACGTATAAGTTTCACACCTAAAATTCAGTCAGAATTGAGGTGTTGTGTATATTTTAGGAGTTACAGACGGAAATGTGTTCTGTCACAATTCCCGCACGCAGCCGCAGCAGCCAATACACCTGTGCGCGGCTGAGCTACAGCACTTTCACCCTGTCAAAGCCGTGTACGCAGCCCCAGGCCTCTGACAAGTATGCAGCCGCGGGACTATGAGTTGACAAAGTGACAGGCGGCCTGAGAAACCTAGGTACTGCGTAAACATGCTACAACCTTACAGGAACATTCTACATATGTAATAAATTTTCCCGTGGATAGTATATAGTCTAAAAATACATAAAAGTATATAAAAATACATAAAATTATATAAAAATACCTAAATAACCTTTACACATATTTTTATCAAATATAATTCAAAATACCAAGAATGTCAAAAATGATATAATAACTACTTCTAAAAATATATTAAAATACTTTAATATGAAATTATGAGAACTACAGGACATCAGTATCTTTGTCAAATACTAAGAAAACTAATGATTTAAAAATATTACATAAATACTTATTACTTATATTTTTAAATAATTATTTTAGTAAATCAAATAAAATTCGAAAATAAGGAGTAAAATCAATTTCATGACTTTACTCCAATTATTTAACACATAATGAGAAATCACCTGACATAAGAATATCCGTAGGAATTTCTATTAAAATAATTATTAACTTACTGGGAACCTTTACTAAGGATAATTAATTAAATAATAAATAAAATGGACAAATTAGTGTTATTCACACATCCAAACATCAATTATAAAGTAGAATAATTCTCATACCCTGTGGAATTAGATGTTACCAGTGCTACAGCACCAAGAACACGTGACAGTCTGCCACTTTTTACCCTGCTAGCCTCAGTGTCAGTCCCTTTGAGCCCCTGTACCCCTCAGAAGGACAATATTGGGACTCAAAAAGCTATAAATAAAGAGCTCTTTTGAGGATATTGATACTTAGAGGCCCAGTTATATTTACATCCAGACACCATTCCAAGGTAATCAAATACTTATAAGAGATAAGTAAGTGATTTATGGATTTAGTCTGATTAATAATATCTGTCCCCAACCCTTTTTATCAATTTAAACTGCTGAAAAACCTTATAACCCCAGTAAACAGGTTTAACCCATCAGTGCATGTCCCAAACAGGTACCCAAAGGATTTAATAATATACTAGTGAGTCTTATTATCCTTTCTCTGTTGTGGCAGCTTGGTTACAAAGCCCTGCCACTCCACCGTGTATTTTATATACATATTATCTTTGGTCAATATATCCTTTAAGAATATAAATTAAAGGTTCCAAAGTAACCAGGCCTATGTGTTTTCATACTGAATTCCCTGAAGAGAGGTGTTAAAGATTCCCAATATAACTTTGGCCTCTCTGTTAAATTATTCAATAATCAATTTATTAATATTGATTTATAATATTAAACCATATCCAAACCAATCAACCTTGCAATTAGCTTTATCCAAATATTTTATGGATCTTTTCTGCATTTACTGGATAATATATTTATTATATATTCTATCACCTCTGGTAGCTAAAGGATAGCAAGTATCTTGGTATCCAGGAGGCTGAAAACACAAAACTATATGCAAGGGTGTGCATTCATGACAATCATGTGCTATCTTTTTTACCAACCACAGAAATATCTCATACATCTTTACCTTTTTCCACCAACCAGCATTGATTCCTCATTTACTTTTACCTCCCTGTACATCACCCGTATAAATAGAGCCTCATGGGAACCCTCAGAGGAACTCTCAGTGGAAACCTTGAGAACCCCCTGGGGCAGTATTTGTCTATTTAAGGAGAGCCTATCTTCCCTATCCAATTAGAATCCCCATTCCTCACTCATCACTCCCATGCCTCCCTGGAACTCTTACCATCATCCATCTGTGGTCAGGGTACTTATCAGGCTGGGAAGCCCATGGGCTAGCCCATACTCAATGGGTTGGAGGTTGGTTTTGCACTTAACCCTTGGAAGAAAACCAAATTTTGGGGAAGCCTGGCTGGCTTTGGCAGTCAGCTTTGGTCATTAACTGTGTGTTTGGGCTTCTTTTCAGGAACCAGATTAGGGATGGAGGAAGGGCTTGAATCTATTTTTTGAAAAATCAAGGGAGGCAAATCTGGAATATGTTGTTGTATGAGTGTGTGGGAAGGGATTGGTGGTGCAACTGCCTCCAAATGGGTGAAATCAAGGAGCCAAATTTGGAGGATGGGGTATTTTTTTCAGGGTGATTTTGCCAGGATGAGCCTTAGGATCAGGGATTTGAAGAGTTGCAGGGTGCTCCAAGCTACCAATACCCCACTTTTCTCCTCATTCAACCTATCTGTGTTCTCCACTTGCAACTCTCCAATTGCTTCATAAGAATCAACATCAATGCCTACAATGACCAACAAAGGGGATGGCGCTGTGGTAGTTAGTGAAAAACGGTCAAAAAAACAAAGAAAAACAAAAAGCAATTTTTGGGACTTCTTTGAGCAGAAATAGGCAGGTAAGTATGGTTTTTCTTGGGGCATGTCTGTTTTTTTATTTCTAATCAAATAATCTTTCATATATCAGGTAATGATGCCTGGTTGATCTGAAAATTTTGCAAGGCTTCTATTTAAAAGAATGTTTATTTTGGGAAAACTTACCTTTTATGTCATTCTGAAAAATTTGGACAGTCAGGGGACTCATCTGGACCACTAATACAAACACTATTGAATCCTGAAAAGGGGAAGTTAAGAATTTGAAGTTTGACCAGAAGACTGCAAGATTGGAAATGGTGAAGACAATTGTTAAGCATGAGTATCTTTTCATGATGGCTGAGCATGGAGGATTCAGGAAATTTTTAAAGAAATTAAAACCATTATTTCAACCAATTAGTTGAAATACTGTTAGAAGTGATATGATGGAGTTATATAATAGCCTCACAGACTAAATCCATACCATGTTGGACAAATTAGAAAAGATTGCACTTACCACTGATTGATGGAAATCCCTTCAAAATGATGGCTACATGGCTTCTACTTGTCACTTTATAGGCAATAACTGGCAACTCAAAAATAAAGTTTTATCATTCAAACCACTTACAGCTCCAAATACTGGAATTTCAATCAGTTAAAAAATAGCCAAGACCCTTCATGCTTGGAACTTGATGGATAAATTTTCATTAATTACTACTGATAATGCCCTCTCTAATGATAGTGCAAACAACCAACGACACAATGCAATTCTTGAATTATTCTTGAAATTCCAAACGATTCATTAGATTTTGGTGGGAATTTTCTTCATGTTAAATGTACAGCTCATATCCTCAACCTTATTTTCAAAGATGGCTTGAATGTTTATTTTGATGCTATAAGCAAAATCAGATCCATTATTAAGTTTTTAAGGGGTTATCAATCAAGAAAACAGCACTTTAAACATTCCATGGATATTTTTGGAATCTTTTGAAACTGAAAGAACCTACTATTGATGTTACAACACAATGGAACTCAAACGATGAAATTATTTCCTCTGAAATTCCATACAAATCAGTATTCCAGAATCATCATATTTCAAACTCACAGTTTTTAGACTGCCCCTCTGAGGCTGAATGGCTTGTACTTTATTTAATGAAAAAATTCTTTGAAATTTTTCAAAAAAGCAAAAAATGAAATTGCTGGTAAAAAATATCTAACTTCCAAACTATATTTTGTTACTCTGAAGGACGTATAATATAATCTGGAAGTTTTGTCTCAAGAAGTTGGAAATGATCATATTACCTCAATAGTTCAGCCAACAATTAAAAAATTTTGCAACTACTGGTCAAACATGAATGAATTTCTAGCTCTTGAAATTTTTTTTGATCCCCGCTCAAAGTTCAAATACATATAATACACCATGCCAAGGACTATGGATATTCAATCAGTTCATAATTACATACAAGACCTTGGAAAAACAATATATCTATTGATTTACATACAAGATCTTGGAAAAAAATATATCTATTGCTTGAATATTATTCTCCAAAATCATTGGTGGAAAAAAAAATTTTCTAGTTAAATTGTTGAAAAAACCTATAGAAATTGCAAATCAGATGGTTTTTGCAAGTTTTTACAGGGAAAAAATTGATCTCAATTAAGTACTCCTTTGGCTGAATTGGATTTATACCTTCAAGAAACTTTGATTGAAATACTTGAAAGTAATTCTTAATCTAGCTTAATCAACTGGTGGAAAGAAAATTCTTGTTGATTTCCAAAATTAGCTTGTTTATCAAAGACAACATTTATGGCTCCAATGGCTTATATTGCCTCAGAATCAGTAAGACTCATCCCCATTTTTTATTGAATTTTGTGTGATAATTAATTCATTTTTACTTTTAATTTTTTAGGCCTTCTCTACCAGTGGTTTTGTTTTGGATGAATTCAGAAAAAACCTGGCTCCAGAGGCCCTTGAATCCCTTATTTTTAGTCAAGATTGATTATTATTTCTTTAGCTTTATTCTCTATCAATAAAAAATCTTTATTTGTGCCTCACACCTGCATATTATCATGATTTCAAAGTGCATCACCTTTTTCCAAAATTGCAGTGAGATATTTGAAAGTGCAGAAAACAGATTTCAATTTAAAAAAAAACAGGGGCCCGCTAACTGGCCCAAACCCTCAAAAATCCTGAAAATTCCGGCTTGGGTTGGGTTTAGGCTCAACAAAAATTGGAGTATACCCAGCCCACCAAAGCCTGCTTATGCACTGGAATGTTTTTTGATTGCCAAAAAGGGGTGTGACCAACCCAATAAGCACACTGAATCTGTTTTACTAACCAGATAAAACCTCATCAGTGAACTAATTGAAAAGTGAAATGAAATCAGAAACCAATTTTAAACCTCATCACCAGCCATTTGAACCAAACCCATAAGTTTCTTTGAATAAGGTTTCTTCTGAGACCTAAATTATTCAGAGCCTAATAAATGAAACACCCCTACACAATCAATAATAACCTCTATACAGATAAAGGAAAAAACAGAAAAGAACTACCAACATTATCCCCTACCCAGCCCCCCTGTGGGTAAGCCTATCCTTGGGTCCTCTCTGATAAATTTAGGTTGGTTAACCAAGACCAAGCTTAAAATTTCAATCAAGAGAGAAAACAGTAAGTGATTTGAGATCAGACCAAAGATAAAAAGGAAACAACATAAGCAGAATAGAAAACCAACAGGGTAGTGACTGGCTGATAGTTATGAGTCAGAGTAAATGAACAATGAAAATAACATTGAATGAGACTTGATAGTCTGTAGTTAGATCAGATGTTAGTCGTTGATGGGCTGATATAGGATTGAGTGGAATTGATGTACCACTAGCTAGAACAACAGACAACGAAGCCGGTATTGGATGATGTTGGATGTCAAAGCGCCTTGAACGACCTGAAAGAAGATTGGATAAGTGAACTGAATGAGGAGTTGAAACTCAATAATTCTCACTTGATTTGGACTGGCTGCTTGATGACGAACAATTGATTATTGATGGCTTTGCGTTGTCAGAGTGCGTCTTCTGCTTGAAGTAGATGTTTTTATTAGGATCGTATGATTGATTTGATCCCAAGTTGAAGTTGGAAGACCGCAGAGTTGAATTGAAGATTGTTTTGAATATGAAGTGTCCTCAGTTGGTATTATAGAGCACCGCCAAGGCAAGAATTGGAAATAGAAATGATATGAAAAGAAAGAAAGTTAAAAAGGAAAACAATGGTTAGGATCTTATCAGGAAACAATAGATGGAAGAATAAAACACAATATGAACATCACACACATGATTGAAAGTACGCAACAATAAAGCAGCAATAATGAATGGTTTGTAAGACCAGCTGAAACAGCCAAATGGCTTATAGAGATACTGATCAAGCATGAATACACAGGTAAGTCAGTAATAATTCTAACACCCCTCCACAACTCCGAAATCAGTGGTATAAAGAACTGAATGAATTTACAAGTCTGGAGTTTGATGTCTTGTTAGCTGCTTTAGTTAAAGCGTCCGCGGTCATTGACAGAGACGGTATGAGTTTGACATCAATAGTTCCCAGCTTGAAATCATCTCGCAGGCTTTTAGTCTTGATATCAATGTGCTTGACTTTGGAATTTGAACCAAATTTCTTAATCTTGTCGTCGAGTCCTTTGTTGTTGATGAGATGCACAGGACACAAGAAGTTGGTTCAATATATATCCTTGATGAGTTGAGACAGCCACCGAGCTTCTAGGTGGCAGATGGATAGGGCTACGCATTTGGATTCGGTGGACAAATGAGTGATACATTGCTGTCTTCTGCTAGTCCAGTAGAGTGGACTCCCTTTGAAGAAACAAATAAATCCGCTTTGCGAGATTCAGGTTTCTGGGTTGTCAGCCCACGTGGCATTGCTGAAGCAAACCAAACAATCTGAAATTGATCTTGGGCCTAAAGTGAGTGACAGATCCTTTGTGCCAGCGAGGTATCGCCACACATGGATGACTTCTTGCCAGTGACTAAGTCCGGGTCTTTCACAATGCTTAGCCAAGCTGGACACGGCAAAACTGATGTCAGGTCGAGCTAGGCCTGCAATGAAGTTGAGTCGTCTGATGGGTGAGCGATAATTGACGTTTAGGGCAAGAAACTTTTCATGATTGTCTTGATCAGCAGTATTGAGGTGGAGTCCAGGAGTCAAAGGTGTTGATACAGACTTGCAGTTGGACAATCCCATTTCCTCGAGGCCTTTTTCAATGTGTGAGGGCAGAGATAGATGGAACAGGCCATTGCTGGTGGAGACCTTTATTCCTAGAAGTGTGTTGGGATTGTGTGCGGAGGAATTTTTGAATCGCTTTAGGAAGTTGTCTTTAAAGGTGCTTACATTACCGGCAACCAGGAGATCGTCCACGTGGAAGAATAAAACCGTAATGTCTTCGTCGCCAATATATAGACACAGATCTCCGACTGATTCTTGGAACCCTTGATTTTTTATCCATTCGCTCAACATTTGATACCAATTTTGAGGCGCTTGTTTGAGCCCATATAGAGATTTCTTAAGGCGGAGATATTTTGACTTTCTATTGCACCCATAGGGAGTTTTAATAAACACCTGTTTGTCGAGTTCGGAGTGCAAGAATGCTCCTTTGACATCAAGCTGGAGTACCTCTAGTTGTTTGTCCGCGGCATAGGTGAGGACTCCCCTGAGTGATGCGACTTTCCCTGTGGGAGCATATGTCTCAAGGTAGTCAAGACCGTATCTCTGACTGAAGCCTTGCACGCAGAGACAAGTTTTGAAGGAGACCAGTTCACAGTCCGCATTCTGCTTAATTTTGAACACGGGCGTAGTGTTGAGAGGGTTTGTAACCATGCTTTCATCGGCATCTTCCCAAACTTCCTGTTCTTCTATGGTGTCAAACTCCTTCATGGCAGAGTCGCGCCAATGAGGAAGAGTCATGGCTTCTTCAAGTGATTTTGGGATTTTCTCAGCTAGATATCTGTATCGATCAGGCTTGTTCAGAGTGTCTCGGTTGCGTAAGTTGGGTCTGAGATTATTTTCGACTGCCTGATTCGTGTCTGATTCTGAATCTGACTCTTCTTTCACTGAGGGAGAGGAGTCAGTTTTGACAAGTTCTCCTGCAGAAGTAGTAGGATGAATGGGTAAAGAGGTTGGTCGCCACGTTGTTACAGGATCGGAGCTGCTGTCTTCCAGTGAGATAGCAGTGGGTTTTTGGTTATTGAAGATCACGTGTTTGGTTTCAATGACTTTTCCAGTGGAGGTAATTACTTTGTACAAGAGTAGTGTGGGGTTGAACCCAATCAGGACTCCAGGAGCACCTTTTTCGTCAAGTTTGGATTTGATGGCAATATTGTTGAGGCAATAGGTTAGCAACAATCCTACTGGCTTGATGTACCCTTCAGGAAGCTCCTTTTTATGCATGAGCATCCAAGGAGAAATACCACCTTTTTCCTTAGGGATCTGATTCAGCATCAGACAGCAGCTCTTGACCACTTTGTTCCAGCACGATTTGGGTAGATTTGAGTCGGAGATAGTGGCTCTGGTTGATTCCATTATGGTCCAATTTGCTTGCTCTACTCAACCGTTGTGTTGTGAGTGGTAAGGCTCTGTGATGATTTGATTGATGTGGTGAAGTTTGCAGAAGTTGTGTAATTTAGTGTTGACAAATTCTCCGCCGCCATCCGAGCATAGGTCTTTGGGATAATTGTTTGTCTTTCTGCGGTGATTTTTGATGACAAAAATCAGTACGTCCGTTTTCTTGTCCTTAGATCTGAGAGGGAAGCAGGCTGTGTAGCCGGAATGGGAGTCGATCAAGTTGAGTATGTATTTGAACCCTCCTTTGGATATGGGATTGATTGGACCAATCAAGTCCACGTGAAGCTTTTCGAAGCATTTTGATGCAGCCTCTTGTTGGTGTTTGAAAGGTTTGCGAGTGATCTTTGCCTTCTCGCAGCTTAGACATTTGAAGGAGTCTTTTTGGGTACTCGGAATAGGTTGATTGAGGTACTTTTCCATTTGCTCGATACTCGCATGTCCAAGAGAGCGGTGTATGGAGAGCAGTTCAGCATTTGAATAGTAGGTTTCTTTGGCGTCCGGAGTCATATCAATCACAAAAAGGTTGTTGATGATTCTTCCGGACAATAGCGTCTGGCCTCCAACGACCAGTTTGAACAAGCATGGGGAAACGTTGTGATTCACTTTGGGTTGAGCTCCTTGGCTGGCCAATGCTCCAAGAGAGATGAGATTGATGGTGGAGTCAGGGACCCAGGTTGCATTACTGAGTATTAGATTTGCTTCTTTTGTTCTCAGAGCTACCTTTCCATTCCCCTTGATTGAAATGGCCGCGTCTTTCTTTCCGGTTTGGATCTTTTCAATTCCGTCGCTTTTGGTTAGAGACACGAAGAGTTGATTGTCGTTTATAATATGAACAGAGCATCCAGAGTCCAGGATGAACCAATGCGATCCAGTGTTCTCCGGAGTGTTAGTGTTCAATCCGCAAAAGAAGGAATAGAAGTGTGCTTCCTTGTCTGTTTGAGTCTTAAATTTCTTACCGCGGTTGTGGAGGTTGGGCGGTTTGAGCTCTGGGAATTCAAACCAGCAGGAAGCGGCTGGATGAGTAGTAACAGCTGGATTATTCTTCCCGTTCTTGCACCTGGGACCTTGGTACAAGGCTACTTTCATGGGTTCAGTTTGATCACCTTTGGCTATGGATTTGTTCTTGTGTTGGATGAGGTGGTTGAGGACTACATCGATTTTCATTTTCGTTGTCAAATGCATGATCTGCGATTTCATGTTTTGCATCATGGTTGTTGAGAGAAATTTGAATAATACCAGATAAGCAATGATGTCTGAGGGTAAATCAATTCCAACTTTGATTAATTTCTTCAAGTAGACTTTGATAGTGGTCATGAAAGCTTCTATATTGGATTCCATACCCAGATGCAGGAAAGCATTGAAAACCCTTGCTCTATTGGCCAATTGCAAGGAAGCGAAATGAGTCTGAGTCGCCATCCATATGAGCTTGGCGTCATCTTCATTGACTTCATCAATAACGTTGTTGTAGGTGTTCAAGTCGAGTTTGGCCATGATGTGTGCCACAAACTCCTGATTGAGTTCAACATCCAATAGGTTTGTCTTGTTGGGATCATTCATTATGTCAAATATGCCGCGTAATTTGAACAATTTTTTGAACTTTTTTCTCCACATGCTGTAGTTATCAGCCGTCAATAACGGTATGGATTCTATGAGCGATTTGATTGCAAGTGATCTGTAGTTGGTGTCCCCCCCTGGTCCTGGCGTTGACGATGGTCCCGGCAAGTTCATCGCGATTGAGAGAGGCTTTTAACCGTGATAAATTTAGGTTGGTTAACCAAGACCAAGCTTAAAATTTCAATCAAGAGAGAAAACAGTAAGTGATTTGAGATCAGACAAAAGATAAAAAGGAAACAACATAAGCAGAATAGAAAACCAACAGGGTAGTGACTGGCTGATAGTTATGAGTCAGAGTAAATGAACAATGAAAATAACATTGAATGAGACTTGATAGTCTGTAGTTAGATCAGATGTTAGTCTTTGATGGGCTGATATAGGATTGAGTGGAATTGATGTACCACTAGCTAGAACGACAGACAACAAAGCCGGTATTGGATGATGTTGGATTTCAAAGCGCCTTGAACGACCTGAAAGAAGATTGGATAAGTGAACTGAATGAGGAGTTGAAACTTGATAATTCTCACTTGATTCGGACTGGCTGCTTGATGACGAACAATTGATTATTGATGGCTTTGCGTTGTCAGAGTGCGTCTTCTGCTTGAAGTAGATGTTTTTATTAGGATTGTATGATTGATTTGATCCCAAGTTGAAGTTGGAAGACCGCAGAGTTGAATTGAAGATTGTTTTGAATATGAAGTGTCCTCAGTTGGTATTATAGAGCACCGCCAAGGCAAGAATTGGAAATAGAAATGATATGAAAAGAAAGAAAGTTAAAAAGGAAAACAATGGTTAGGATCTTATCAGGAAACAATAGATGGAAGAATAAAACACAATATGAACATCACACACATGATTGAAAGTACGCAACAATAAAGCAGCAATAATGAATGGTTTGTAAGACCAGCTGAAACAGCCAAATGGCTTATAGAGATACTGATCAAGCATGAATACACAGGTAAGTCAGTAATAATTCTAACACTCTCCTGATTTATCTCTTCAAAGAAACCCTTATCATTTTGTATTCTAATATTTGCTAAGATCAAATATATCTGATCAAAAACTTGATGAACCTTTACCAAAAATCCAAATCCATCTGGTATAATCTTTAATTATCCTAAAAATCACAAGTAATAATTAATCTATGTCTGATCTGAGACCTATTTTAAGTCTCAAAGAAACCAGCGATTAATTTAAAAATAAATTATTTTGCAGAATTACTATTTTTTCAGAAGGAAAGGAAATTCAAACCCATATTATTTATTACTGATCTAAAGGGATAAAAGAAATACTGAAGTCCCCTTAAAGGACTTCCAGCAAGCTATTTTCTAAATTAATTTCATATCCCAAAGGAATCTCTAAAATTTTCTGTAGTGCAAAATTATTTTCCACCATCTTGTATTTTCCTATGCAGTATTTAACTTGTTTTAGGAACTGCACTTCTTTTTCCCCTGCTATCCACAAGACATTCCCTGTGACAGACTCTAGTTTTCTCACAAGTGTGGAAAAAGGGTAAATTCTTTTTCTATCCCTCTCTGCTGATTCACAGGTGGAAGGACTCAATTTTATCAAGTGCCCTGCTCCAGTTAATCCCAATAATTCCTCAATTTCAAGGTCCCATTACTTTATTATTTAGCTTCCTACCACCACACATCCCTTCCCCTCCCTAGTCAACCTCCCACACAGATGTGGAGCTTTATTTGAAAATTTCACATTGACAAAACTTGAAAATTCTGCTCTTCCTTTCTCCAACTATCCCCTTTCTCCTCTGTGTCTGCTTAACACATAGTGGTCTTGTAACGTTTCCCATTTTCATCTGCAAACATCAGCATCTCTTTGCCAGAATCATTGTTTTACTCAAGGGAAGCTTGGAAGGAAAAAAGAAAGGTTTGCCCCAGGATAAATTCTTCTCCATTGGAGACGATGAAAGAGAGCAATTGAGACACCTTGGCCGCTTCAGAGGGTTGTTTCTACACTACCCCCTTCACTTTGCACAGGTATCCCCCAAGGTTCCACATGCCAATGTCAGTCTTGTGCCACATCATGATTGCATCCCTTTGCATTTTCAATGGAAAAAGTTTGACCATTGACCTGCTATCTATCATTTACCAGCACTTCTCTTTCCCAAATCCCCTCTGAACATAACCTAAAAGGCATATAACCTTGTTTTCTGCTTCCTCCACTTTGGCCTCAATGTCTGCTGTTGAAACATGAGCAGTCTTTGGAGAATCCTCTCTGGACTCCATATACTTTTTCAGGACTGAAATCATCTCCTCTGAAATAATAGAGGGGATTTCTTCCAACTCCCTTACCATAATACTTACTGGCTATCTGTTCTGAAAAGCCTCCCTGCAATTTTGCCTGCTGTCTGCCTCAATCCAAAAACCTTTGTTCCAATTATCTCCCCCTTTTTGTTGCCTGTGGTTGAGGTTCTACCTCCATCTTCTCCTCCATTTTTATCTGCCACTCATCCCTCCGAACCAACCTTACTTCCAAGACTACCTTTGGAGCCTCCCACCCTGTTTGGCAGAAGACTAACTACACCTTTGCCTCCTTTTTGAAGGCTATCTTCCATGGCCCATACCTAGTCCATGGGGTTGGGGTGCAAAATTCCCTTGAGAAGGGGTGCCCATTAACCATAATAATTCCTATCCCAAATAACCTAAATATCTTCCTTTCAAAATATGAGGTAAGTTCCAGACACTCCCTTTTCCAATGGCCGTTCCCCCAACAATAGATAAATCTTGTGGGCTGCATAGGTTCTGTGGGTTGTGGTGGGCCCATGACTGTAATCATTGGAATTTTTGGCTGAGACAGAGCCCAAGTTACAGTTTCTGGTGATCCCGCCACACCTGCAGATTTATCCTGTGAAAGGAAGAGCTTTAATTCATCCATCATTTTGTGAACCTCTGTTTTTTTGGCCGCAATTACTAGGGTTTCCCATGGTTAACCCCGTTCTGGTGGTGCCTCAGCCATTGTTCTTGGAGCCAGATCTTCCTGCATCAATTCATGAATTTCTAACTCTATTTTTACCATATTCTGGAGCAACCACATTTCAGTTAGGAAAGGAATTCCCCTGTTAAATTTTTTTCTTGTGCAGGAACCTGTGAGTGTGTATTCATGTAACCTGGAGAGGAATATGTTTTTGGTAAACCCTGTGTTTTACAAAACAATGTTTTTTTAGACTAGGTTCTTCAGAACCCTTTGAAATCTGGAGTAGTAAGCATTGAAATTGTTAAAATACGTAAGCACTTACACGTGTGCTACGTATGATTGTAATCCAAATGGGATGTACATGAGGGCCTCTGCGGCCCTTTGGAAACACACATGGACCAAATGTGCCTTTGTGGATGTCATGGATTTGGGGAAACTGGCCTCAAAATGCATGAAACAGGCCTATTGGTACACGGGCACTAACGGGCCCGGTGGGGTATATGGGCAAATACAGCCAGATGGGCTTGCATGGGGATAATTGGGCCCAAGGTTTATTTTGGACATACTTGGCCAGACGGGCTGGCCCGTCAAAGTATGTTAAATTCACCTTTTGGGCTTGGGGGCGGCCCATTGGGGCTGCCGTCTGTGTTTCATCCCATTTTGGGCTGCCACCCGTGTTGCAGCCCACTTGGGGCCACTGTTTTTGCTTATGGCCCGTTACTGGGGCCCAAAAGCCCGCGCGGGGCCGTTGTAGGGGGAAGGGGGACTCAAAATGGAGCCCCCCCACCCCGGTTGCGGCTGCCGCAATGAGTGGCAGCCGCGGGGCTGGTGGCCCCGGCTCCTCCCCCTCCCCTCGCTTGCCATTGCAAGGAGGAGGGGGAGGGCTGGCTGCATGGAACCAGTCAGCAACCGGTTGCAAGGGGCAACCGGTCATGGTGGGGGGGACTTGATCACCCCCCCACCAAAAGTGGTGGCTAGGCCGTTTGCATTTAGGCAACCGGTGGTGGGGGAGAATTGACCACCCCCCCACCATCAAAGGGGCGCTCTCCCCCCCCCCCCTTTACCAAGGGGGAGGAGAAATGGGCTGGAGGGGACCTGACCACCCCCCAGCCCACCTAGCATGACAGCACCCTGGGGGCATTGACTTCCAGGGCCCCTGGTAGGGGGATTTGACTGCCCCTTCCAGGGATTTGAGAGAAAGAGGGGGGGCAGCATGTCTGCCAGTTACACCCCCCCCCCCATGTGTGTCTGAGACCGGACCCAGGTGTATCCTGGGTCCCTCCTGGCCATTTTTATGGCCAGGGGCTGATTGTATGAGGCAACCAGCCAGCATGAGAGGTAACAGGCCGGTTGTAATAGACAACCGGCCGGGGGTTTGAACAGCTAAGGGGCTGGTTCAGCCCCATTGAGGTGGAAACACCAGAAATAAAAGGAATAGGCTGGTTGTAAGGGTACAGGGACTGATTCCATGCGGGCTGATGTAGCCCAAACCAAGTAACAAGGCCTGTAGAGCCTGTAGAGCTCTTTTGGAGCGGAAAATTTGCCTTTTCGCTTGTTGTATCATGGGCTCACAAGAGGCCAATCTTTTGTACTTAAGGAACTCTTCTCCCTGCTGTTTTCCATCATCCATTCATTTTCCAATCAAATTCATCACCAATATCATCCAACGTATTGCCCCATTGTGAGAGCCCATAAGCAATTATTGACACAAGGTGTCCAGCATTTCTTTTGCTTTAAATACTGCTCATTTGCCTAAGCTAATTGCTGGCCATAATTATAATACATTATCAGTACCAAAATCATCATTACTTCCAAGCCATCTAGACCCTTGTACCTCACTCTAGAAAACCTCAAAGACCTCAAGTTTTCCAAGAAGATTTCCTATATCCCTGATGTTAGCTCCACAAAGATAGTTCTGAAAAGTCAGAACTATAATGCTTGGGCTGTCCTTATGGATAGTGAGCTGGACAACATCTGTTGTGGGGAGATAATGGATGCAGATGACACTTTGATCAGTTCAGAAGTGGAGAAAAAGTCTTATCATCTCATCCTTAGGCATATTGATGAG
Organism: Puccinia polysora; assembly: GCA_025617555.3. NCBI lineage: Eukaryota > Fungi > Basidiomycota > Pucciniomycetes > Pucciniales > Pucciniaceae > Puccinia > Puccinia polysora. The sequence continues at coordinate 626,793 of CM062613.1, forward strand.
AATCATGTGACATGGGTTGCCAATACTCTTAGGGAAGATGAGAGAAGGAGGGGCAGCATCCTTTGTAAGTTGCTTAAGTCCAAATATTCTGGTGATTCTGTTCACCAGAAGGGTATAGCCTTCAATAAACTATTCAAGTTAAAATATTTGAATTGTAAGCAGTGTGTTTCAGAGGCTAGGTCTAGCATAGCAAATTTCAAGTCATCAGGACTTAACATGGATCCTGAGTGTTTGACACTCTTAATCCTCCAGAAGCTACCAAAGGAGTTTAATTCTTTAGTCAGAATTATTTCTCAATTGGATCCTCTTCCTGGGGAGGAGGATGTGCTGAAGAGGATTGAAAAGGATGATCTTCAGTTAAAGATGAAGGGGGGCTCTGGAACAGCCCTTGTTGGAAAGACTGGAAAATTTTGCAATAAGGCAAAAAAGGATTTTTCCAAGGTCTTATGCTATAATTTTCAGAATAAGGGGCATTATGCTAAGGATTTCAAGGAGGCCAAGAAGAGGAAGAAGTCCAAAGAGAATGACAAGGAGGTAAATCTCACTACTAAAACGTTGCAATGGTGGCGTTTGATGGTCCAATGGTAATGGTTGTTGGGGAAGAAGGTCCCAACAAGAAGGCCAAAATTGATGAGGATCAAAAAATGGACTTGATTTATTATGAAGTAATTAATCTTAACCTCAAAGATGAGAACTTATCAGTGACTGATAAAGCTTCTTTCCTATTAGGAGTATTGAAGGAGGATGTTCTTGTTTTGATTGATTCTGATTGCACATATCACATGTTCTTTGAACCAAATTTATTTTCAAATCTTAGTGATTATGATGGAACTTTAAATATTGGTCAGAAAGGCAGAACAATTCAGATTAAGGGAATTGGAAAATTCATTCTTGAAAATCACTTGGGTTTCAAAATTTCTTTTGAGAAAGTGTTCTATGTACCAGATTTGCCTTATAACCTTGTGTCTCTTGGAGTGTTGTGGAAAAAATTTTTCCAGATTTGTTATCTTAAAGAAGATAGGTTTGTTATTGATATGGATGGGAGAACTGTTCTTAGTGGACAAGTTTGGAAAAAGCTTTTGTGTGCAAGCTTGTTCAAAATCTCAGCTCTGAGCACTGTTGCTCACAATAGAAGTGGCCATAAGGTAAAGGACATCAACTGTGAGAGTTTTACCTTGGGGGCTAAGACTAGAAATGTGTTCTCAAAGAGTAGAGATTGCACTGATGTTCCTAGAGAGGAATTTTCCATTGATTTGGCAGGGCTATTCACACCAGAGTCCCTTGTCGGGGCAAGATACTTCATCAATTTAGTTGATACTGCAACTAATTATGTTTGGGTTAAACCAATTTGATCTAAGGATCAGACCACAGAGGAGTTTTCTGTAATCTTCAAAGTCTGGAAACAGAATTTTCTAATGAAGGAGATCAAGAGGGTTATTACCAACGGAGGTGGTGAATTTGTGAGTAAAGAGTTTGAGAGGTTATTGAAAGATTAGGGTATCATTCATGTAGTCACTAATGCAAGTACTCCACAGAATAATGGAATAGTTGAGAGAATGAATAGGACTTTACTGGATAAGTTCAGAACTATTATGTCTCAATCTGGTCTACCAAAGCTCTTATGGTCTGAGTTGTTGTGTAAAGTCTGTCTGTTGCACAAAATTGTAAGTGTTAATGGGAAGAGTCCTTGTTATCAGTTTTGTAAGTTGTACCCCAAAACATCACACCTAAGAACAATTGGTTGCTTGGTGTATTATAGTTTCCACCATAATGAGATGGTTGGAAAATTAGACCCTAGAGCCAGAACAGGGGCACTTGTAGGCTATGATTTAATAAGTAAATTGTATAGGATCTATTTTCCAGGGACAAGAAAGGTTATCCGTATTAGGGATGTAAAATTGGATGAAAGTACCTTCCCACTTAAAAGGAGTGAAGATGTTGTGAATAGGCCACAGCAAGAAATAGAATTAGCACCTATTTCACCAGCAGAAGCTGAGGAACATGTGGTTCCAGAAGATGAAGAAATGGCAGAAATGCCACCAGAGGGTTTAGTACCCGCTTCAGGGGAATCCCTTAATTTGGAACCTGATGAGCCTCCACCTCCAGTTGGAAGGAGTGGAAGGGTTAGAGTGCCAGTTGATAGGTACGGGGAATGGAAGTCCCATTATTCTGCCGCAGGATATGAGGAAGATACATTTCAGGAACAGTGTATGCTCAATGAAGTCCTAGAGTTGAGTTCAGAAATGGGTAACAGGTTTAACCCAAATAGCTTTGGCCAAGCTATGAATTCTGATGAGAGAGCCAACTGAAAGAGTGCTATTTTTGAGGAATCTGATTCTCTGGAGTATAATAGTGTCTTTGAAGTAGTTAAGCGGGATTCTGTTCCAAAAGGAAATACCATTGTGGGTTCTAGATTGGTGTTAAACAAGAAGTTTGACACAAATGGAGTTTTGAAGAGGTTCAAAGCTAGATGCGTTGCACAGTGCTTCAAGCAGAGAGAGGTTATTGATTACCAAGAAACTTTCTCACCAACTGGAAGGCTTTCCACCTTCAGGTACATCATTGCTCTGACAGTGGAGTTGGGTGAAGAAATCAGACAAGCTGATTTTGTAACAGCATACTTGAATGCAAAACTTGGAGAGGAGGACACTGTTTATATGTCAACTCCTTATGGTTTTTTTGAATGGTTAGTAGAGACTAAACCAGAAACCATGAAGAAAATCTGTGTTAGAAGTTTTCTTTCAGCAGATAAAGGGGAATATGTCCTCAAGCTGTGTAGATCCCTTTATGGATTGAAGCAAGTATTGGGATTCAAAAACATGCCCAAATAAATTCTTCACTTGCTTTATTCCATTTCATTATTTTTCTTATCCTTCTGCGTCTTTTAATTCCTTTCTATGTGTCTTCTCTTTCTTATGCATCTCCAAGTTGTCTTTTTCCATGTCATCTCATTCCTTTGCGCGCCCGTCCTTCAAAACAAAGCACTGTCAACACTCCAATTCTGAATTCCTGCTCGTCCACTCCACCACCTTATCACCTTACCAACAAATCAAGCACCAGCTCTCATTGACCGCTCCCATCAACCATCTGCTTCAACCACCAGCTACAGCTACCACTCAAGATCACTCACCAGCTACCGCTATGATGCAAGCTCACTCCACCACCACATCAAGAACACCACGCCAGCCCAATTTTTCTTCTTTTGACTCTTCAGCTCTTCTCAGTACCATCGTTGTCTACTAAACTCTCTATCTGGTCCTTTTAAGGTGTTTCTTCAGTTTTTTTTCTCCTGTTTGTTTTCTCCCAGCTGAAATCAAACTATCCTTTTAAGCCCGTTAAACTTTCAGCAAGCAGCTAGATTGTGGTATAATACCATGAGTGAGAAACTGATACAGATTTGTTTCAAGAAGTCTGAGGCCAACCCTTGTCTTTTTGTAAGAAAGGATGCAATTTTGTTTTTATGGGTTGATGACATTCTCATCATTGTAAATGGTAAAGAGAGAGTCATGGAGACACTCAAAAAGTAATTCAAGATAAAAGATCTTGGTCTGGCTCAACAGGTGCTAGGAATGAAAGTCAGTAAGAGCAAGAATGGTATTAAGTTAGGCCAGAGCCACTACTTAGCAGCTCTTCTTAAGCAATATGGCTTAGAAGATGCAAAGGAGTTTGGTACTCCCATGCAGTCAAACATTTGTTTAGAGAAGTCTACAGATGAGGAGTTTCTGGAGTTTGTTCAATCTGGGAACAACTACAGGTCACCTATTGGATTGCTGAATTATTTGGGGAAGTGTACAAGGCCCAATATTGCCTTTGCAATTGGTGTCTTGTCGCAACACTTAGAGAAGCCAAGCATGAGGCATTGGTCAGCGTTTAAGATAGTTATGAGGTATCTTAAAGGAACACACAGTCTGGGACTTTTGTTTACAAAGTCAGCAGAATTTTATTTGGTTGGTTATTCCAATACAAGTTGGGCAGATGGTAACACTAGGGGATCAACAAGTGGTTTCATATTCTTCTTAGGTAAGAATCTGGTGTCATGGATGTCCAATAAGGTATCAGCAATATGTCTTTCATCAACAGAGGCTGAGTATAGAGCTTACTTAGCAGCTTCACAGGAAGCCAAATGGTTGAGGAAAGTCTTAGAGGATACACATAAGCCACAAAGGTTTGCATTGTTGTATTCTGATAACCAGAGTGCCATTGCATTGGCCCAAAACCAAGTGTTCCATTCAAGAATGAAACATATTGATGTTCACTATAACTATATCCACAATGGGGTTAACTGCAAGGAAATTGTGTTGAGGTACATGCCTACTGGAGCAATGATTTCAGATATCTTGACTAAGGCTTTAGATAGAAACAAGCATCAAGGCTTTGTGACTAACATGCAAATGTCACCCCTTTTGGATTAAGGGGGTGTGTTAAATTAGTAAGCACTTATGCGTGTGCTACGTATGATTGTAATCCAAATGGGATGTACATGAGGGCCTCTGCAGCCCATTGGACACACACATGGACCATACGTCCCTTTGTGGATGTCATGGATTTGGGGAAACTGGCCTCAAAACGCCTGAAAAAGGCCTATTGCTACACAAGCCCTAACGGGCCTGGTGGGGTATATGGGCAAATACAGTCAGATGGGCTTGCATGGGGATGATTGGGCCCAAATTTTATTTTGGACATACTTGGCCAGACGGGCTGGCCCGCCAAAGTATGTTAAATTCACCTTTTGGGCTTGGGGGCGGCCCATTGGGGCTGCTGCCTGTGTTGCAGCCCATTTGGGGCTGCTGCCCGTGTTGCAGCCCATTTGGGGCTGCTGCCCATGTTGCGGCCCACTTGGGGCCACTGTTTTTGCTCACGGCCCGTTTATGGGGCCCGAAGGCCTGCGCAGGGCTGTCGTAGGGGGCAGGGGGACTCAAAATGGAGCCCCCCCACCCCGGTTGCAGCTGCCGCAATGGGTGGCGGCTGCGGGGTTGGTGGCCCTGGCTCCTCCCCCTCCCCTTGCTTGCCATTGCGGGGAGGAGGTGGAGGGCTGGCTGGATGGAACCAGCCAGCGACCGGTCATGGTGGGGGGGACTTGATCACCCCCCCACCAAAAGTGGTGGCTAGGCCAGTTGCATCAAGGCAACCGGCCCTGGGGGGGAATTGACCACCCCCCCACCATCAAAGGGGCGCTTCCCCCCCCCCCTTTACTGAGGGGGAGGAGCAATGGGCTGGAGGGGACCTGACCACCCCCCAGCCCACCTAGCATGACAACACCCTGGGGGAATCAACCTCCAGGGCCCCTGGTAGGGGGATTTGACCGCCCCCTCCAGGGATTTGAGAGAAATAGGGGGGGAGGCATGTCTGCCGGTTACACCCCCCCCCCATGTGTGTCTGAGACCGGACCCAGGTGTTTCCTGGGTCCCTCCTGGCCATTTGTATGGCCAGGGGCTGGTTGCATGAGACAACCAGCCAGCATGAGAGGTAACAGGCCAGTTGTAATAGACAACCGGCCAGGGTTTTGAACAGCTAAGGGGCTTGTTCAGCCCCATTGAGGTGGAAACACCAGAAATGACGGGAATAGGCTGGTTGTAAGGGTACAGGGACTGAGGCCATGCGGGCTGATGCAGCCCAAACCAAGTAACAAGGCCTTTAGAGCCTGCAGAGCTCTTTTGGAGCGGAAAATTTGCCTTTTGGCTTGTTGTATCATGGACTCACAAGAGGCCAATCTTTTGTACTTAAGGAGCTCTTCTCCCTGCTTTTTTCCATCATTCATTCATCATCCAATCAAATTCATTACCAATATCATCCAACTTATTGCCCCATTGTGAGAGCCCATCAGCAATTGTTGACACAAGGTTTCCAGCATTTCTTTTGCTTTAAATACTGCTCATTTGCCTAAGCTAATTTCTTGCCATAATTATAATAGAAATCTCTCCTTGAACTCACTCCTCCTTTTGCAAGGAAATTGGAGGTCAATTTCTCCAGTTTACTCTCTCAAAACATTTTCTCTTGTTTTCCCTGCTTTTCCACCATTTCCACCCACAAATTCTCCTACTTCTGTCCTTTGTATCCCTCAATAACCTCCATTTTGTCCAATTCTTCTTCCCCCAGTATGAATTTTATCACCTTTCCCACTTTCTCCTCTTCTGTAGCTCTGTTGCTAGCTGCTGCATTCTCAAATCAATCCAAGAATTGATAAATATCATCATGTGTAACCAAACCACTGGATAATACCTAGGGTGGGCCTTTCTTCTCCATGTTGTATTTGTTGAAGACTTCCTGGACTATCTGGTGGTACTCCATAATTCTATTTTTTTATAAGAATTCACACCCATTTCCAAATAAATAATTTTGGGTATTTATCAAAAAATGTTAGTTTCTTGATTAATGAAATTTTAAAGAAGTTCTGGGATTTAGCCTTTCCCAAAACCTCAAAGCCAAAATCAGAAAAAATTTTCAGTTTCTGAAAAATACAGGATTTAAGTACAGAAATTTTGATGAATTTGAAAGTATCCCATGGTTTCAGATTTATTTCCTCAAATTTCTTGGATTCTGTGGGAAATCAAGATCTTTATCAAAGGTTTTTTCTATTCAAAGTCAATCAGGATTCAAAATTCAATTTTAACTAATGAGAATATTCAGCTGCATTCAAGAAAAATTGAGTCACATAAACCATGAATCTTAGCATTATTTCAGCAGAAAAATTGAAAATGAAATGTTTAGCCCCAATGAGTTCCAATTGATTGGGGTTTATCAGAGTTAGAAAACCTGCCATTTTTTAAATGGGGGTTCCAGCAAAATACCCCAATTCCAAACACACAATTAAAAATCATAAAAAACCACTTATTTCAGATCAGGTGTTTCAAAGTTACCTGAAGATAAGAGTTTTTTTTTTCAAAATTTAGTATATAAAGGTAGCTCTCTTCCTTCTCTATCTCTCTCTATGTTCTATTTTCTCAGTTCATCTTAGGAGCTTTCTTGATCTCTCACTCTCATCTTTCTCAATCTCAATATCTCCTCTTTCTTGATCTATCTCTCTCCTCTTTCTTGATCTATCTATCTCCTCTTTCTTGATCTATCTCTCTCCTCTTTCTTGATCTCTCTCTCTCTCTCTCTCTCTTCAATCCAAAAATAAGCATCATTCACCTATCCTGAACAACCAACACCAGAATTCAAAAGTTTCAAGACAAAAACTTACTCATGGCAAAGATCCACATTCCCTTGGTGAGTATCACCACCAATCTGAACCTGACCTCACCCTGAATCTCCAAACTGACCTGGTCCATTTTCCAGAACAACTGTTTGTGCCAATGGTGCCAAGGACATTGGCACAGGAAACAAAACCACCTCTCAGATCCTAGCTGCAACACTTCATCCTTCAAAAAGCTGAGCAGAGAATATATAATTAACAGGTGTGCTATCTCTTTCTTCCCTTTCCTCATTCCATCAGCCAAAAAGGGAATATCCACCTCCTCTCCAAAAACACAAACACAAACATACCTGAACCTAGAACCTTCACCATTGATTGCACAAGATTGCCCTCAGATCAAATTTCTCATTGCACCCTCTGCAAAACCTCTCCGCCAGCACATTTTAACAATAAGCATCTTTCCTCACTGCCAGACCCTCCAAAATGATAAAATTTGAGCTGAATGCTCTGGTTGAAATGGAAAGGGAGGAGAGGAATGGATTCTTACGTTTCCAAGAGGAGAGGATTACTGGATTCAAAGGGGCACTCTGGTTCAAGGTAAGTAAGAATGGATGATGATAAATTTGCTGGACTAGAATGGTTTTAAGTAGTCTAGATGCAAGCCATATTTTGTAAACTAATTTGTGGTGACAATAATAATAAGGATATTGAATAATGAATGAAAAACAACCAAAGAGCTGTCACATAATCAGTGACAGAAAGTATGCAACAAGGCAGAGACACAAAAGGCCATAATCAAGGACATAAAAGCTATCAAAAAAAGAGCATAAACACAATACAATGGAGTTTTTGATTCAAGCCAATTTGGTCATTCAACAAACACTAAAACTAAGAAAGATCAATATAAGAAAGGAGGTCCTTAGAGATAAGAAGTCTTTTAAAAGAACTATTGACTGAGGTTTCTTACAAGAGTTTGATCAGTAACAAAAAATCAGACTACTTGAACTAGCATTCTTTCAGACTAAATCATGACTTAATCTTGTAACAATCAACAAATAAGAGGGAAAACTGATTAGATATATGAGAGATTATTTTTAATCATAAAGCACTAATTTTATGAGGTCCATAGTACCAGAAAATATTTTAAATTCAAAATAATTTTTATTTAATTTTTTAAAGTAAAAAAAAAAAAGGAAAGAGGACACTATGTTCCATAATTCCAACACAACACTCTTACTTCTTCATTTCATATTCTCTTCTCCTCTTTGCTTCTATTTCATCATCTTCAGTTCTTTATTTTTTTCCTTTTTTTTATATTCTCCCTTCCCTTCTTATTCTTTTTCTTGCCAAAAATCTCTGTCTACTTTTGTTTTTTAATCTGCTGTCATTCCAATCCAAAATCTCACATCTCTCTCTTTCCTCCTTCTCAATCTCTCTCTCTCCCATCTTAATCAATCTCTCTCTCTCTCCCACCTTGATAAATCTCTCTCCATCATCTCTCTCAATCTCTCTCTCTCTCTCTCTCTCTCTCTCTCTCTCTCTCTCTCTCTCTCTCTCTCTCTCTGCTCTTGCTTTCTCTCTCTCTTCCTCCTTTTGCCTTTTCTCTCTCTCTGATTTTAAATGCTTGCTTGTGACCTTTCTGAAAGTATTTAATTTAAAAATCTTTCAATTTCAATAACTTCATTTCCTCCTTATAAGCCTTGCCAGAGATTCAATTCCAAAAGTTGAATGGTGTTAGATGATTGATTTTTTTATTTGTGGCAATTGAACAGGAATAAAATCCTGGTTGTCATTTGGATTTAAATTTGGATTTGGGTCAGTAGTATGAAGCAATTTAGCTAATTTTGATCACAATCTCAGCTTTATTCAATGATTGATTCAAAAAGGAAGAGAGAGACAGATGAAAACCAACCTAATCTCATTAATTGTGAAAAGTTTTCCGCAGCTACCTTGGTTTAAAACCCAATAAGTTCCAATGATCCTGATGGTTAGCCAATCAAACCTGAAATATTTGCTTCATCCTCATCTTGATACCAACCTTTTTCATTGTAATTGATCATCCAATCTTCATATTCCTCATTGCAGCTACCAACACCATATGCTTGATCCCAATGAAAAATTGAATCATCCAAATTGGATTGATCCTGAGCCCTGCTTTTTTGATTAAATTGCTGCAAATTCTGCCCTTTTGCTTGATCATTGATCCTTTTCTTGATCCCAATCTGGTTCCTTTGAATCAAAATTGGAATCAATCAGCCAAGCTTCATCCTATTCATCCCAGCTAGCACCATCCCCAGCTTGATCTTAAATTAAAATTAAATCATTTAACTTGGATTTATCCTGAGCAGTGATCTGTAAATGAAATTGCCTCAAAATTCAACCTTTTCCTTGATCAAAAAATTGATCCAAACTTGAAATATCCAGCCCACCAGTGGCACTTCAATCATTGTTTTCCTTGCATAATTACATCATGAAAACCTTTAAGCAGTCTATTGTATGGATATTTTTGCTAATCAACTCATGGATATGTTTATTAAAGTATTTGATGGAGTAGATTGATAGGAGGAATGGAACCAAATAGTGTGAGCCATAGGTTAAATTTACATATGAGAAGGATCAATCAATTGATCAAAATCAGGAATATAAACACACACACACAAATGTTATAAAGATTGAAGGATGAAGGGGTATATTGAATTTTCAGATGTGGGTAATGAAGAACCTTTGAGGCAGGGATTGAGTTCAAACTTTGGTGAGCTACTTTGGAAAACATAGTGTTTGTTTTTGAGATTGGTTTGGTTTTTCTATGATGGATGATTTTTTGCATTTTGATGGATGAAGATGGATAAATGGTGGATTTGATTTTTGAAACCTGCTATTTTTTTGAAACCCACCATCTTGAAATACACCATTTAGGGGGTATTTTTATTTCAAAAAAACACAATTTAAAATGGAATATTTGGTCAAAAGAAATGGTGGGCTTGTTAACTCTGTTATGCCCTATCAGGCATAGTTAAGTAGAAAACTTTCATTGGAGTTGGGTTATCCTTTCTTATTTTTAACAGTTACAATTTAAAATAAAGAAAATAGTTACCAATTAAAGATATTCTCAAATAAAAAAAAAAGTTGAATTATTAAGGAAGATACAGGAAAGGGTAAAAGTTTCACAAATCATATTCCAACAAAATTTATCCCTTGCCTTTCATTTCTGAGGATATTACCCAGTATATAGTGCAAATTGATACTTCACAATTTTACATCTTCAAAAGAGGATTTAAATTAGAAAACATGTGGATTGAAGAGCTACAGTAAATTTAAAATAGGGTATTAATTTTCTCACTCCACCAAACCTTTATTTCACAGAAGATTACGTCTGTGGGCCATTGTGCCTCCTTGCTGCTACACAGACAAATACTTTATTTCATGGTACTTTCAAACATTTATTTTTCTTTTGAGTTCTGATGCTGCATTCCTGTAGCTGGGGTTCAAAAAACACCCAAAAAAATCTATGGTAATTTTGGAGGCATTAGGGTGTATCAGAGTTAGCAAACCCGCCATTTTTTTTTACCAAACCAACCATTTTTAATGGTGGGTTCCTGAAATACACATACCCCCTAACTGGTGTATTTCAAAATTAAGGATTTCATGAGAATGGCGGGTTTCAAACATCATACCCACCATTTTCATCCATCCACCATCCATTTCATGCAAAACACCCATTCACACCTCAACCTCAGAAAATCCATACCAATCCCATCTCCATCACATCACACACATCTCATCTCCATTGCTTCACATCTCCATTGCTTCACATCTCCATTGGTTCACATCTCTTGCTTCAAATCTCCATCTTAAAACAAATCCCATCATCATCTCATCACCCCACATCACATTTCCATCTTTCTCAACATTTCCAGTCAAACTTCCCAGAAGCAAGTTGAAAATGAAAAAAAGCTGACTGAACTTTTGTTACTATTTGACTCCCATTCAGACTCTGATTCAGACTCTGATTTGGAATCAACTTGGTTGGCTTTGAATGCTCTATTAAAAAATCAATACATGTTTCCAAGAAGACAAACTCTCCACAACCCTATGTATGAAAGGCAAAAGCTTCATCTCTTCCCCAACTTGAGCTTCCAGAAACTGTTCCAAACTCTATTTGCTTCATTCATGAAACTTTTGGAGATGATTGAAGACCACCACATCTTCAAGAACAATTCTTGGAATCCTCAACACAATCCAACTATCCAACTGGCTTTTGCTCTTTGTAAATTAGCATCAAATGGAAATGGAGCAGCAATTCATAAATTAGAAAATCTATTCTCAGTTGGTTATGGAACCATTGACTCATACACAAAAAGATTCATGACTGCTATCCTATCTTTCCATTTCTCAGTCCTTTCTTGGCCAACAAAAGAAGAATTTCAGGAGATATCTCAATTAATGGATACTGAAGGATTTTGGGGTGCATTGGTTTTTTGGATGGAACCACCATCCACTTGAGTAAAAAAACCCAAGCTAGAAGGCAAAAACTATTTTGATTGGAAAAAGAGGCAATTGATTCATTCTTTTCCAATGACTTTGATAAAACTTTGGATCACACACTGACCAAATATTTTGCATCTCTTTTTTTAGATAATCTGTGGCCCTACAACTTTTTTGCAATAACAAAAAGAAGTTCATATCCCTCCACACTGGCCCTGTGGTTTCTTGTCATGATTCATATTTTTTCAATTGGATGCGGATTTCCCAAAAACCAGAGAACTACTTTGACCAAGATCAATACCTTCTGGCCAATTGGGCTTATGCTAGTGGGAAATATGTAGTTCCAGCATACTGGAATGTTTTGAATGGTTTTTCCAATGATCAAGGAAAAACATATTTCAACTATCATCTTTCCCAATAACAAGTTTGGATTAAGCATGCCATAGGAATCCTGAAAGGAAGATGGGCCAGCTTATGGGAGATGCAAAACCAGCTTCAAAATTTGAAGGAAATGAAGATCCTCATCAACTGGATTATCACTTTTGTAATCCTTCATAACCTTCTTGCCTACATCAAGGATGAATGGGACAAAATGTTTGAATAAGAGATTCCTGATCCTCCTCAAGTCATCCCTGTCTCATCTTCTACATCATCTTTGGCCATGAGAGAGCGGATTCTATCCCTCACACTTTCTCACTTTGATGCGTAGCATTTGGTTTTTAAATAGGTGAAATATATTTTTTGGTTTTAGTTGTTCAACCAAGCATCCAAGCTGACTTGGATTTTTTTTTTTTTTTTTTTTTTTTTGGGTGGACTTAGACAAAAACAGAACCAAATCTTCCAAACCACCCACCTCACCCCACCAAACCACCGGTCCACTCTCCTCCTCACCCACTGCTGGTCCACTCTCCACCTCACCCTCCACCTCCACCTCACCCATCACCTCCACCTCACCCTCCACCTCCATCTCACCCATTGCCTCCACCTCACCCTCCACCTCCACCTCACCCACCATCACCACCTCAACTCACTTCACTCACTGCCTCCCTTCCTCCTTTGGTTGGCAACCCTGGTAAGCCCCCTCCCCCCTCTTCCTCTTCCTTCCCCTCACTGGTTGCTGATCCTTTGATCAATCAACCTTTAGGTCCCCCCTGACCACCTTTCTCAATCCCTCAGGTGAGCCCCTTCCCTCCTCCCTCCCCCTCACCCCCTCCCCCTTGCTCCCAACTAACACCCCCCCTTGGCTTGCCAATGCCAATGGCCACCAAATTGCTTGCCAATGCCAACGGCCACGCAAATCCAGCCCCCTCCCCTCCTTCAGCCGGCCAACCTAAGACCCCCCCTTGCCTCCTTTGGCCAACCAACAACCCGCCTCCAACCAAAGCCCTTCCCTCCTTTGGCCAACCAACGCCTCCCCCTCCCCTCCTTTGGCTGACCAAAGCCCCCCCCCTCCCCTCCATTGGCTGACCAACCCGCAGACCAACCTGCCACCCCCCCCCTCCTTAGCCAGGTGACCAACCAACTGACCCCCCCTCCTTGGCTGCCCAACCAACTGACCCAGGGCCCCACTCCCCTCTTTGGCCGGCCAACTGACCCCCACCCTGCCTTGCTGATTCCCAAAGGTGAGCCCCATGACCCCCTTCTCCTTCTCCTCCTTCTGCTGATTGATTGATCAATGACTCTGAGTGACCTTTCTTTTGGGGGGGCTATCATCATTGACAGACCAGTATTTATTTTTCTACTTTTGTTAATCTTCCACAATGATTGAAACATGGCTGATGATTTTTTTTTTTTTTTTTGGATTCCCCACAATGCAACACCCTTTTTGACCCCCGTTTCTTTCCATGCCTGCCCTTTTTATGCATGACCAATGCTTCTACTACCATTCTCCCAATGTTATACAACAAATCAAATCCTGTCTTGATCCTCACCCCAAGCAAAGCAGTTTCATGGGAGGGAACAAGATGGAAGGAGTTTTTATGAAAAACATGAAGAGAGGTGGAAAGCAGAGGGTCCAAATGAGAGAATCAAAAATCTCTTTGGAAGTGGCTGAAGAAGGGTTTTTGGAAAATATTCTATGGTCTATACAAAAACTGCAACCTTTGGATTTGTACCCTGTTTGTGCTGCCAAAAAGAAAAACAAAAAACAAAAGCCCACCCCTGAAGGGTTTGAACAGGCCAAACAGAAGATTGGAAAGTTCCATTTCTTCACTGGTGGAACATTTGCCGTTCTTGACTGAACCAATCATCAAGACTCTCTTGTGGCCATAATCAAATTTCTCCCTTTGAATAAACTCTCTGAGGAAGAGAAGAAGGAAATCAACTTTGTGACAACTTTCCTTCACCAATCAAAAAAAAATTTCAACACTGTTGGCCCCTTAAGATCTTGGGGTGGGAAGATGTGGGGTATTTGATGGAGAAAATCAATGCACCCTTCTGAACATTTTTGCCAATATTCAAATAATAAAGCTATTAAAACTTCCCCTCAAGAGTATGCTTTCCTCAACCTTAGGTTGGAAAAAGTCTCTCAAATCCTAGGCCAAATGTTTTGAAACTTAGCCAAACTTGCATTTGATTCCAACCGGGAAATAATGATGGACCAGCACATCCCCTCCTTCTCTTCTTTGGAATTTGGATCCTGCCTCACCGCTTTTGACTGTTCACCACATATAACTTTCACCTCAAATGGCTTCTACAACTGTCCCCATATTGACAAAGGAAACCTCTCAGACTATTTGTTTTTTCTTGTGGTTCCAACAAAAAAATAAAATGGAAAAATGTTTGAAAACAAGGATTAATATCAAGTATCTGATGGGCACTTTGTTTTTCCTGAATTAGGTTTTGGTATTGATTTCAAAGAAAAAGGTATTGTCAAAATGGTTTGAGCGGCAAATAAGTACAAACACTGTACTTTTCCGGCTGTGGACACTGCCGCTCATACAAGGATGGCTATTTCCATGCAAATCAACAAAACCACCAGGAAAAACTGCAGGGACTTAAAAAGTGGGGCAATATACTCTAGAAAACAAAATGTAAATAAAAATAAAAAATATTTGTTTATTGGTAGAGTTTCAAAAAGTCTCAAACATTTTATTAATCAAAAATAAATTTTTATTTTTTTTATTTTTAAAATTTTTAAAGTCAATATATTTACAAGCCAAGCAATTTTTTTTTTATTTTTAAAATTTTTAAAGTAAATATATTTACAAGCCCAGAAATTGAGTGATTTCCTTGATTTCATCCACAGTTCTACTGCTACCAATACATGCCATGGCTACGGATAACCTATCTTTTTTTTCTGTGGCTATCCTTTCCCTCTCCTTTTAGAGTTGTACTTCCTCTTGATCCTTCTCCTTTTCCTCTTTTTGAAACTCCAGCTCATCCTGTTTAATTTGCCACTCAGCAACCAACTTTTTTTTATGAGCAAAACTCTCAGCTTTTTGCTTTTGACAATCCATAGCCAGTTGAAAATCCCACTTCTCCTTTTCAAACTGAATTTTTTCAGATTAAATTTGCAATTTAACTTTTTTTCAGAGGGGAATAGGAATGAGCTGGATTTTGAAAGCAAGGAGAATCCAAAATTCTTACTTGAATCTTGCTTCTCCATGATATCCTCAAAGCCAGAAAAGCTTGAATTATTTCTCCTCTTTTGACGGCTATTTGGGTTGATGTTGATGGAATTTGAGGCCTTTTGCTTTCCCTTTGTGGAGGAGGTTTGTGTTGGAATGGTGTTTCTCTCATTTGAAGGGGATGTGGGAGGCCCCATTGGCTTGAGCTTTTGGCCAATCTGGAACGGATTAGCCTGTTTTTTTACAATCTAAATCAGTCAGGATTAACCAGACAGAAGAGAAAAGAACTTGGGTGCTTACTTGAGCAGATTTTGATGGTAGTGACAATACAGGAATAACATCCTCCTCATTGGCAAAGTTCTCTGGTTCTTCCACACCAGAAAGAGAGCAATCAAAAGAAGAAAGTGAGGGGTCTAAGGTCCTGTTTGACTCATCAATCAATTCTGAAGTAGATGCAATTAGGGCTGACTGTGTTGGAATATCCTCCTTGGTATTGGATGGGGGACACTCCAAGGAAAAGGTCTCATCAGGGTACTCATTGCTAGGCTGAGCATCTACAGCCAAGTCCTTGGCATCAACTGATTCAGGTTTTTGGGCATCAAAAGCAGCAAGAGGGGTGATTTTTGCCTTCTTTCCAAAGATTTCATCCATTTTAATATAAAAAGGACAAATGGAGTCCAATTTATCAACCACCAAGTTGATTCCTTTGGCTTTGTCAGAGTTGGTGATACCAAAGCCAGTGGAGATTTATATGGAGTGGGCCTTTTTGTACTTGGCTTGATAATTCTTGAATTGCTCCCTCATCTGTTGGAATGACAGATCCATCCTAACTTTTTTTTTTTCTTGAGTTCATTGGCCTTCAAGAGATAACCATTGACCTTAGAGGATGGAGGTTGGCCAACGCATGTTTCATTGTCCTATACAAAGCAAGCATTGTAGTTGGACAGAATTTTGAGCCAGTTTATCAGGATGATGTGATCAGCTCTCTTGGGCTGACTTGAGCCTTTGGAAGCCAATGGGGGAGGATTTTTGGATGTTGAGTCCCTGGGGGATGTTTGCTCTTGTCTATTGGTTTGTTTAGTGGACTTGCGGGGGGAGGATTGTGAAGGGGCCATTTAAAAAGAGTAAGAGGGATGAAGGGATGAAGCAATGAAGTGATGAAGCAATGAAGTGATGAAGCAATGAAGTGATGAAGCAATGAAGTGATGAATGGATGTGATGAAAGCGGGGATGAGGGATGAAGCAATAAAGTGATGAAGTGATGTGATGAAAGCGGGGATTAGGGATGAAGCAATAAAGTGATGAAGGGATTTTATGAAAGTGGGGATGAGGGATGAAGCAATAAAGTGATGAAGGGATGTGATGAAAGCAGGGATGAGGGATGAAGCAATAAAGTGATGAAGGGATGTGATTAAAGGGGGGTTGAGGGATGAAGCAATAAATTGATGAAGCAATGAAGTGATAAAGGGATGTGATTAAAGCAGGGATGAAGCAATGAAGCAATGAGAGGGTGTATATGATTAAAGAAATAAAGTGATGAGAGTGATGAAGCAAGTTGAGAGTGATGAAGTGATGGGGGGATGAGAGTGATGAGGTGATGAGAGCAATGAAAATCTAATTTTTTGGATGAGGTTGGAGGTAGAATTTTTTCAATGAGGCTGGAGGTTGAAACCAGGGGTGATGGTGTGGAATTACATGGTTGAACTGGTGAAAGCCTTTATATAATTTATTTGAAAAAACCCATTTATTTCCAGGTAACTCTGACACATCTGATCTTAAATAAGTGGATTTTTTTTATTTTTAATGGCAGGTTTCAAATGGCGGATTTGGGTTGAAACCCGCCATTACAAAATGGTGGGTTTTCTTAACTCTGATACGCCCTATTCAAACCCCTCCAAAAATGGAAATAAAAAAATCAAAAAATTCCACAAAAACCAATTTTTCCATGGGTTTTTGGATCCTTATTTTGGCTATTTTACTTATTTTTTTTTTATTTCAAGAAAAATTAAAGAAGCTTTCCAATATTTTTTCCAGATGTTTTGGATTTATCCTTTTAACTCAAGAAATTCCTTCAAAAAACCAAAATTTTCAAAATTTTCATTGGACATTTGCATCCTGTTATTTTCCTTTTGATTTCATTTTTTTTATTTATTTATTTAAGCTTTTGAAAATTTGAAAAAGCAGTCAAAGAGAATCTCAATATTCTTTTCAGATTTTTTGAATGTATTATATTGCCTGAACAAATTCCTTCAAAAAAGCAAAAAATTTGAAAAATTCAATTTTCTCATTAGACTTTTGGGTCCTTTTGTTTGCCTTTTTAATCATTTTTTTTTTTTTGGTGTTTCAAGATTTTACAAATTCAATAAAACTAATAAAGAGCTTTTTATTATTTCTTTCAGAATTTTTTGATGTCATGTTTTACCTTAAGAATTTCCTTCAAAAACCAAAAAATTGAAAAAATTGAATTTTTTTCATTGTATTTTTTGATCCCTTTGTTTGCCTCAACATTTTTTTGGGGGTATTAAAGCTTTCAGAAATTTCAAAAAATAACAAAATAGCTTCTTAATGTTTTTTTGCAGATCTTTTGGATGTATGCATACACCTTCCAAACTTCACTCAAAAAATCAAAAATAAAGAATAAATATGGATACAAATATTAAAACTTATTCAACTACAATTTTTTTTGTGTTTCTACTTTATTTTCTTGGAGGGGGAAAAACCTCATTACCCAGCTCTAAATTTTCATCAATAATGGTTTTCCAAGATTTGTAATCCTTGTTCACAAAGATTTTCCAAAGCGGATCTAACCTGGGAGCTGGCCAATGATCAGACTAGAACTTGAATGAGACTATACGTTTGAAATATTCTAAAATAATGAAGCAAATAGGAGAATATTTGGAATTTGGAGTGGGAGGGGAATTCAGAGGAAGATAAGTGCAAGGAATTAAAGAAGAAAACAGAACCACTGGATGCTTATATGTTTCAGCCAGAAGGAAACCATGGCATGGAAATTTCATCCCCACACTTATGGGAGCTGGGCCATAAATATGGTTCAGTTGCCTTTTTTATTCTTGGAAATTTTCACCCCAGATATCATGCAGTAATCTTGGGTTTGTATCAAGATATTTCCCATTTTTTTCATGACTTCAATCCAGTCTTCTGAGCTCCTCCCCAAAAAAATGGCTGCTGCTCTAAATCCACAGTTCACATCCCCTATGACATCTTGAGCATGTGATATATGTGGAATGTCTGTTTTTTGGGAAATAAAATCTTTGTATGGGAACCAAAACAAAAAATCATAATTTTTAATCACAGAAAATATGGTCTAAATATCAAACTCACTTATTCAATTGAGAATTTTTCAAAGATTCCAGAAGAAAAGTACAATAATGTGCAGGAAACCTAGAGGAAAAACCCAAAAAAATCAGAAAAAATGAAAAAATGAAAAAATACCAAATGTACTCACTTTCTCACTGATCTTTGGGGCTGCTGATACCTTCCTTCCAGGAGTATGGTAAGGAGTATCACCATCTTCATTGGATACCTTCAGTATCTTGATTCTTTTCCCAGAATTTTATTCAGTAGAAGCAACCTGCTTATTCACAATGGTTCCAGACCTCTGATAAACGTTTTAATGAAAAAATTAATGAAAAATAATATCCAAAAAAAACAAAACACAATAAAATAACATGAAAGCTCAACATCTTAATAACATCCAAATCTGGAAGCTCTTCATCCTATTAATCTTCCCCTTCATCCAAATCTGGAACCTCTTCATCTTCTGAATATTTCTCTCCAGTAGTAAGAAATTCACCCTATGTTAAAAAAATGACAAGGACTCATTAAAAAAAAGAACAATCCATTTCAGAAGGAATAATTATAGATATAAAATCACCTCTTCCTCTGATTCCACCTTCTTTTTTACCTTCCTGTCCCCTTGATGGGCTTCCACTTTCTTGAAACCTGAACACATAGGAAGAAAATATTGATTATGAATGTTGATATGCTTTTTTTCCAGAGAATGGTGACTAACCTTGGAATTTGCTATGAATTTCTTCTTTGACCTTCCTCTCCTCTTGGTTTCTTATAAATATTCAAAACCAGATGGATCTCTTTTACTTGATTACTGAGAGATCTTCTTGAACTTATTGTCTGCTCCTTTGGGAATTCCTCTTAATTTGGATTGTTGAGTGTAATTGGGCTCTTGAATAAAATTAATTTGATATTTTCCACTGTATAGCTTCTTGCTTTCACCCAGATAATATAGCTGTTATCCAGGTGGAAACTTGCTGAATTATTCAAACAGTTCAGTTAAATAAAAGTTTTAATTACTCTCTCTGGTTTAAACTTTTTTATTTAACTGAACTGTTGTTTTAATTACTCTCTCTGGTTTAAACTTCAAGTTTTTCAGATTTTTCAGTTGCATCAGGCTCCAAAGTTAACTTGAGAAACAAAAATCAAAATCAATCAAGAAATTATTTATTTGAGGTTCAATCAAAAAAAAAAAAGAAATAAGCTCACTGATAAGGGAGCTTTGAAATTCAATTGTGTATGAAAATCTTCCAGTTGGAATAGTTCACCCTTTATGATAGCTAATTTTACTTTGTGAATACATGGTATACCCATGTAAGAAGAGTATTCACAGTTGTTTCAATTGGTGGAAGATTCAGGAACTTGATGAAATGAATGAATTTTTTTGAGGGCAAAGTGGCTGATTTTTCCAGAAATATGATCTACACAGTGAGTTAAACCAATGAGATGATTGAATTTCTGCCAATAGGCTTCAATGTCTCTCTCATGTTTTTGGATGGTGATGGAACTGTAAAATATTTGAACTACATTATAAAAAGAGCCAATAAAAAAGTTTATGAAACATTTAATGTAGGAGTTTAGGCCTTCTATTCTGGAGGTACTTGTATTTCCAAAGTGATAGTGTTTTTTGGCCAAATAGGAGGCAAATTTTCTTCTTAAAGGAATCCAGTTCTCAAAAAGGTAATCAGAAGTGGGAAGATTCCAGACAAGAGAAAGTTTGTTGAATTTTTCCTGATAATTAGATTCTGATTTATAATAGACCAAGTGATGCCATTGTTTCACAAATAGCTTCCATTCATCTTCAGATTTAGAGTGCTTTCTGAAATTAGTTTGAATATTCTTGAAAATGTGCCAGACACAGAGAAGATGATTAGAGAGAGGGAAAACTGTTTTGATTGAACTAATAAGCTCTTTTTCCTTTTCTGTAACAATAACACTAGTTTCTTTATCTTCTAAAATTTCCTGAATTTGAGTCAGGGACCATTCATAGTTCTGTTTTTTCTCTTGAGACAAAAAACAGAAGGCAAATGAGAAATTTCTGAAACAATTTTTTACCCCTAGAATATGAAGAAGGGGCATTCAAAACTTTTTTGTTTTATATGTACAGTTCATCATTATGAGAGTTGGGAAAAGTTTGAGAAGTTTGATGGAATCAGGGTGATAAATGAAAAATGAAGTGATTTGACCATCCATGTTTTTAATTTTGTAGAAAAAGGCAGAATTCCACAGTCCCAGTATGAGTGCTTCAACAGGATTTTTTCCATCAAGGGCATTTTTTTGTATTTGTGATCTTTTGTTGTAAATGGTATGGAGATTTTTATGGATAGGCAATGAAGATTTTTGTATAAGAGGGTTGAGAGTTTTTAATGGGGTAACTCCAGCTTTGGATAAATTTTCAACCACCTCCTTTTGCTTCCCTTTGATTCTTATGTGGATTGGATGAGTTGAAAGATCAATGGAAGGTGGGTGGTAGTGCTCTGGACATATAAACTTCACTACCCAGAGACCCAATCTTTTGGAAAAATTTCCTGATAACCTGAAAGGACAATTGGTCTTTCTTCTTTTTTTTTTTTTTTAAAAAAAAAAATTGGTGGTATCTTTTCTGGGTTTATATTCCCCATATTTATCACATTGATAGGTGTAGGTATGTTTCTGGAAATGGGGGACTCTGGTAGATATGGCATATCCATGGGACTTTGTCCATTATTGGACAGCTTCAACCATCTCCTTTTGATTATATGATATCTCAGGAGGAGGGGCCAGGGGTGGAATCAGTAGTTTGATTAGATGAAGAAGGAGAAAGAGGAGTTGAATCACTATTTTGGTTAGATGAGATAATTGAGCATGGGCCTGGTGAAACAGTTCCAAAAAGTGGATGGATGTTTTCTTGAACAATTTCAAAAAGAGATTTTCTTTTTAAAAAATGAATTGGAGATAGGAGTTTATTGTTGATAAATATATTTTGAAGAAATTGAGTGAAAAAAGGTATTCAGGGACTTGATATAAGAGGGAAAAGCTTTTTTTTGAAAGTATCTGGAGTGTTGAGTTGTTTTTGTTGAGGAGTGGTGAAGGATTGAGTGGTTTTTTGTTTGGATTGGTGATGAGTTGTGTGGTTTGGTGATGAGTGGTGTGGTGTGGTGTGGTGTGTTTTGGTTTGGTGTCTTGTGGTAGGGGTGGTATGGTATGGTAGTGGGGTGGTGTGGTGATGAGGGTGTGATGGGGGGTGATGGGAGAGTGGAAGAGGTCAAGGGGGTGGTTTATAAGATAATTGGAGTTTTCCAAGATGTTTGGAGGTCCAGGGAAAATATTTTAATTCATATTGAATATATGCATGTGAAATGGCTCAAAGAAGAGTCCCAGGACCCAAAAGGGGTCTAATATGATGCTTTTTTGGTTTGGTTTTTGAGACACAAATAGTGCCTTAAAAATTCCCAAAAATTATTTTTGGAAAGCTTCAGATAATACCTATAAATATAAAGCTTTAAATATCTCATATCATCATTATTTATTTAAGGAAAAATAATCAAAAAAGGATCATTTAAAAGAAACCACCCTTTTCTTTGTTATTATGTTCATTGTCATTTATAATTTGAGGGGTAAAAAATGTGAAAAGCAGCCAGAATTTTTTTTATTTGAGTCTTCCTATTTTATTCTGAAGTTTTTTCAAAAAATATTTGTGGAAATTTTGATTCCAGATGTAAAACAAAAACATTGCAATAGATGTGTTAATTTGAAGTGTTTTGACATTGGATTGTATTTTTGGAGGCCCAAGATACATCCAAAAATTCTAAAAAGAAAAAAAAAATCTCTTTAAATTTTTTTTAAATTTATAAAAGCTTTAAAAACAAAACAAAAAATCATAAAGGCAAACAAAAGGATCCAAAAGTATAATGAGAAAATTGAATTTTTTAAAACCTTTGCTTTTCTGAAGGAATTTTTTGAGGTAATATAACACATCCAAAAAATCTGGAAAAAAAAATGAATTATCTTTGACTGTTATTTTTGAATTCTTGATAGCTTGAATCACCAAAAAAATGAAATCAAAAGGATAATAACAGGATGCAAATGTTGAATGAGACTTTTGAAATTTTTGAACTTTTTGGTTTTTTGAAGGAATTTTTTAAGGTGAAAGGATACATCCAAAAATTCTGGAAGAAATATTTTAAAGCTCTTTAAATGTTGCTTAAAATATTTGGTAGCTTAAATAACCAAAAAATAATTAAAATAGCCAAAATAAGGATCCAAAAACCATGCAAAAATTGGTTTTTGCAGAATTTTTTAATTTTTTGATTCCATTTTTAGAGGGGTTCTAATGCCTCCAAAATTACCAAACATTTTTGGGGGTTTTAGGAAACCCAGCTACAGGAATGAAGCTTCAGAACTCAAAGAAAAAATTTCTTGAAAGTATCTTGAAATAAAGTATTTTTCCATGTAGCTGCAAGGAGGCACAATGGCACACAGGCGTAATCTTCCATGAAATAAAGGATTGGGGCATGAGAAAATTAATTCCCTTTAAAATATGAGTGAATTATTATATAATCTGTCAGGTAAACAGTGAAACTCTATTTGGGAGCTTTTTTTATTTATAAAACATTTTTTGAATAAAAAATCTGAAATGTGGGCTTAAAATATTTATTAAATGCCCTTTGCTTTTTGGAATTGAAATTTACAGAGGTATCAGTGCACAGATATCATTTAGGTTGATTTGAAGATTTGATTCTCTATTCCTCTTTCATCTTTGTTCAAAGATGATCTAGGAAAAATTCAGGACTTATTTCCTGTTCATTTTTCACCATACCAGTGAGTTATTTTGTCAGAATATACACAATTATTAGGATGAACATTTATGAAAAGAATCTAACCCATTTTCAATATTGATTATGAATTAGTGAATATTTTCCTGATGAGATTAAATCAATGTGAGTTTTCCATAGAAACTTTTTTTTTCTGGATTAGAGGATGGAAAATCAATTTCCCTTCTGGATTAGCTTGGAAATCTCCTGTTTTCTGGTGTGATCAGTCTTTTGTGAGTGGGGGAGGATAAATTTGAATTTTTTTACAAATTTTGGTGTATTTTTATTGATTTGGATTCAGAATTTGATTGTGTCTTTAGTTGCATCCAGAAAATTTTGGAATATTATAAATTTCTTTTTCTGCATTGCAATTTTTCATTTGTTTGGAGAAGGATGATTTCAATCATTTTTTTTCAGATGTTGAGAATAATTCTGTTTCAGGGTCTTTGTGAGTATTTTTTTTGATATAAAATTTGACATGTTTTTTGATTGCCTGAGAAAAAACAAGAATCAAACATGATTTAAATTGATGAAAACTGCAGTGGGGATACAAATTAAAAATTTGAAAGGGATAATTGAGATATCATACACAATAAGTTCTTCAAGTTAGATGATGGAGTTAAGAAAGAAAATAAGGGTTAAATAAAAATTAAAAATGAAAATTAATTGACAGAAGAAAATAGGAATAGAAAAAACAGACTACAATATAATAAACTGATATGAGACAAGCTGATACAGTCTGATTTTTCCTTTTATCAAACAATAAGAGAATATTTTCACATTGCAACCCCACCTAAATATGGAGAATGATATATGGATTTCAAAAGAAAATTTAGAAACTGAGAATTCAATTTATTTAAGTTAAAATTAATAATTTGAAATTTGTGGTTAAAATTAAAGAAATTTGATCATATTTCTCAGGTTTAGAAGAAAATATTTTTTGTTAAAAATGAAACTGGACCCAACATGAATTTATAATTTAACACAGAAATGATTTGATAAAATATTAAATTTAATAACCAAGGGAAATCAGAAAATATGGAAAGGCATTTTTACTTTGAGGAAAACAGAGCCATATCTTTTTTTGGACAGATGAAAATGAGAAAATCCTTCTCATATTGAAGGATTTGTGTTAATTTTAAATTAAATACAAAGCAGGGTGTTAAATCAATGAAATCAAATCAAGATCTAGATATTTTGAATAGGTGATTGCAGAATGAGTAATGTGAGTTTGAAAATTAAATGTCAAATTTATGAGACTTGAATATGATGATTCAAAAAAGTTGAGAATGGAGATAGTGATGGGTACAAGATGATAAAATTATTTCCAAATATTTTTGGCTGGAGCCAGGGCATCAGAAAATCTAGGAGTGATGAAAATGAATTTTAATGAAGAACAAAATGATTTCATTTTTCTAAAAAAAAAAATGACTAAATAAAAGCAAAAAGAACATTGGCTTGAAACATGCATTTCAAATAAGAATCAAAGTCCATAATTCATAGTTTGAACTTCAAAAGTTGTCAAGACCAATTAAGGAGTTGAATGAGTATTGGAAAAGCATTCTCCCTTATTTTCAAAGATTTTTTTTGATTTATTTTATTATTTGGGATGATTAGAATTCTTCTAGTTATTTCCATACCTTCAATTTCAAAATGCAATTCTGAGTAAGACATTATTTATTTTGATATGGTATCTAAAAATCAGAAATAGAATGTTTTAAGAGTGAAAGAGAGCCACTAGTTTACTTAAGACAGTGGGTAAGAGGTGGAAATTCTTGAGATTGGTATCTACACAGATTTCAAAAAAGATTTGGCCAGAGTGGATACAGATTGTGTCAAGCTTTGAAATATTAGAATAAGCAATTCTAGAAGTGGTGCATTAGAATGAAAATTTCTCTGAGGAAAAGGAAGAGGATTGGCTGGGTGAGTTGGTTGATTTGAAAAAGGTGGAAGGTAATAGATGACTGTTGCCATTTTTTATTGAAATTCACACCATGAAGCTATGGTAAGTCACACCATGAAGCTATGAGAGCAAAGATTAATGAAGCAAAGAAGGAGAAAAAAGAGGCAAGTAGTAGGGATATAAGAATTGATTAAAAGTATAATGGATGTGGGAAGCTTTGAAGACCATTTATTTCAAGCTAACTCTTGCAAGGCCTTGGGAAAGCACTTCTCTTTTTCTAAGTTTTATAGTGATCTGCAATGGTGTTTTTGGCTGAAACATACCATTTTTTATGGCAGATGGGCTAACCCTGATTCTCTCTGGATTTAATATTTGATATCCTCTAAGTTTCTACCAAAAGGTTCAGACATTAGTTTCTTGAATATCATGTAGACCAAAGCTTTGTATTGAAAACCCATAACCATCTGATAACACAAGTTGAGTTGCAAATCTAAGCACTTCATTTTAGGAGTTGGTACTATATACTAGCCTGGCATTTTGGCCCACTGGGCAATTCTTCACAAGTCTGTACTTTTTGGATTGCAAGATCAAAAAATTTCCAACCACTTCCCCAAGTACAAGGTATGGATCGCTTTCATCCTGTTCTAGGACCTCGCTGGGTGCTATGCTGATCTGGGAATGTAATTCAGTGCCGTGGGTACTCTCCTTGTAAGTCAAGTCTTTTGAATACTGTTCTAGTAATGCAATATCAGCGATTCCAATTAAAGCTTAAGAATTGGCCATCAGGATTATCCAGGTTCCCGTGAATAGCTTCTTCACAAGTCCACCCGAAATCAGTGATTATGCTGATGGAGACCCGCGCAAGTTCGTCACAAGATGGCCAGTTTCTCATGAAAATTCCTCGCCATGGTTCAACGTCGAACTGTTTATGGAAACATCCCGTAAACTGCTCTCAAGTATATATACACCCGAGATGCTTTTCAGAAGCTACCAATACTCTCCGGCCCATCAATTTCTGAGACGTTATCTCAGTCAAGAAGCAGGCGAAACGAAACGTTGGTATGGTGAGGTAGTACTTTGGCCACATGAAGCAGATGAACTCAAGGCTAGCAGTGAAAAATGTTCCCAAGCAAACGCCGGGCTTGATTGCCAAGGCCCCGAGCCCCAAATGAATGGTTCTAGGGCAATAAAACGGTTGAGACACCAATGCTGGGCAAGATGACAAAACCCAGCCGACAGACTTAAGCCGACAGCGACAAGGCTCACGGTCAGGGAGAAAAATCCAGGGCCCAAAGTGACTAAGGTTGGGCGCTAGGGATGTAGATAGCAACAAAAGAGTCAAGCCCATGGAAGCAAAACCGTAGTTTGGATGGCGCGGGTTCCCAACAGTGGCAAAGCCTGAGCAACGAGTCATCCGTCGGCAACTCTTGAGATCCACGAAGATCAGCTTCTGACTCCCGATCCAGCTAATTTCTGGTAGATATCGGATTCATAAAGTTGCATATGAGCTGTTGTGGACGATGGCAAAGGGTTATTTGAGTAAGGACATGGAGCTTGGTCAATTCGGAGGAAATGACGCGAATTGCGGCGGGAGGACAAAACCACCGTGGATCGGGATCAAGTCAATGATACAAGTTTACTTCTTCGATTTGGGAGCGTCTTGCTGGCTTTTCAAAACTTTCTTAACAATCTTGGCCTCTTCAACCAAAAAGGCCCGAATGATCCTGACAATCGAAACGAACCATTAAAGTTCCAGTCAAAGCCAGAGATCGCCAAGGAATGTACCAACCTGTCACGAACGCAGTTTCCGCAACGCGAGCCGCCATAAGGTCTCTGAACGGTTTTGATTCGCTTCGAAACGGTGGCGTATCGAACTGGCCGGAGAGCAGGTACCTACCAGACAGAGCGCAAATCATAAAAATGTGAAGTTGAGATATGAGAGAGAGGGAGTGACGTTGGATGGAGGGGACGATGAACGCACTCCGGGAAGAGCGGTGTGACAATCACCACATTTTGGGGCGGTAGCCTGCTTGTGAAGTCGAAGGTACCTGAGCTTTCCGCCTGTAGTGAATGAGCACGAGAAAACATCAAATCAGTGAGAACCCCTACGGCAGGCTAAGAACCTGTGACGTCGGAAGATTACAGAATCATGCTAACCCGGAGTCTTGACGATTCTTCGGAGGTTGGAGGTGGTGTTGTAGGATTTCCGGGTACGGAGAGTGACTCGTTGAACCATTTCGTGCTACGTGGCCAACTGGGTGGCGGATGAAAGGATCTGTGCTGAAGTTAAGGTCTTGGGCAATCTCCCGGGCGCCAACAGGCCGGTATGAAACCTCAGAAGATGGGATGCGCACCAGTTGAAGTTTGACCTAACTAGGGTTGAGCTATTAATAAGCAGTTCAGACTCCGAATCCCTTGAGGAAGCAAAAACTGGCCTACTATCATTCGCCCAGGGTTAGGTTAGATCATGTCTGAGTGTCGTAGAGCTGTCACTGAGCTTCGACATGTCCATGCATCCACATTACACATGCATGCATGCCACAACGTGACAGATACGGTTCGCCGACGGTGGATGCATCTCCTGCCGCTGGCACCGGTCAGGTTCTGCCGGCCTGAGCTGGGTTCCTCACGGTGCTTTCCTCTTGCACATCTCCGCTGGCTCCGCCTCCATGGCTTTAGTCATCATCTCCGGCTTCCCCTGCTCTGGGAAGACCACTCGAGTCCATGAAATCAAGGAAATGCTCGAAGACAAGTACAAAGAAGCCCACCCACAGCTTCCTAGGAAAGATATCACCATAGTCAACGACGAGTTAATCGGATCACCCCGCTCAGCTTATGATGGTGGGCCATTCCATCATTAACTGCGGGATCACAAGTCTGACTTTCTTCGAAGAACATAGATAGTAAAACAGAGAAAGTAGCACGAGCTAATTTACTTTCACATACCATCCGGAAACTCAGCAAGGAGCATGTCGTGATTTGTGATGGGATGAATTATATCAAGGTCGGGTTGTTCCCAATTTAGGTCTGTTGTGACTGAATTGTTGACCAATTCTCAGCTGAAATTTTTAGGGCTTTCGCTATCAACTTTACTGTGCCGCTCGAGAGGCAGGTGTTCGATTATGCACCGTGAGCTGTTGATTTTTTGGGCCGGTCACCTAAAAGCCTCACTTGCTCTAATGACACTGATTCCCCACAGGTTCACATAGCCAATTCCCAGGCTAACTGTGTAGCCAATAATTCGGCCCTTCCGTCAGATTCACGCTATAGCGAAGAAACGATTCAAAATTTATTCAATCGCTATGAGGAGCCCAACTCCAGCGTCCAATGGGACAGTCCCTTGATCGTCTTTCCCTGGTGCGATTCACTCGTCTTATCCGATGAGAGTGGGACTCCCAGTGATAGTTCGGCGTTTCGAGGACTTGCATATAAATTAGAAGGTCTTCGAGTCTTGGGCGAACATGGAGAACCACAAGACCCATCCACCCATTCTGCTGCTCACGGGTCTACTATCCCGAAGGATGCTGCTTCGAGGCCGTCAGCTTCATCAGGTACCTCCCTCGCTCTCTATGCCCAAGCACAATCACATTCGAACGATGATTTGGTTAACTAACTTCATCGCCGGCCTACCTGCAGCCGGTCTGTTAGGTTCATCGAAGATGGGCCATCAGCGCTGGTCTCACATTGCTGAAGAAATATGGAGGGCCATCACGAAAGGCGATCTCAAACCAGTTCATGCGGCGGTACAGACGGTACGGAAAGCTCTCCAAACTTCCCCTCCTGCCCTCATTGCCTTACAAATATTTTTTACTTTGATAGGCAACCCCAACCTCGACTAATTTCCTGCACATTTTGGAAACTACGACTGTTTCAATACTCACGAGCCTCCTTTCCGCCGTTAATAATTCGTCCACCCGATACGGCGCAATTTCATTTCCATGCGTCCTTCCCAACTCTGGCAAGTCATGTGTATTTTCGATTAATATCCCCGTCGGAAAAACCGTCAATATCGCTGCTTTGCAGCGCCTGAAAAGACAGTACACTACCATGCATAAGCAGGCCAACGCTGCCGGGAAAGGTAATTCGGCCAAGGACGAAGATGAGATTGCTCATAGCTTTGTTAAGTATGTCCAGGGTGCGATCTGAAGCTTTAGTTTGATCTTCCAGATACCGCTTCATCTCCCTTGAGAGTGATTAAGAGTTCCACAAGAGTCATCACATCAGAAATTCTGTACTTCAGGAGGTCCAGCCAGCAGTCGCAAGAAGCCTTTGAATCTCTACTCGGATCATTCTAGACTGGTCTTCACGAGCAAGATTCAAATCACGCAAAATACAAAATAAGTAAGGCAAAAAGGAACAACTCCCAATCTAGATTGGTATATATTCAATCAGGATCGCAGTTGATGCATTCCCCTTCTGCATCGGGGAGTGTGTGGGAGTGCTGGTGAAAGCATTATATTTCAACCAGTCAACAACGAATCTCTCGTTGAGCAATTGGATGGGTGCCGATGTTGCTACCAAATCAAACCAGGTTGGTGGGGTGCAGGGACTATTTGTGTTCACTTCAAGTTCAATCTTTCAACTGACTACTTCTTGTACCATTGTATAACTTGAAGGTGAAAGATCTTGAAATTTGAGTAAAAAAATGGCAAAACGTAAGCCAACAAAACTTTCCAAGGATATTGTAAAAGAGGGCAAAAAATCACTGCATTTTTTGGGTTGATAAGTTCAAATTCAAGATTAATACAGGCTTCATTGTAGAATATATTGCAATGATACCTGTAACATTGATATAGGACTGAATGAGAAAGGGTCAAGATGGCTGATCGCTCAGAAATCATGGCAGGAGCTAGAATCCCTTTACAAGGAAGATGTTTATTTTGATAACCCCCCTCCAATCTGCCAAGGTTGTGATTGTAGTGCTACATTCATACTGTGAAATGTGTGATGCAAAACTGCACTTAAAAAAATGAAAAGAGATGCAATTTTAAACAAAGGAGTATGTTTTGCTATCAAGGAATACTGGTGTGGTTTATTTCTCTGTTGCCTGTAACTGGGTAGAGTTCAGAAAGGCATTTTGAAGATTCATGAGTACCAAAGCTCAGACTAAATTTGTGTCTTTGGAATCGCCAAAGTGATGCTTTCCTCATTCAAAAACAAAAACAAAGAAGGAAAGTTGTCAATTTACCAAAAGGTGTGAATTGCAACTTTTTTTTTTGTCTAAGTGTGCAATGTTTTGTCTGAATTCATGCTTTTGGTGTTTTTTTCTTGACCCAGGAAGGCATGGAAATCTATTTTTTCTTTTTAAGTGTGAAATGAGTGTGGAAAACTTAATTCAATTGAATTAAAAGTTTTCACAATTTTCCTTGGGTGGGAAAATTGAGAGGGTCCTCCCCCTTAAATGATTTGAGGGGATAACTGAGAGTTGTATTTTTCTCCCAATCAAATTAATGAAAATTTTGAATGAATTTATTGGGCCAACTGATTTGTTTAATTGGATCCATTGATGTTGAGTGAAGGGCCAGGATGGATTTGTTCACATAGATCAAGAAATTTGGGCAAAAAACTTGATTGCTCCCTCACAACTCCAGATTTAATGATCTTGATAAAGGTGTTACTTGAAAGTAGACTAAATAAAATGAGAATTGGTATCAGCCATTGGCTGGGATACACCTAAGAAGATGTTGTACCAACCAGCTTTGATGATTCAGTGCCGTGTTGTACCATTTTTGCTCCAACTTGGCTAGTTGGATTTTTCAAAAAGCCACAAACTAACTTTGTTTAAATAAGCTGCAAACCCCACTGTGATTGGTGGGATGTGCAATAGAAACACATAACCAGAACCCAATAGGCAATTTTTTAACATTAATTTAAACCAGATAATAGAATATTGAAGAGTTTAAGACCTGTCTGAGGGTTTTCAAGGTGCAAATAGCACTGCATGATGCTGAAATTACCAGGTCTGCATTCTTGAGGGCCAAGAAGACAAAAAAAAACCTTCAGAACTTTGGCAGAATGAGACATCATGAGTAATCAATGTGAGGACTACCTACAGGAGATGACCTACCAAGCAATTTTCTTTAGAATTGTGATTTGAGCCAGATTTATTCAATAAGTTTTGTAGGTGATTGATCTTCTCCCATATTCATTTTTTGATTGGATATACCAGTTCACCATATCATCATGAG
Source organism: Puccinia polysora (assembly GCA_025617555.3). Lineage (NCBI taxonomy): Eukaryota > Fungi > Basidiomycota > Pucciniomycetes > Pucciniales > Pucciniaceae > Puccinia > Puccinia polysora. The sequence goes on from CM062613.1 coordinate 658,178, forward strand.
ATAAATAGTCAGATTTGGTTTTTTTTCATTTTTCTTCAAAAAAAAAAGTGACTCTGGGAATAGGGTGGTTGAGTGATCATAGGAAATTATATTGAAGGAAGGGTAGGTTATGGGCTGTAGGGAAGATTGATGGATGTGGGTGAAGATAATGAGGCTTGGATGGGGTGCTCACATAACTATGGATTTTTTGTTCATTGAATATTTACAATTTCATTGTTCAATTTGAATATGAGAAAAAATTTCTAGTGTAAAAAAAAACATTCCAGTTTTTGGGCCCCCTACTGATGGGGGTCCAGATTTTATTTCTGTTTGAGTGTAATTAAGTTTTAAAGTAGTGGATATTTGAGGGAAAAAAGTAAAGACAAAAAGGGATGAGGAAAGATGGGGAAATTTCTAGCTGCAAGCCATCTAAGAAATAATATCAAAAAAAGCTGGTTTGATCTTTTTTAAAGATTATGATCATGATAATATGGGGAATATATTAATCTTGCATGACAAATTTTCCATCATAGGCCATCAAAAACAAGTTTCAAGCCTATTATGGAGCTTGATGTGACTGAATGAAATATGGTGAGTTTTCAATTCAAGTCAGAGCTTTTTTTTGTGGTTTCTATTTTGAGCAGAAATTAAAAATGAATTACAAGGATTCTTTTGGGCATCCATATTTCTTAAAATATGGCTAAAATTCCTTATTTATTTTGAAAAGATATTCCTGTAGGTGGAAAGCTCATGAATTCTATTTTTGTAACAGTGGTGAATGTAAATATATTTTTTAAATTATTGTATTTCATGGGAGGGTGATATTTTTTTGATAAAATTTTGATTTGTTATTATTATGATTCAGTTTTCTCATATGGTTCATTTATTCTTAACCAGATTTTCTCTCCTTATTTAAAATATTTTTGCAATAGGATATCTACCTCTGATTCAAGTTTGCTCCTTGTGGCCAGGGAGCCATACCAGCTGTAATTTCCTGCAAGGTAGAATCAGTTGTCATATATCCTCTTAGATTGTTTCAAAAATATACTTTCCTTGATTAGGTATACTTTTTTAAATTCTTTTGGATACATCTTTTTCATCTACACCTGCAGATTTGTGTGGGAATTTTGTGTCACATATCTTTCAAAATTTTGATCACATCAAATAAAAAAATTGCTTTGCATGTGTGATTGGATATTATTTTTTTATACTAGGCATTAGATTGGGTATTCTATAACTGGCTTATTCAATCCAGTGGCATTCCCTACCTTGTCATGATTTTAAGATCCATCTGTGAATTTTAAAACATCTTTATTGTGTAGAGAAGTGATCAGTGCATTCAATGAATCCATAGCTTGGTTTTTTTATGTCTCAATTAAAGATTATTACAGATATATTTTCTTTGAAGCTAGTATCTTCATGTATAATATGCATAAATTCATTTTCATTTTCTTTTTTTTGCAAAAATTCAGCCAAAAACTTCATGTTAATTATTTGTGGGTGTTTTTGTTGCTGTTTCTGGACTGAGGGTAATAGTTAATCCTTCAGATAAACTTGTGTTACCATTTGTGTTGATTTGAAATGATATTTCCTCACATATACATAGAAGCCAAGGGACTTGTTTAAAATTCATCTAGATGGATTTTGGCCTCTTTTATACTTGTTGATCCTTTTTTTTAAGAAAAAAGAATCTGTTAGGCTATACGGATATCCATGCGTTAACAATCAAGATTTCCCCTTTTTAAGAATGGTCCTGATTTCAAATGGAAAAGGAATTATGGAGACTACGTCACAAGAGCTGCTGACATTCAGGCAGGGCTTGGAAAAAGGGGACTATACTCTCAGTAGACTTGGGGGCAAGGTCACTGGAGGATTCTACAAGGAGCAGATTAAGAGTTAAGTGAAGTTAAGGTGCTGGATGACACTTGCTGGGATGAATTCCTAGTAGGAAGTAGTAAACTGATTTCTTAGGGAGCAATCAGGAAGGAAGAAGAGGAGGCCAGTTTAAATAGACAAGAGCTAGAGCTACAAAAGAGGTTCAGTTGGCTGGTGCTCAGACTACATATGTAATAAAAAGGGAGTATTCTGGGTAATAGAGAGGGCTAACAAGATATGCTACTACATTGGGATAGGCTGCTTACTACATTGGGGAAAGGCTATAGGTCTGTGATGTATAAGTTGGGAATTTACAGTTCAATTATGTACAGTTAAACGGTGTACAGTTGAAGGATGTACAGTTGAAGGGTGTACAGTGTGCATGGAGGTCATGAAATTATGTAATAAGAAGGGAGAGTATTTAATAAACTCTATAGGAGGATGTACAGAAGTATTCCCAAAGGATAAACCATGGTGAAGTATGGGATAGACAGAATGAACAAGGTTATATGATATGTAGACCTGAGAGATTAAGTATTTGCAAGCCTATGGAGTCTATTTTTATGTTGTAAGAGGTTAGAATATATGTATATATGTAATTTATGAAGATCCTGGGGATATTTATTTACTGGAGATATACCAATATAAGTCTCTTGAGCCCTGAGGGCCCTGAGGTTGAAGTCCCTTGGCAAGCAGATTAGACTGAGGGCTAGACTGAGTTTTCTGAGTGTAGACTGAGTTTTCTGAGTGTAGACTGAGTTAGGTGCCATTATGACAGACTACTATGCTGAAAAAAAATATTTTCACATGCATATTCCTGTATGCTTCATATCTCATATCCCATTTTTACAACCTAGCCATGATTGAATCAGAAATTTCCCATCAGAAATTTCCCTCAGTTCTCCTAATTCCAAAAACATATATTAGATTGAAAACCTGAAAGTTAAATATGATAAAAAGTATCACAGATATAAAATATTTCTGTGTTAGTCCCCCTTCCATAAATATTTTTCAGATATATAATTCTCAAGGAATGAATTGGTTTCCATTCCCTTCATGATTGTACTTAAAATAATCAAGATAGAAAATGGGAATCCAAACTAATTTATTTGATTCATTAGAATTTTGCAATTCAAAAATGAATAAGAATATTTGAGAGCCAGAAACAGAGCCACTGAGAGATGAAATTTATCCAAAAATTATTTTATACACATTTCAAATTGAATTAGGCAATCCCCTGTTCCAGATCACTTTCACCCCCAAGTGTCATGGTTTGAACAAATTTTTGGATCTCAAACCATCCAATCACAATTTCATTGATCAAAAATTTCTTCTAAGATCCTCCCCATGGTTTTTATAAAGGAAATTTTTATAATCTGGTTCAAAAGATATCCAAATGATTGATTTTCTGTGAGGATTTTGAAATCAAACAAAAAAGGATGATCAGAATTTTTTTTCAAGTTTGGGTGAGATGAATTTTAAGTAGCTCATCCAATATTCAATCTATTCCTGGGAAATAATTCTTGGCATATTTTTTGATACCTTCCACACTATATTCTTCTGTTACATGATCAAAATCTTCAACCTTCAAAACCTTCCCCAGTGGAATTTAATCTAGTTTTATGGGAATTCTATTTGTACTATCTGTGTGGAAGATGAACATATCCTGTCTCTCTTTTTCCATTTAAAATAAACAAAGAGTTTCTCAAGAGTTAGAAAATGATATGAAATGATTTTGGGGTTTTTTCATAGCCTGAAAATCTTGAAAGTTTATATTCTGATCAGAATTTCTTTCATACCATCTTGTAAAATTATGTGATTGTTTAAAACCTGAAACTTAATCCTCACAAGATTTATTCCGGGTTTGATGATATATTTCATCTTCCTCTGTGAAATATATGATCATTCAGTGCCTTCCAATGTTATACTTTTTCTATATTATTTCATTCAAAATCTACACGTGCCACCATCCTTTCACTTTTTTTTTTTTTTTTGGAATGAATCTAAACTTTCTTCCAATTTTGTTTTTATTTTCCAATATTCTTTGGTTTAGGGATATCAGATTTTCTTATATTGTGAACTTCTAATTGGCCACAGGATGTATGCTCTCTTGGTAGGTTTGAGAGACCAGGGAGTTTTCCTTGTTGGTGTCTACTTTGGTTCAGTTTGAGCAGGTTGATTGGTATTTTCATTGGAGGATGTTTCCTGTTGAGACTTGGTGTTCAGAGACGAATTGTTTTTCTGGATATTTCTTAGCTCTGGTATTTTTATTTTCAAGTTCTTTAGTCAACAAATGTTATGTATCAGCTCTAAAAATTCTTTTTGATGAGTATCCAAATAGGAGGCAAAGACCATTGGTATCATTTTATTTTTCAAACTGGTAAGCACAGGTCATTTCTCCTGGTTTATGATTCTGAATACTGCTGGTTTCTAGTATTTTTGGAAAAATTATAATTAAATCTTTGAGATGTTTTTTATTTGGGTGATGTTAAATTAAAGGCTCCAGCCGTGTGGGAGCTGTGTACACGGCTCCAGTTGTGTGGGAGCCGTGTAGGTCCCCACACGGCCTGTGGGAGTTGTGTAGGGCCCCACATGGCCTGTGGGATTTGTGTAGGGCCCATCAACGCGTGGGGGCCCATACAATACTCCATATAACTTATAATTTATAATTTTTAATTTATAATTTATTATTTATTATTTATTATTTATTATTTATTATTTATTATTTATTATTTATTATTTATTATTTATTATTTATTATTTATTATTTATTATTTATTATTTATTATTTATTATTTATTATTTATTATTTATTATTTATTATTTATTATTTATTATTTATTATTTATTATTTATTATTTATTATTTATTATTTATTATTTATTATTTATTATTTATTATTTATTATTTATTATTTATTATTTATTATTTATTATTTATTATTTATTATTTATTATTTATTATTTATTATTTATTATTTATTATTTATTATTTATTATTTATTATTTATTATTTATTATTTATTATTTATTATTTATTATTTATTATTTATTATTTATTATTTATTATTTATTATTTATTATTTATTATTTATTATTTATTATTTATTATTTATTATTTATTATTTATTATTTATTATTTATTATTTATTATTTATTATTTATTATTTATTATTTATTATTTATTATTTATTATTTATTATTTATTATTTATTATTTATTATTTATTATTTATTATTTATTATTTATTATTTATTATTTATTATTTATTATTTATTATTTATTATTTATTATTTATTATTTATTATTTATCATTTATTATTTATTATTTATTATTTATTATTTATTATTTATTATTTATTATTTATTATGTATTTTTTATTATTTATTATTTATTATTTATTATTTATTATTTATTATTTATTATTTATTATTTATTATTTATTATTTATTATTTATTATTTATTATTTATTATTTATTATTTATTATTTATTATTTATTATTTATTATTTATTATTTATTATTTATTATTTATTATTTATTATTTATTATTTATTATTTATTATTCATTATTGATTATTTAGTGGAGCCTACACAACTTGATTTTAGTTGTTTAGCTTGCTGTACAATTCAAATGGGACGTGCAGCATGCCACAAGGCCCATTTGAGTTGTGTAGCATGCCACATGGCCCATTTGAGTTGTGTAGCATGCCACACGGCCCATTCGAGTTGTGTAGCATGCCACATGGCCCATTTGAGCCGTGTAGCATGCCACACGGCTCATTTGAGTTGTGAAGGGTGCCACACGGCCCATGGAGCCGTGTACACAACTCAAAGAGCCGTGTACAGAGTTGTGTATACAGCTCAATGAGCCGTGAATTTAACATTACCCATTTCATTTTCCAAGATTTTTTCTGGTCCATAAATTTTGCTCATTATGAAAAGCCAATTGATATTCTTGGTTGGTTACATAGATCATACACACATATTTTGATTTTGATTTTGATGTTTTTTTTTTTTTTTTTTTTTTAATGAATTTTTGTACCAGTACCACTAAGAGTTTATTTTTTGAATGAATTCTATTGGTTTCAAAAATTAAAAGTGATTTTTATCTATTTCCAGGATCTATGAAAATTTTTCCAGGAATTTGGGTAATTTATAAAAATAATTTCATAGGTTTGACTGCAAATTTGTCAGAGATTCTAAGATGTGTGGGTTCAGAAAAAAGTTCTTGTAATATTAAAAAAAAATGATTCAAATTTTAATTATTTTGGAGGATGACTAAGGTTTCATATGAGAGATTTCAGTTAAACTGAGAAAAAGGTGTTTCTAGGCCAAAAGATTTTAATCTACGTGTTCTTGGTTGGACGGGGGGCGTTCTAGTGTATCTGTTTCTAAAAAAATGATATTTAGAATCTAGATTTTTTTCAATTGGTGAATATTCTTCAAATGATAATTCACATCCTGAAATTAAAAACAGGATTCAAAAGGAAGACCCATAAAAGCTTTAGAAATACATTAACAAAAACTACACTGAAATTTACACTGAGATTGACAGGCCATGTAGAGCCTTGTGGTAAACACATCACCTCTAGTATTATATTGTCTCCTAAGTTTCCAACTCCATTTTTTTTCTTTTGAAGACTTTTCTGGTAATTTTTATATCTTGAAGCACTTTACCATCTATTCAACAAGAATCTTTCATTTTGAATTAATTTAGTTTTTCTTTTTTGCTGATAAGGATCCTTGATGATCAACTAACATGATATTTCTGTAGTTTTTAATTTTAATTTTCAGTTTTAATTTAAAAACTAGATCACTCTAGGGTTTGGTCTTTTGTGGTGATCAAATAAAAGGATATCATATAGGGAAATTAATCTTTCATTATTTATGAAATTCATAGTATATTGGGCTTAAAGCATTCTTTGTAAGTACCTTAGCTTTCTTACTTTAATGTATAATTTAAATCAATTTTTTTATTTCAAAGTCATAATCTCTCCTTATCAATTCAAATAAACCTGAATCTCAATCACATATGTGTGTTAAATTCCAGTTTTTAAAACCCATCCTGATGTTCTTCAGGATCTTTGGAAGTTTTTTCTGGGTTTCATGTGGTAGATTCAATCAGCTTATATCACATCAGAACACTGGTGCTTGGATCTTGATCTGTACATAATATCCCATGGTTCTATTTAGTTTTTTGTATCTGAGAATTTTTATTCTAGGATCCTATATTCTTATGGGGATTCTAACTGTTTCAAATTCTTTTGGAACTCTTTAAATTCTGTGGGAACTCCAAAATTTTGTATCTTAAAATTGATCATAGAGTTTCTCTAGCACCCATCATCAGCTTGATCATCATCAAATTTGAAAAGCACAATACCTCACCTTGATATCTGTTGATTTTTGTAGGAAAATAAAGAGTATGAGTTTTTTAAAAGAGGTATCTTTGGTTCCACATGGCTCATGAGATGTTGAGCTCATCTCATAATTCTTCAAATCAGGCTGCCATTGGTTTTGTCATCAATCAATCTGAATCCATGACTCAAGTTTTTTTTTTCTCTCTCTAAGAACATACCAACTCAAAAGTTTCAACTTGAAAATGATAGTAGTCCTTACCACAAAGCCGTATACTGATTCTTGACTGTATGAGAAAAATTTAAGGGGTATGAACTGCCTGTAATAACTCCAAAAAAATATAAAAATCAGAATCAAAATAAAAATCAAAATAACCCCCTTTTTTTTATCACTACTGGAGCATGGGCCAATTGAGGACATCAAGTTAATTTTTTCTTATGTAAAGGAGGGGGGAGGATTAATTCTTCCCACTGATTGGTCAAAACCATTATTTTGAGTTTTATACCCATTTTCAAGGCCAAATCATCCAGTCCAAAAAAAAAATCAATTGATTCATTTTAAATTTGATCATAAAGTATTTAAGGATCTGGTTTTTAAGTTGAAGATTGATTGATGACCCAAAGAATTCAACTATCAATTTTTCAAAAAATAATACAAAAATGTAAAATTAAAATCAATACCCCAAGATAGAGGTTCCAGACAGAGAGAAAAAAAAACCAATTTTGTTGCAGTTAGTGTTATTTTTACTAGATTTAATTTTAAAGAAGATTTTGAAGAGCACTGTATAAAAAACAAATCAGTTGGTTTGAAAGTTTTCAACCATCATAAAAGAAAATTAGATTAACATGGGTTTTTTGTGGGGTTTGATGATATAATTTGATTGAAACATCAAGATAGGCATCTGAGAACCAATCAAATTTGAGCAGAAAAAAACAAATCTGATCCTACTCAAGGTCTGAAGTATAGTTTTGATTTCAATAACTCACTTTTTTTTTTTGGATCTTCCAGAACTTGTTTTGAGAATTGTTTTTTGGAAAATGTTAAATTTTCAACTCCAGGGTTGAAAACAGGTGTGAAAGGCCATTCACACCTCATATGAGTTCTCAATGGAGGTTCACAAACCATATGAGGTGTAAAAAAAAAATTAGTAAAAAACTAAATATGGCATATTGGATTTGAGAAAAACCACCATTTTTTAATGGCAGTATTCAACCCAAATCTTCCATTAAAAATAAATAAAAAAACCCACTTATGTCACATCAGAAGTGTCAGAGTGACCTGAAAATGAATGTTTTTTTTCAGATAAATTATTTAAAGGCTTTCACCACCTCAACCACACATCAGTCCACATCATACACCCCTGGTTTCCAACCTCACCTCCTTCTACCTCTGACCTCATTGGAAAAATTCTACCTCAAACCTCATTGAAAAAATTCTACCTTCAACATCATTGGAAAAATCTGATACATCACTCTCATCAATTTATTGCTCTCAACACTTCATCACTCTCATCACTTTATTGCTCTCATCACTTCATCACTCTCATCAATTTATTGCTCTCAAAACTTCATCACTCTCATCACTTTATTGCTCTCAACACTTTATCACTCTCATCAATTTATTTCTCTTGTCACTTGATCACTCTCATCACTTTATTGCTCTTGTCACTTGATCACTCTCATCAATTTATTGCTCTTGTCACTTCATCATTCTCATCACTTCATCAATTTATTTCTCTCATCTCTTCATTGCTATCCTCAGTGCTTCATCTGAAGAGCCCTCTACTTTCCAACTCTCTTTATGTTTGTCAAACCATCTCCTTCCATCTTGTTCCCTATCAGGCACCTACTGCCCATGGGGTGAGGATGAAGAAAGGATTCAATTTGTTTTATAAAATTTTGAGGGTTGTCAACCTTTTTGTTAAACCCTTCTTTGGATACTTCCAAACAGGTTTTTGAAGCTGTCTTTTGAGCTCTATTTTTCCAACAAGCCCAAATCCTTTATTCCTCTCTGTATCAATATTAAATCCTTTCCTCCCATACAAATATTTCAATTGAGGTGAGGATCAAGAAAGGATTCAATTCATTGTGTAACATTTTGAGGTGGCTGGGAATTTTAGAATCCAAAATTTAGTTGTACACTATGGGATTTGAACCCATGACCTCAACATTCATGAGTGATGCTTCAACTGCTAAGCTAAGTGCACCACTTCCAGATGGGCCATTGTGCCTATCCACCCTCTAAGTCTTGTTGCCATCCAGGCCATCAGTGCTGCATGTGCAACTCAATTCAAATGATGTCAGTAACTCCTAATTTTAGCTAACACACCTAAATATTCAAGAACCCAAGGCTGCTCATGGGATATAGATATCAATTGATTGGGGGGGGTTCTTGGTCAAAAAATCATGATGAAAACACTTGGGAGAAACCCATCTGCTTTTTACCAAGGATGATTGAACTGGCCATGATGAAGATTGGTGAGATTACCATAGCTCACAGGAGGCGCTGAGAGCTATTGGGAGGGAGAGAGTCTGGTTTTTTTTCAAGCCTTGAGGCCTCTTGAAGGCTTTACCACAAACCAGCTATTGAAGTGAGGGGCCTCAATGAGCAGTTCAAGAATTCAAGTAGATGGTAGAGACTGACTTCCAAGGAGGGAGTTTGGGGATAAAAATGATGATGATCATCATCATTGGAGGAGGAGGAGGAGGAGGAGTTAGAGTCAGATGATTGCTCAATCCTAAGATGAAATTCAGGATTGGATTGAGAGTGGAGTTTAGCAGCTTGAGTACTATCCTTGGCTTTGTTGATACTGAGTACCTGGGTTCCCAACCTATTCAAGAATTTGGAGAAGATACTGCCACCAGAACTGATGTTGAGTACTGGTTGGTCTTTTAAGAACTTGAGCAAATCCAACAGAAGATGGTGGTGATTGACTGTGTTCAAATAAATCAATCCTCAAGGTGATGATTGAGATCTTTTAGGTCAGAGGGGGAAGTGAAAATTTTTGGATAATTGATCCTTGATGAACCGGAATTGAATTGGATTCATCTGGTGTAAGGGGCCAAATCCACCAAATTGGTACCACCAGGTTGAGCCCAGATGGTTGAAGTGATTGATCACAGAGCTTGAGACAGTGGTGGAACTGGACTTGAATTGGATTCATCTAGTGTAAGGGGCCAAATCCACAAAATTGGTACCACCAGGTTGAGCCCAGATGGTTGAAGTGATTGATCAAAGAGCTTGAGACAGTGGTGGAACTGGACTTGAATTGGATTCATCTAGTGTAAGGGTCCAAATCCACCAAATTTGTACCACCAGGTTGAGCCCAGATGGTTGAAGTGATTGATCACAGAGCTTGAGACAGTGGTGGAACTGGACTTGAATTGGATTAATCTGGTGTAAGGGTCCAAATCCACCAAATTGGTACCACCAGGTTGAGCCCAGATGGTTGAAGTGATTGATCACAGAGCTTGAGACATTGGTGGTGGTGGGATGACCATGGGTACAGTTTCCAACTCTTCTACCATTGCTTGTGGTTGTTGGTTGGCCGGTGGCTGGAGGAGATGAAGACTTTGGAGGTTTTGGGCGCTGGGCTCATATGTTTGAGGAAGCTGGGTGAGGGATTGTTTGGGTTGTCAGGGTTCATGTTCATGTCATCTAGAAACAATGGATGATAACAGCCTTGGAGGGTGGATGATGATAAAATTTTAGGATTGAGTGATTATTAGTAGTGGTAGTGGTAGTCTTGGATGAATGAGTACAAAGGATGAAGGCTTGACAAGGAATGATGGGATGATGATTGATCAAGGAAGGTGACAACAGGCTAATTAGTTTGGATGATGTAAGATATTTGTGGATGATGGTGTTGATAATTGCTGTTTGAGGGCCTTGAGCAGTTGGAAGGGGGAATGATGATGTTGAACATCTTAGATCTGATGACATGGAGGGGTGGATCAACCTTTTGCATGATTTGGGTGAAGATGAATAAATGACAGATTTTATGTTTGAAACCCACCATTTTTTTGAGACCTAAAATTTTGAAATACACCAGTTAGGGGGTATGTGTATTTCAGAAACCCACCATTGAAAACAGTGGGTTTGGCCAAAAAAAAAAAAATTGGTGGGTTTCTAATGGCAGGTTTTCTGACTCTGATACACCCTAATGAATGAATGAATGAATGAATGAATGAATGAATAGATAAAGACTAAATTAATACTGAAATAAGTAAAAAATAAATAACTAAAACATATCAAAAATATAAATTTTCAGCCCTACAAAACCCTTTCACACCTCAAAATTGGTTGTGTGGCATGGTTTTCAACCCATCCTGGGATGTGAATGGGTTGTGTCCTGGGATGTGAATGGGTTGTGTAGGTTTTCAAATTTAACCTTGCCCTTCTTCTTCTTCTTCTTCTTCTTCTTCTTCTTTTTTTTGGGGGTTTTTTTTTTGGGTTTTTTTTGGGGGGTTTTTTTTTGGGTTTTTTTTTTTGAGGCAGGGGATCATCCAATCATGACCATGACTTGCACTTAAGAACTCATGAGAATCATCAATCAAACTGAAATAATCGAGTCAATTGATGATCTGGATCTGATGAACGATTTGAAAAACCTTGAGGCAAAAAAAAAAAAAAAAAAAAAAATAGAGAGAGAGAGAGAGAGAGAGAGAGAGACAGAGACAGGGAGAGGAGGAGGAGGAGGAGGAGGAGGACCAAAGAGAAGGAGATATCAAATGTCAAAAAAAAAAAAAAAAAAACAAGTCAAGTGAAAAAAAAAAAAAGATCTGTAAAGCACTTCTTGAGCATCATGATTTAATTAACTATTTAGTCTTCAGGATGAGAGACTTCAACTCTACCTCCTACTTAAAAATAAATAAATCAATAAAAATAAAGCATAAGCCACTTTTAATCTTTATCATCTCAATCCTGATCCAAACCGGTTTCAAGTTTGATCAAATTCAATCTGTTTCAGATCCTTTTTACCAAAACAAAAAAAAAAAAAAAAAAAAAATTAAAAAAAAATTAAAAAAAAATTAAAAAAAAAAAAAAAAAATTTAAAAAAAATTCCCCAGTTGTTGGATTTCAACCCATCGGTGTGCAGATTTCCCCCTCTACCCACATCTACAGAGACCTTCCAGAGACCACTCTATCCGACCGATTTCAGGTCACCAATCTCACACCTCACCCCCCCCCCCCTTTCCCTCACTCTTCTTCTTAAGGGGTATCTGCTCGAGTATCACTTCAGCTACTTATGGTTGATCTCAGAACTCTTCCCCAGTTTTTTGACTTCTTTTCAGCTTTGGGTCGGTTCCCATCATCAGTAGTGTAAAACGATCATACCCAAAACTCTCTGCTGTTGTGGATTCAAGATAGTCTCCATCATCCTCCACAAGCCAGAGGGGGGTAATTTTTGATGCCAGTATCGGGCATCCTTAAATATTCATACATATATTCCTGGGTGACTCATTAGAATCCTTATGGATTTTTTTGCTGCCTGGCTCAATGGGTACCTACTCAAAAGTTTTTTTTTGTAGCATTTCCAAACTAGTCATCTACTAATCTTCAGAGATCTTTTCTTTTTCTTTTTCTTTTTCTTTTTTTTTTTTTTAAAAAAAAAGAGGGGAAATCATGATCTATCCTGAGTACTGGATCACGTTCAGCTCTAGTGCAGTTTCTCAAACATCCTGACATACAAAACCAGCCTACGAGTGATCATCATCCCAAGAAGCATTAATCGATCGGCTGATCATTCAAACTAGTTCATGATGCCCTGCGTAGTTTTCCCAAGCTTGCTTTTCTACTACTTCCAAGTAGTCCACAACCAGTCACTCTGGCTAGTCAATCCAGCCGACTCTGTTCGGCACCCACCCCCAGCCAAAAAAAGAGAGAGAAAAAAAAAAAAGATATGGTCATCCACCGAATCCATTTTTTGTCAAGTCAATCCAAAAAAATTTCAAGTCTATCTAAATCAAAAGCATTTTTTTTTTAAAAAAAAAAAACACCGCACAAGTTTCCCGGAATTATATTCAAAAGAAGAGGAACCTCTTGGGGGCCATCAGGCTTTGCACTTCATCCATCCTACCCTTCTTCGTGATGATGGGAACCATTCGATCCTAGCCTGGATCCAGAGAGATTCAATTCACTCGTATTTCTCCCATCAACAACACTGGCTCTAGAGAGTAGGGTATGCGTCAGGTTGGGAGGAGCTTGTGACATCTTTGTACAATTTGGGCATCCAACACGCACTCAAACCTCTGAGCAGGGGGTATCGATCCTTCAGATTGGGTAATCCATCTTTCTAATTCTTTCCTAGGCTAACATCGTATCCCTTGGAATTGATCCGGGTGCTCCTACCAAACAACTTGCCCGATGCTTGATCAGGGTACTCGAAAGAGTTTTTTTTTTTTTTTTTTTTCCTGCTTTGCGAGGGGAGGGAGGGGGTTGATCATCGTGCGATTTGAGATCGCCTTTGAATATTCCTCCTAACCCGTTTCCTCTCGGAGCCGATCGTCAAGGAGGGATTGGAACCTATGATCTCCTTTTCGAGATAGGGTGTGAGACCATCGGTTGATGAGTAACAGATTAGTGGCAGTTCGGGTTCCGAGTACTTGATAAAATCGATCTCGGTCGGTGATTGATCGGTAGGATAGGCTGGTGTCAAGAGATGGATCGATTTTCGATCGGGATCGATCGCTCTCACTAGACCGAATCCGATCCATCGACGGGAGGAGTGATCGACGAATCCGATCAGACCTGCGTTGAGGACAAAACCTAAGTGATCGCGGTTCAAGTCTGGGTGGTCGGGCAATTCGAGTCGATCGGGACGAACGACGAAGGGACGTCGGGCCCACAAGGGTGGATCGAACTGCCATCGATCGATGAAAGGGTTAGGAGGATCATGTCGAGGAATCGAGTGGAGGTAAGAGACCATGGAAAGAAGACGACTATCGGTCGGACTGAGTCGTAGGGAGAGGGGAGTGGGAGGGATCGGTTCGAGTTTGAGGATGCGTGGGGATGGGGATAGGTCGGCAAGCGAGTAGGGGGTCTCACTAAAGCTGAGGATATGGGTAGGTTGAATGGATCGGGAGAGTTGATGGAGAAGTTCTTGACCCAAACCCTTGGTCCAACCCATGGTATTGATGACGAGAGGAACTTGATCGATACGTCGATTCGAGTGAGGAGCAAGATTTTTTTCGGTTGGCTTGAGACGTTGACGACGCCGGTTTTGATGATTTGACGAGTTGGCGATCAAGGGCTGGGAGTAGAGAGCTTGGTAGAGGTGGAAGAGATCCAAGGCAGCTTCCAAGTAGCGATTCGAACAATCCTTCGGGGTCGTATGACCGAGGTAGATCGAATGAGACGAGGGTCGATGGGGGGAGACCAAACGACAGAACGAAGGGCCGAGGATGGGTGAATCGAGTAGATGGAGTGATAGGAGCGTGGGGGGTGTTAGTAAGGGTTGACCGAGGTCTAGGTCGAGCAGGGCGACGGATTGGAAGGTGTTGAGGAGGGAATTGATGAGCAAGGTCGAGAAGGTCGATTTGCCGACGGCCTTGGGACCTTGGAGCCAATAGATGGAGGATGTGGATGAGGAAGGATCGATTGAGTTGAGGATGGATAGGTTATCGGACCAATTGATGGGTAGTCTCAGATGAGTGAGGTCGGGCGTAGGGGAGGTGATGAGAGACCAGGTGATGGAACGAATGGGATGATGGTTGGAACGAGTGGACCAGATCGGGGGTCGGGGAGGATTGGAAGACCAGAGTGAATCGATTCGATGGATTCCGGAATCTAGATCGTCGAAGCGGACGATGGCGGAGAATTGGGATGGGTCCAAGGGAGAGCAGGTGTGAGGAAGATGTTGGAGATGGATCGGAGGTTGATGATCGATGGAGGGGATGGAGGCGGTGAGGATGGGGAGTGGATGAGAGGATGGGGCAAAGAGTTGGAGGGATTGACCGATGGAGAGTCGATGACCGATGAGATGGAGAGATCCATGGAGGAGGGTGATTTGTAGGGTCCCATGGAGGATGAGGGACTTGAGTGAGATCGATGAGGGGTTAGGGGATCGATGAGGAGTGTAGTATAGGATGGGATGAGGGGAATGGACGGACCTGATTGGGTAGTAGACCGACTAACCAGTGATGATGAGGATGAGGATGAGGATGAGATGGATCGATCGATGAGGGCTGGTTGGTGAGTTTGATGAGATTGGAATTGGGACCATGATAGATTGGGGACCAGTTTGAGATACAGTTGGGATCGAAGTTAGGAGTGGATCGGATGGGAGTCTTGAGATTGGATGGATTGGGAGGATTAGTAGGATAGTCGATCGTGATCGTGTTCGTGATCGTGTTCGTGTTCGTCGTCGTCGTCGTCGTGGTCGTTGGATGATCAAGTTCTTGATGAGGTTCTGATGGTTTAGATTCTAGTGATGAAGAAGAAGAAGAAGAAGAAGAAGATGAGTGGTGAAGATCGATGGAGGAGGTTGTTGGTCTTGGATCTTCCGAGTCGATTCTAAGCTGCTGATGAGTCTCCTGATCCAGCTCCTGCTTCTGATCATCCTCGATGCTCATCTTCCCCTCTATCCTGATCCTCCTCCTGCTCCTCCTTCTTCCCTCGGCTGCTGCGATGGCTGAGATCATCCTAAGCTCTTCTATCCTTGACTTGGAGTTGGAGTTGGAGTTGGAGTTGAAGTTGGAGTTGGAGTCGATCGAGAATGAGGACGGACGAGAGATGATGATCAAGGATCAAGGATTGAGTTCTTCGATTCGATTCGATTCGATTCGATTCGATTCTTTCGAATTCTTAACAAGTATCAACACACAATCGTACCCTATCACCTAACCCAGTACGTTTCAGATATTCCTCATGGACTTGTGTCTAAAACCAATCAGTAACTGTGGTGCGATTGGGTATCGACCGCAAGAAATACTCCAAGTCTCAGTATCTGAATCACACCAAGGAACCTCCACAAGTTCTCAACATCGAAATCGTTACTCCAGGCTGGGATTGGCGATCGCACCCAACCCAGCCATACTAAACCCCTTTGGGGCAGTGGCCATCTTGCAGGTCCCAGCTGAAAAAAAAAAGAGCAAAGTTAGACGAGCCAGGACAGCAATGCAGGCTCCTTGGCTTCCCACCAGAAGGGGCAGGATGGCTATTTTGATTGGAAAAAGAGCATTGTGTGATTCATTGGACATTGACCCTGTTCCCATTCTTTCAAGCCCTATCGGTCCAAAAGCCAGCAGAACAGCCTACCAACATCATAAATCATCTCTGCCTGGGGGAGTAAGACACCCATGGTATTACAGAGAGGCAGCAGGCTGCCATCAAAACCCTTCCAAAGACCATTGAGAGGGTGGTACCAAAATCAATGCCAGAGGCACTGAAGGGCAAATTGGCAGTAGAATGGCAGGAGTTGGGTAAGAAGAAGATCCAGCAGTTTGATGATATGGATGGGTGGGAACCCATCCAACCACATAAAGGCATGAAGATCCTGGGGGCAAAGTTTGTTCTGGCACATTAGAGGGATGCAGAAGGTAATCTGATTCAGCATAAATCCTAGTATGTGGCAAAGGGCTACAGTCAATGGATGGGCATTGATGTTAATGAAACCTATGCACCAACCGCACCCTTCAACAACCTACGGCTACTACTGGCAATTGCACACAATGGCTTGTTTCCTCTAGCCAGATTTGACATCAGTACCACCTACCTATAGGGGCCAATCAAAGAAGAAGTTGACGTTCAACCACCAGTTTTAATTTGCCCACAATGAAAAGGATTTGTTATGAGGCTAAAAAAAATCAATCTATGGTACTCAGCAGGCAGTGTGGAAAGAGATTGTGTGTTTGGTAAATTCTCCACAACAATCTCACTCCAAGTTCTGGAAAGCCCACTAGCCCTTGAGTCACACTCCTGTACCTCTGCAATTCCTAATCAAACTCCACCTCTGCACCCAAGCTGGAAACCACTAAAGCTAACTTGCAATGAAATGATAGTAAATCAACAAGTTAATAGTAAATCAACAAGTTAATAGTAAATCAACAAGTTAATAGTAAATCAACAAGTTAATAGTAAATCAACAAGTTGGACTCCCCAACAAGCTCTGCACTTGAACTATTTCCCTAAATATGACCTCTGAGAACTCTTTCTGGTAATTAGACTCCAAAGTAACAGAAGAAAAGAATCAAGCTATAATTTACCATGATAATCTCCAATAATGATGATGTGATCTATGATAATGTCCCCCATTTTCATATTATAAAATGATAATGATGTTCCCCCCCCCCCCTCCATACAACAAAAGAAAAGCTTCCTTATACATACAACAAATAAAAAAGGAACATAAACTGCTAATCAAAGACTCCTTTTCCCACCACCTCTGTGCAATCTGCACTGATCCTCCTTACTAATAGCCCAATCCTTACCTAATCTAATGATCTCCAGTAGATTTGATGATCCTGTTGCTGATTCACCCTAACAGTCAAGTTGCACCAATGCATCACTAATGATAGATCCTTGTCAATCTTCCCTGGCAGATCACTCCCAATCCTGCATGCGGCATAACTACGGATCCCCAAAGACCCGCATGCTGCCTCCTCAACTTTTTAGTGTTCATTGCCCTGCAGCGCTTGGCAATCTCAGTGCATATACCATCATTGACCTAATCTGTACTACTTAGCTTCAATCACTTGCTTCTACATTAGTAAACCCACCACCACAGAGGGAAATTTATGTTTGATCACACAATCTCCACAAAAGGCAAAAACTCTGACCCATTCTTGTCATTGTGCCCACAAAAAGTGCCCGCCACACCAATTCCAAGCCCTCAGCTAATGTACTCTGGAATAGACAGTCAGCCAACATACTTCTCTAAAGCCTATTGTACTGCAAACTTCCACTCACAGTTGAGCTGCTCCAAGTCAATTATCCAGTGGTGAGCCTACTTGCCTCCGTATCTATAAATAATCACCAAAGTGGCTAGATGTTGGTGGAAACATTTCAAGGAGGTGGTTGGACAAGTTGGTCTGGTTGCTAGTGAGCTTGAGGACTCCCTCTATCTCTGTTGGAGCTGAAAGGATTTTGTGATTGCCTGGCTACACGTTGACGGCAGAGTTGTTTTGGCATTGTCGGAGGGGATGATGAAGTGGTTCAGGACTGGAATGGAGAGTGAGCTGAACATGAAGTGGAAATCGGACTTGGACAAGATAGTTGGCATCAGGGTAAGGCAAATGGAGGGGACAATCAAGCTTGATCAGGAATTGTTTACCAAAGAAATTATTAGAGACTACCCCAGACCAACTTACCCTAAGCAATCACCAATGACCGGGAAGGCCATGGAGGTAAAACCTGGTGAGGCAGTGGCAAATATGGACTACCAATCAATCCAAGGTTCCCTGATGTAACTATCATGAGGCACCCAACCAGACATCACGTACGCCATAAATCTACTTGCTAGGTTTAATGCATGTCCCTTGTCAGCTCACTGGGAAGAGCTTGACCATATGATTGGCTACCTTGAAAGCTTGTCCAAAGTTGTGGTGGTTATTTATAGACACAGGGGCAAGTGGGCTCACCACTGGACATTCAACTTGGAGCCCCTCAGCTGTGGGTGGAAGTCCACAGTACAATAGGCTCAGAGAAGCGCGTTGGAGGACTTTCTATTCTGGATTACAATAGCTGAGGCCTTGGCATTGGTGGGGCACACGCCTTTTGCAGGCACAATGACAAAAATGGGCCAGAGTTTTTGCCTTTTGCGGACATTTCACTGTCAAACATAACTTTACCTCCACGGCAGTAGGTTTACTAATGCGGAAGCAAGTGATCAAAGCTAAGAAGTACAAATTAGGCCAATTATGGGATAAGCACCAATATTGCAGAGTGCTGTGTGGCAATGAATGCTAAAGTTGAGGAGGCGGCGTGCAGATTGTTGGGGATTCATAGTTATGCTGCATGGGGGATTGGGAGTGATCTGCTAGGGAAGATCAAGGAGGATCTGTAATTAGTAATGCATCAGCGCAACTCAACTGTTAGGGGGAATTGGCAACAGGATCACCAAATCTAATGCAAATCATCTGACTATGGGTAAGGGGGATCAGTGCAAACACACAGAGGCAGTGGGAAAAGGGGTCTTTCATTAGCAGTTCACATTCCTTTTTTGGAGTAGCAAAGGCAGGCAAGAGACGAGTGGGGTCTTTCATTTGTGGCTTGCATTCTTTTGTATATATAAGGAAGCTTTTCTTTAGTTGTATGGGGGCGGGGGGGGGGGGGAGAGGGGGATGATCATTGGATTTTACCTTTATCAGAGATTATCATGGAAAATAATGGTGTTATTCTTTTCTTCTGTTACTTTGGAGTGTAGTTACCAGCAAGAGTTCTCAGAGGTCATATATAAGGAAATGGTTCAAGTGCAGAGCTCTTGGGGGAGTCCGGCTTATTTATTACTATTATTTCATTGCAAGTTAGCTTTAGTGGTTTCTGGCTCAAGTGAGGAAGCAGAATTCAATTAGGAATGGTGGAGGTACAGGAGTTTAACTCAAGGGCTAGTGGGCTTTCCAGAACTTGGAGCAAGATTGTTGGGGAGTATATTATATTGTTGCGGAGAATTTACCAAATACACAATCTCTTTCCACAACTTTTGTCTCAAGTTTCTAAGAGGTGGCCCCGGCGGACTATCCATGTGGGTAGGAGCAAACTTTTGGGGTGAACATGAATGATCCACTAGTGGATATATCATCCAACACAAGGGGAATACCATTGCAGGGGAGCCAAGAGAAAAACTGTGGTGGAACTAACAACTTGTGCCGCAGAGTATGTGGCACTATCAGAATCATCACAGGTCCTTGCACATCTATGGCTGACCCTAGCAGACATCAAATTTGACATCCATTCCAAAATTTACTGCAACAATGAGGCAGAAATATTAGTGGCTACCAAGAATTCATCACATAAGCAGACAAGATACCTCAGTAGGGACTTTCAATTTGTTAATGACTTTGTCCAGCAAGAGGGCATTGACATAGTTTGGACCAGCTCAACAACTCAGCTTTCAGAAATCATGATAAAAGCTTTGGGACCAAACAAACATGCCATGTGTGCTATGGGTATTGGCATAGGATGGGGTTATAATTGTGGGAAGGGATGTTAAGTGTTATGGTAAGACACAATTATACTGTATAGCCTAACCCAACACCTTTCACATATTCCTCAAATGTCACGTACTTTTAGATAGTTAAATAGCTGATCATCCACCCACCCCAGGGATCCTGCTCTCTCCTCACCAAGATTTGGATCCTGGGACAGGCCTAACCTTGAGGCCTTTGGCTGATGTGCCATTAGAAACCTGCCATTTTTTTTTGCCAAACCTGCCATGTTTAATGGCAGGCTTCTGAAATACACATACCCCCTAACTGGTGTATTTCAAAATGGCAGGTTTCATGAAAATGATAGGTTTCAAACATCAAACCCACCATTATCATCCATCCACCATCCATTTCATGCAAAACACCCATCCACACCTCCACCTCAGCAAATCCATACCAATCCAATCTCCATCACATCACATACATCTCATCTCCATATATCACTTCACATCTCCATCACTTCACACAAATCCCATCATCATCTCATCACCCCACCCCACATCACATCACCATCTTTCTCAACTTGTCCAATCAAACTTCCAGGCAGCAAGTTGAAAACACAAAAAAGCTGTCTAAACTTTTTTTTTTTATGATTTGACTTGGATTCAGACTCTGATTTGGAATCAACTTGGTTAGCTTGGAATTCTGTATTGGAAAATCAATACATGGTGCAAAGAAGACACACTCTCCACAACCCTATGTATGAATGGTAAACACTTCATCTCCTCCCTGACTTAAGCTTCCAGCAACTGTTCCAAACTTGATGGACTTCATTCATAAAACTTTTGGAGATGATTGAAGACCACCACATCTTCCAGAAAAATTCTAAGAGTCCTCAACAAAATCAAGCTATTCAACTGGCCATTGCTCTTTTTAGATTGGGATCAAATGGAAATGGAGCCTCAATTCATCCATTAGAAAATTGATTCTGGGTCAGTTATGGATTGATTGACTTATACACCAAAAGAGTCATGACTGCTATCCTATCTTTCCATCTCTCAGTCCTTTGTTGGCCAACCAAAGAAGAAAGCAAGGAGATATCTCATGTAATGCAGACTGAAGGCTTTCCCGGTTGCATTGGTTTTGTTGATGGAACCACTATATATCCCCTTGAGTCAAAAACCCAAGCTAGATTGTGTTAGAATTTGAGTTTATATATATGTAACTTTCACTGGAGTTTGAAGTATCATTGATTGGATTGATTTGATTTATATTATTTTTGTTATTGAAGTATTAAAATAATGGTTAAAATATAAATAGGCTATGTTTTCAGTAGTGATTGGCAGACTTTCCAAGCATAACATTTCACTTGCCATGTCACTTAAACTGCTTATGTTAATTTCGCCTTATTCATTTTGTACTCAACCACTTGTTAGCCAATCATGTATTTAGTCTATATAAACCATGGTGCTCTCAAGTGGAATTCATCATCTGTTCATTCACTACATCAACTGGAGTTTCCTTTTCCTCCTGTCCTCAGGTCCATTGCACTTGACGTTATAAGCTCCTTTCATTCACTTCTCTTTACCTTTAATTTAACCAGAGCCCAAGCTCTTTTTATTTCTACACAGTTAAAAGCCTATGATCAACCTGAGCCAACGGTCTCTCATTCAACTGTTTTTCCTTCAATAGTCTCATTGGGAATTTGTCTTTGACTCTTTTGGGGAGGGGGTGAGATGGGGAAGAGCCTTGTCATTGGCATTCATGCTCATCCTATCCATCCACTTCAATGCCATCAACTCTGATTGAAAAATTAATATAACCCAGAGACTAGAAGAAGTGGAGGGCAGCGTCTATGTTCAAGGAAGCAATAACACCCATCCCAATATTGAAGAATGACATCAACAAGGCCTGGGCCCACCTAGTTCAAACTTAACGCACCATCATCAGCACACCAACCAAGTCAATCTCTATGGGGGAGTGATCAAGATTCAATTACCCAAGAAGATTGTCAACTTCAGCACATTCCAACAGGTTCCTGATACTCAGGAAGTTTTTATCACTACTGGCAATCCATCAGGACCAGCTGGGACAACTCAATCTCAACCCAATCAAGTCAGAACTCAAAATACCAATGATGAGTTATTGAAGGATTTATCAATTATCATCAAAGTAATTGAATTAGTCAAACTCAAAGAAAATGTGGAGTATCAGGAAGAAAAACTTCAACAAGCCACCAACCATCACTCCCTTGCTCCCTCTATCTATCTAGCTCATCATGACCGCCACCAAATCAAATCACAACAACTTGAGTAGCAACATTGTTGGCGTCCACTATTGGGTTGGAAAGAAGATTGGCAAAGGCTCCTTTGGCTTTATCTTTGAAGGTACCAACCTCCTCAACTCTCAAACCGTTGCAATCAAGTTTGAACCCCGCAAGTCCAACACCCCTCAACGGTACTAAGGCTGCCAAAGTCATTCACGTCTTGATTTTGGAATGGCAAAACAGTATTGCAACCCCAAAAACCAAGAAATCTTGAATATTTCTATTGACTTGACTTGCAAGGATTGGTCTACTGTCCAACAACTCACCCTGATCACCATCAACCTCAAAATTGCATCATTTTGTCCTGGGAGGATTGGACTACAGTTAGCCTGCTGCATTGATACTCTACCTACATTTTCTTTCATCAATCATCCATCAATCTATTACGTATTCCAGTACTCAACTCCAAAAGTCAAGCAAATCAAGTTTGCTTATGAGTTCTACACAATCAAATCCAGCCTTGAACAAATCCAATGCATCTGACAAGTCATTCAATTTTTGAACTGAAGAATTTTCCAGAAAATAGTAGAAATTATACTTTGAAGATAGAAGTTGTATTCAAATATGCCTCAGGAAGTTTACAAGTCATTCAGCTCATCTTATCAATCAGTCACTAACCTGTATGTAGAATTATTCCAGAAGTTAGTAGAACAAAAGTTAATTGAAGAAAAAGAGTTAGATTCCTTTTTAGGACAGTAACTTCCTCCAGTGCAAGTCAAGCGTGTGTGTTAGAATTTGAGTTTATATATATGTGACTTTCACTGGAGTTTGAAGTATCATTGATTGGATTGATTTGATTCATATTATTTTTGTTATTGAAGTATTAAAATAATGGTTAAAATATAACTAGGCTGTGTTTTTAGTAGTGATTGTTGGACTTTCCAAGCATAACATTTCACTTACCATGTCACTTAAACTGCTTATGTTAATTTTGCCTTATTCATTTTGTACTCAACCACTTGTTAGCCAATCATGTATTTAGTCTATATAAAACATGGTGCTCTCAAGTGGAATTCATCATCTGTTCATTCACTACATCAACTGGAGTTTCCTTTTCCTCCTGTTCTCAGGTCTGTTACGCTTGATGTTATAAGCTCCTTTCATTCATTTCTCTTTAACTTTAATTTAACCAGAGCCCAAGCTCTTTTTATTTTTACAGATTGCAACCACTATTCTGATTGAAAAAAAAGGCAATCAATTCATTTCTGTTCCAAAAACTTTGATAAAACACTGACCAAATATGTTTTATTGGTTTGTATAGATACTCTGTGGCACTAAAACTTGTTTGTGATAAAAGCAAGAAGTTCATATCCCTCAATGCTGGCCTTCCAGGTTCATGTCACAATTAATATGTTTTCAATTGAATGAGGATTTCCCAACAACCAGAGAACTACTTTGAAAAAGGTCAATACCTTCTGGCCTATTCAGTTTATGCTAGCAGGAAATATTTGGTTCCAGCATACTGCAATGTTTCATCCAACAATCAACCCAAAACTGATTTCAAATATCATCTTGCCCAATCCCAAGTTTGGATTGAGCATGCCATAGGAATCCTGAAATTAAGATGGGCCAGCTTACAGGAGATGCAAAACCAGCTCCAAAATTCAAAAGAAAGGAAGATCCTCATCAACTGGATTAACAATTGTTTAATCCTTCACAACCTTCTGGCCAACATCAAAGATGATTGGGACAAAATATTTGAAGACAATATTCCTGATCCTCCTCAAGTCATCACTGTCTCCTCTGATCTTCTGCCATGAGAGGGCGGATTCTAAACCTCACACTTGCTCACTCTGATGAGTAGAATTTGGTTTTTGAATACGTAAATCACACTGAACTTTTTTTTTCATTTTGTGGTTCAACCAACAATTGTAGGCTGACTCCTTTTCTTTCTTTCTTTTTCTTTTCTTTTTGGTGGACTTAGAAAAAACCAGAACCAAAACTTCCAAATCACTGGTCCACTCCCACTGGTCCAACCCTTCCTACATCTCACCATCCACCTCCACCTTACCATCCACCTCCACCTCACCCTCCACCCCCAACCTCAACATCCACCATCCACCTCACCATCAACCTCCTCCTCATTCCATCACTTTAGTATTCCCCCCTCCTCCTTTGGTCAGAACCCCTGGTAAGCTCCCCCCCCAAACTCCTCTTTCTCCTCCTCATCTCTTGCTCATTTTCTGTTGGTTTCATCTTTAGGAACCCCCTCCCCCACCCTGCCTCCTTTCTCACTCCTCTAGGTAAGCAAAACCCCTCCTCCTTCTCCTCCTTTTCCCTCTCCCTCCATCCCAATCAACCAATCAATTGGTTGATTGATTTGCTATTGATCAACCAACCAATCAATCAATTCACAATCAATTGGTTGATTGATGGAAAATTGATTGAACAATTGATTTGCTATTGATCAGTCAATTGGTAAATCAATCACACCTTCTCCTCCTCCTCCTCCTGACTAATTGATCAATTGACCCTCCTTCTCCTCCTGCCTCATGAGTAAAAAGGGGACTGACTCTTTTTTTTTGAGTTTTTTTGTAGGAAATTTCACTGGTAATGTTTCATTATTTTCTATTTTTGTTGATCATCTATGTTTTTTGATCATCTATGTTGATTATACCAGTTTAAGAATCCAAATGGTGCTGAGGCAGAGGCAGTTCTGTGGAGGGGAAAGGTGATTTTTAGGCTGCCCTCCTAAGAGTTACAAAAATATTTAAATGTAACCAGAATCAAGGTCCAGAGCCTTATGAATGAAGAATCAATGGAAGGGATGAGTTTGGAAGTATTCAGTAGCAATGGAAGACAACAATATCTGAGGCAATACGGTGCAGGAAAAAACTTGAACAAATAAGCTTAAAGTTTGTTCAGAGTTCAATAGAACAAGGCAGTTGTAAGTAACAACAACCACAAGCTAATAACTCTGGTTGTCAGCAGAAGATTAGGAAAGATCAACTCAATCCCAACCAACCTCCAGGTTCTCAATAAACATGCCCAACTCTCCGTAATCAAGCGCTTGAAGGGTACCATATAAATGTAGGTGGCTTTACAAAACAAAGAAATTTGTTCTATGAAGCTCTAGAAGCAAAGCAGTAACAAATTCAAACAAGAATGACTCAACACTTCTCAAGGGACTCAAGAATAGCATGGCAGAATTAAACTTTAAGGGAATAAAGGGAGGTTTAACACTCCAGGTTTCAAACTTAAATAAACCTCTCAGCCAAACATGACTGGTTCTGGAAAGAAAATCAAATGAATGATCAGGACCAAAGCGGTCAGAGAAAGGGATCAACAGAGTGGCTTAAAACACTCAAGAATGCAACCAAATTAGTTAATCTTCAACCAGCAAGGCCATTGGTTGGTGATAAGAATCAGGTCACAGAGGACAGATCAAAGGATTGAGTATGGAGGCTCAAAGGATCAAGGGGCAATCCAAAGGTAGACCCAGGATAAGGATGATGAGATTCTCAGATAAAGGGGATGGACCCCATGGATTCATTGATTCAAAATAAAATAATGGATGGATTATAGATAGATTATCTCCTGGAAAAAGTCAGGGGAGATCCCCTCCTTTTATAGACAAGGGCCCTGTAGACTACTTACAAGGGATAACACAAATGAAGCAGAAAAAAAAGTATATATATATGAAGAGAACAATGCGGGACATGTGAACAAAGATGAAAGGAGAGACCAGCCCGCATCATAGATGAAAGCAGGTGGCAGATGGACATCTGTAAGCTGGCAGATGAGCAGTAGGGGGGGATGAACTCCTGCAAAAGCAACATCTCTTGCTCAATTGGGCAGAGGAGGATGAGTGAGTTTCAGCAATGGGATGATTTTGAGCAAGAGGAGGGATGATTGTTGGCAAATGACCATTTTAAATGGATGATTGAGGTAGGGATGATGGGTGGATGATGGCAACAGCAGTAGCCGCGGGTGATCCAATGGTTTTCTAGATATGGAGGAAGATGAAAATTGGAGGTTGAGGGATGATGGGGATTTGCAGTTCTCTGATGGAGTTGGGAGGTTGCGGACAACCGCTTGCCACAGATGGTCAACAAGATGCAGAAATTGGAGCCATTGCTTGCGGTTGTGGGTCAAGATGGTCAGCTTGGATGAGGAATTTTAATGGGGTCATTGGCCTCAATGATGATGCTGGTGATGGGGATGATTGGTGAGGAAGAGGATGATGAAGATGAAAATTTTTTGTGCTGGGCACTTGGCCAAAAATTGGGGCCAGAAGCGCAAAAAGGGGGAATTGAACGCGGAGCCTGGGGGACTTGAATAATCCTTGTTGTGGCCTTGCTAGACTGGTAGGAAAATGGGAAGATGAAAGAAGAGGAAATAGAAGGTTTGCCATAGTGACACACAAGATTAATATTTTTTTTTTTTGGTATGAAGTTGGATGAAAGAACGCATAAAAAAATTTAGACATTTCCCTTTTTTACGTGGTGTCCCAAATTGGTTGCCACATCAGACTAATGAATATATTTTTTTGATTCCATGCAATGCAATCCAACATTCCACCGCTTTGAACATCCTTTCTTGACCGCCCATTCTTCTCCCACCAAACTCAAAATGTTATAAAACTAATGGATTTCCATCTTGATCCTCACCCCAATCAAAGTATATGGTTGGGAGGGAAAAAGATGGAAGGAGATAGTTTGAAACACATACAGAGAAGTGGGAAGAAAAGGGATTTCCAGAGAAGGAGGGCTCAAATGCCGGATTCTGAAATTGCATTGGAAGTTACTGAGGAAACAATTAATGAAAATTTTGTTTGGTCTTTGTGAAAACTGTGTCTCTTGAATCTGTATCCTTCCATTTTCCAGAAAAGTCAAAAGCTCTCCCCTGAAGAGTTGGAACAGGCCAAACAGAAGATGAAACCATATCATTTCTTCAGCTCTGGAAAAGTATATGTTCAAGATTGATTGGATCATGAGGCTATGGTTGCAATAATCAAATTTGTCCCTTTGAATGGACTCTCTGAGCAAGAGAAGAAGGACATCAACTCAGTCACAACATTCATTCACCAATCCAAAAAAATTGTCAAAACTGTTGGTCCTTCAAGATCTTGTGGTGGGAAAATGTGGGCGATTGGATGGCAAAAATCAATTCACCCTTCTGAACTATCTGGGAAATATTTGAAGAAAGATGCTGTCAACTCCTCCTCTAAAGATTATTATTTTTTGAAACTTAGTTCTGAAAAGGTCTCTTAAATATTGGGCCAGAATTTTGAAAAATTAGCCAAACTTGCAGTTGATTCCAAATGTGAAGCTATGATGGACAACAATATCCCTTCCTTCTCCTCATTTGAATTTTTATCTGGCCTCACTCCTTTTGAATGCTCCCCTCACATCACCTTCACCGCAGACTTGCTCTACAACTCTCCCCATATTGAAAAAGTTGATGTCTCCTCCTATTCCTTTTTACTGGTGGTCCCAACCAAAAAATTGAATGGACAAATTATCAACAACAAGGATGAATATCAAGTATCCAACAGACTATTTGGGTTCCCTGAATTGGGTTTTGGGATTGATTTCAAACAAAAAGGCATGGTCAAAATGGTTTGGACAGCAAACAAGACAAGCAATGTACTTTTCCTTCTGTGGAGTCTGCCACTCATACCAGGATGGCCATGCCCATGAAAATTAACAAAACCACTCAAAACACTAGCAAGGGACTTGGCCAGTGGAAAAATATACCTTGGGGAAAAAAATATAAATAAAAATATAAAAGATTTGTTCGTTGGTGGTCTTAAAAATACTCTCAAATGCTGTTGCAATCAAAAATATTTTTTTTTGTTTTATCTTTAAAATCTTTATCAAATTAAACATATTGACAAGCCAAGCAATTGAATAATTTCCTTTATTCCATCCACAGTTCTACTGCTACCATTACATGCCATGGCTACCAATAACCTATATTTTTTTTCTGTGGCTAGCCTTTCCCTCTCCTGTTTGAGTTGGCCTTGCTCTTGATCCTTCTCCTTTTTCTCTTTTTGAAACTCCAGCTCAGCATGTTTGATTTGCCACTCAGCATCCAACTTTTGTTGATGAGCCAAACCATCATCTTTCCACTTTTGAAAATCCATAGCCAGTTGAAAATCCCACCTCTCCTTTTCAAATTGAAGTTTTTTGGATTCAATTTGTAATTTTACTGTTTTTTGGAGGAGGGGAATAGGAATCAGCTTGATTTTGAAAGCAAGGAGAATAAATCAATGGACTTACTTGAGTCTTGCTTCTTCATGATATCCTCAAAGCCAGAAAGATTGAAAGTGTTTCTCTGCTTTTGACAGTTATTAGGGTTGAGTTTGATGGAATCGGAGGCTTTTTGCTTTCCCTTTGCAGAGGAGGTTTGTGTGGGAACATTGTCACTCTCATTTGAAGGCAATGTGGGAGGCCCCATTGGCTTGAATTTTCAGCCAATCCGGAATGGATGAGGCTTTTTTTATACAATATAAATCAGTTGGGATTAACCAGACAGAAGAGAAAAGAACTTGGGTCCTTACTTGAGCGGATGTTGATGATAGTGGTAATACAGAAATAACTTGCTCCTCATTGGCCAATTTGTTAAGTTCTTGCACCACAGGAAGAGAGCAATCAAAAGAAGGAAGTGAGGGGTCCAAGGAAGTGTTTCTCAATGCTGATGTAGACATTATCAGAGCTGGTTGTGTTGGAATATCTTCCTCCACATCAGATTGGGCCCACTCATAGGTTTTGTCTGGATCATTTTTGCTAGGCTGAGGATCCACAGCCAATTCCTCAGCTTCAACAGATTCAGGTGTCAAAAGCATCCAACAGGGTGATGTTGACCTTCTTTTGAAAGATTTCATCCATATGAACATAAAAAGGACAAATGGAGTCCATCTTATCAACAACCAAGGTGGTTCCTTTGGATTTTGTTAGAATTATAGTCTTATATTGTGTAGCCTAATACTTGAGTGCAACCATTTGTTAAGCTTTATATTGTTTTCTTATTCTCTAAGTGTTATGTCTAGTGTGACCTCTATAATAAGCTAGTTAGTCTTATTTCCAGTGTCATATTTATCACAACCTACAGTGGCTATTTCCCTAAGTGTGTTATTCCAGTGATGCCTTTATGTTGTTTTGGCAGTATCAACTCTTGTTCATCCTCTATCTTTCATCTACAGTGGCCCAATTCCTAATATCCATATTCATCTTACTCTATTCATTATTGATTCATTCATCTTGTCAACCACATGTCAGCCTTAATGTATTTAGTCTATTTAAGCTGCTTGTTTCCAAGTCAATGAATTGTCATCCTTTATTCCTCACACTGAACGAGAGTGCCCCTTTTGACTCCCTGGTCGGCTCCTCTTGGCATCACAAGATTCTTTCTCCTCATTTCTTAAGTTTCTCAACCAGAGAATTAAACTCAAAATTCAACACGGTTAAAAGCCAAAATGCTCCCCTGATCTCCTTAGTCCAACTTTTCAATCTAACACCTTCAAATGCTCTCCATCTGGCTCTTTCTTGAGTTTATCAACTTATAATATTGATTGACTCATCAAGTACCAATCTTGCGTCTTCTTATCTTCACATAAACTAAATTGCATCCTTGCCATCCTTATGAATCCCTCTCACTGCCCTGATGGCAATTTATAGTGTTTCTCAGCTCACCTCTGTCCACACTAAATGGTCTTGTACCCAATGACCTTCAATTTTGGTTCCTCTGTCAAAATAGTCCCTTGGACGCCTCTTCTTGCTAACTTTGATTGCATCCACTTAATTGCTCTTGAGTCCAGATGTCTCGCAAGTTTTGTTGCATTTGTTTCACCCATCCCACTCCCGTTGCTTCAAGTCACTTGGTTTTTCAATTCTCAGCTCAAATCAATTGATTCCACATGTTTGGTCAAGTTGCTAGCCTCTGTTGTTCAATCAAGCCTCCTCAGTTTGATGTGCCATTTGAGCCAACTCCATCCTCAGGCCATCAAAATCAATTGATCAATCAATTCAAGTCATCCACTTGGTCATTTGCTTGTTGAAATCTTGCGTTTGCCTGATAAATTGACCTCATTCATTGGTTTCAGCGGCATCATTGTGGCCATCCTGCAACTCCATTCTTAAACTCTCCCTTGCGCCATCTACTTCAACTAATTGCTCTTGCACTTGTTCAATTCATTGATAGTAACTCCATCACACTTGGTTGATCAATCTATTGCCAGCTCAGCTTGACCAATCTCCTCATCCTACTTTGATTGCTCTATTATCCCTATTTATCCCACGTTCACTTGGTAAATTGTCATCTTAGCTTGTTGCCTCTTTGTGGCTATTGTCATAGTTCATCCTATTATTTATCTGTCTAGGTTTGGTTGCTAACATCAAAGTTTTCCTTTGTTTTGTCTATCCTATTCTTTTTTATTGTCTGTCTTGCTCTCCTTAAGTCAAGAAGTTTGGATGCTACTTAAGTCACCCATTTTTTTTTCTACATTAAGTCATACTCTTACTTTCCATTATTACACTGCCCTCTAGTATTAGGCAAGGGGGTGTGTTAGAATTATAGTCTTATATTTTGTTTACTAATACTATAGTGCAACCATTTGTTAAGATTTATATTCTTTTCTTATTCTCTAAGTGTTATGTCTAGTGTGACCTCTATAATAAGCTAGTTAGTCTTATTTCCAGTGTAATCTTTATCACAACCTACAGTGGCTATTGCCCTAAGTGTTTTAGTCCAGTGATGCCTTTATATTGTTCAGGCAGTATCAACTCTTGGGCATCTTCTATCTGTCATCCACAGTTGCCCAATTCCTAATGTCCATATTCATCTTACTCTATTCATTATTGATTAATTCATCTTTTCAACCACATGTCAGCCTTAATATATTTAGTATATTTAAGCTGCTGGTTTCCAAGTCAATGAATTGTCATCCGTTCTTCCTCAAACTGAACCAGAGTTCCCCCTTTTAATCCCTGATGCGCTCCTCTTGGCGTCACAAGATTCTTTCTCCTCATTTCTTAAGTGTCTTGACCAGAGCATTCAACTCAAACTTCAACAGCTTTATCAGAGTCAGTGATGCCAAAGCCAGTTGAGATTGACATGGAGTGGGCTTTTTTGTACTTGGCTTGATAGTTCTTGAATTGCTCCCACATCTGTTTGGATGTAAAATAAAGCCTACCTTTGGTTTGATTCTTGATTTCATTGGCCATCAGGAGAAAACCATTAACCTTAGAGGATGGAGGTTGGCCAACTTGTGTTTTATTTTCTGATCCAAAGAAAGCATTACAGTTGGTCAGAATTTTGAGCCAGTTTACAAGGAAAATGTGATCAGCTCTCTTGAGCTGACTTGAGCTTTTTGAAGATTATGGGGGGGGATTGTTGGATGTTGAGTTCCTGGGGGATTTTTGCTTTGGTTAAGTGGACTTTCAGGGGGAGTTTTTCTGAGGGGCAATTTAAAATGAGTAAGAGGGGTGAAGTGATGAAGCAATAAAGCAATGAGAGTGAGGATGTGATGGAAGGGGGGATGAAGTGATGAAGAAATTTGAGAGGATGGATGTGATGAAAGCAATAAAGTGATGAGAGTGATGAAGCAAGTTAGGAGTGATGAAGTGATGAGGGGATGAGAGTGATGAAGCAATGAGGATAGAAATGAAGAGATGAGAGTGATGAATTTAATTTCTGGATGAGGATGGAGGTAGAATTTTTTACAATGAGGTTAGAGGATGAAACCAGGGGTTATGATGTGGAATGACGCATGGTTGAGCTGGTGAATGCCTTTATATACTTTACTTGAAAATACCCACTTATTTAATGTTAAATTTTACACTCCTGATCTGAAATAAGTGGGGTTTTTTGATTTTTAATGGAAGGTTTGAAATGGCGTATTTGTGTTGAAACCCATCATCAAAAAATGGTGGGTTTGCTTAAATTTTATATGCCTTAATAGGTTGTATCTTCTCCTTCTAATATATACTAAAAACTAGTATTTTACCCCCAAATTTGGGGAATGGATTAAATAAAGAGAAATTGTAATGAAAAGATTTGATATATTTGAAATCATAGATAATTTCATTCAAGTGAAAAATTAGGGAAATGGATAAATAAAATGATGAAATGAAAAATAGGGAGTATCAGAGTTAAGCAAACCCGCCATTTTTTACTGGTGGGTTTCAACCCAAATCCACCATTTCAAGCCTGCCATTGAAAATCAAAAAAACCCACTTATTTCAGATCAGACGTGTTAAATTTAACATTAAATGAGTGGTTTTTTCAAGTAAAGTATATAAAGGCCTTCACCAGCTCAACCATGCATCATTCCACATCATCACCCCTGGTTTCATCCTCCAACCTCATTGGAAAAAATTCTACCTCCATCCTCATCCAGAAATTTGATTCATTTCTCTCATCACTTCTGCTTCATCACTCTCATCCCTGCATCACTTCATCAATCTCACCTTGCTTCATCACTGTCATCAATTTATTTCTTTCATAACATCCATCCTCTCATTTCTTCATTGCTTCATCCCTTCATCACTTCAGCCCCCCTTCCATCACATCCTAACTCTCATTGCTTCATTACTTCATCCCTCCTTTCATCACATTGCTTCATCCCTTCATCCCTCTTACTCTTTTTGAATAGCCCCTCAACAAAACTCCCCCCAAAATTCCACTCAACCAAAGCAAAAATACCCCAGGAACTCAACATTCAACAATCCCCCCTCATTGGCTTCCAAAGGCGCAAGTAAGCTCAAGATAGCTGATCACATCATCCTTGTAAACTGGATCAAAATTCACTTCAAATATGACACTTACTTTGGATCAGACAATGAAACACAAGTTTTCCAACCTCCATCCTCTATTTTTAATGGTTATCTTCTGATGGCCAATGAAATAACAAATAAAACCAAGGTAGGCTGGCTCTTTCATCCAAACAGATGAGGAAGAAATTCAAAAAACTATCAATCAAAACATTGCCCCTTGAACCAATGCTGACAAGCCCCATTCTGTCACTGTCACTGTATGTTTCCCAATTCATCTCCTCCCATCCACATACTACATTTTTGCTGAGGATAAAGAAGGGATTCAATTCATTGAATAAAATTTTGAGGGTTGCAAGCCCTATTCTTTCCAAATCTCTGTATGTTTGTAAAATCATCTCCTCCCATCTTGGTCCCTCCCAACTGTATAATTTGATTTGGGTGAGGATCAATAAGGGATTCAATTTTATGTATAACATTTTGACGGATTCAAGCCCTATTTTTTCCATGTCTCTGTATGTTTGACAAATCATCTCCTCCCATCTTGTTCCCTCCCAGGAAAATTCTATGCTTGGGGTGAGGATCAAGAAGGGATTCAATTTTCTGTATAAGATTTTGAGTGATGCAAGCCCTATTCTTTCCACGTCTCTGTATGTTTTTCAAATCATCTCCTCCAATCTTGTTCCCTCCCAGGAAAATTCTATGCTTGGGGTGAGAATCAAGAATGGATTCTTCTTTGAACAACATTTTGAGGGCCAGGGAAGCTTGACAATACAAAATTTAGTTGCAAACAATGGGATTTGAGCCCATGATCTCAACATTGGTGAGTGACGCTTGAACCACCAAGCTAAGTGTGCCATTGCCAGATGGGCCAATGTACCTGTCCCCCCTGGCACTCAAACACGTACATCAAAGGCCACTGCCTGCAATCAATCAATGGATTGCTGGTGGGGGAAGAGGAGGAGAAGGTGGTGGAGGCCACCACACAAGCAGAGGCGGCAGAGGAGGAGGAGGAGGAGGGGGCCCCCTGTGATCAATTGCGGGCAGCAGCAGAGGAGAAGCTGGAGGAGGCCACTGCAAATCAATCAATTGATTTCCGGCGGTGGCAGAATATGAGCAGGCCACAATCAATAAATTGCTCAATTGATCACAGGCAGCTGGAGAGGATCAGGAGGAGGAGGCTGAAATTGAAATCAATCAATCGCCAGCAGCGGCCTCCTCCTCCTCCTCCTCTGCCGCCACCTGCAATCAATTGATCACTCAATCAATCGCCGGTGGCGGAAGAGGAGGAGGAAAACAAGGCCACCACCCATGATCAATTGATTGATTGCCGGCGGCAGAAGAGGACAAGGAGGAGGAGGAAGCCACCCAAATCTTTTTGGAACATGATTTGGACATATTTCTTGATCAACTGGGGATTGGAATGCAAGATTGCAGGATCAAGGTTTCCCTGTAAGGAAATTTGAGATGCTTGAGAACCAAGGAATTGGATAGCCACAGAAAGTGGTTTGGATTGAAGTTGGGAGGATGATTAGAAG
Source organism: Puccinia polysora (assembly GCA_025617555.3). Classification (NCBI taxonomy): domain Eukaryota; kingdom Fungi; phylum Basidiomycota; class Pucciniomycetes; order Pucciniales; family Pucciniaceae; genus Puccinia; species Puccinia polysora. The sequence goes on from CM062613.1 coordinate 693,054, forward strand.
GCAACTCAGATTCAGTGACTGGTTTTAACATCTGGGAAAAGTTACTTGCTTTGCGGAAAACTTTTCCCAGTGGAACTTACCTGGCAGATTGAGCAAGGAGGTGTGGGGGGACCTAAAGTTTGACTGATCAAAGGATCAGAAACAGATGAGGGGCAGGAAGAGGATGAGGAGGAGGGGGGGGGGCTTACCAGGGGTGCCAACCAAAGGAGGAGGGGAGGTGGTGGGTGAGGTGGAGGTGATGGGTGAGGTGGAGGTGATGGGTAAGGTGGTGGTGGTGGGTGAGGTGGAGGTGATGGGTGTTTGGTGAGGAGGAGGAAGAAGTGGACCAGTGGTTAAGAGCTCAGTCAGCTTTTTTGTGTTTTCAACTTGCTGCTGGGAATTTTGATTGATGTTGAGAAGGATGTTAATTTTATATGGGTTGATGAGATGATGATGGGATTTGTGTGAAGATGGAGATGTGAAGTGATGGAGATGAGATGTGTGAGATGTGATGGAGATGGGATTGGTATGGATTTGCTGATGTGGATGGGTGTTTTGGATGTGATGGATGGTGGATGGATGATGATTCATAAATGGCGGGTTTGATGTTTGAAATCCGCCATTTTCATGAAAACCACCATTTTGAAATACACCAGTTAGGGGGTATATGTATTTCAGAAACCTGCCATTAAAAATGGCAGGTTTGGTCAAAAAAAAAATGGTTGGTTTCTAATGGCTGGTTTGCTAACTCTGATACACCCTAATTTTCCAAGTATTTAAAGAGATATGTGAGAAAGTAAAACAAATTTTATATCATGAAAATTTGGGTATGTGATTTCAGTGATGGATAGAATTCAAAACCTCATGGTAAACCAATTAAATAAAGAAAGAAAATGACATGAAAAAAATAAGATAGATTGAGATAATTTAGATAAAGTGAATAATTTGGGAGAAGGATTAAAAAAATTATGACAAGAATATTATTTCAAGCATTTCAATGGATAAGCAATTCTAAAAAATTAAACATCATGGAAAATCTTGGAATTTAACTTCAGTTCTAGATAGCATTGCATATCTCATGGTAAAACATGTTTTCAGTTTAAGATGAGATAAGTTTTTCAATTCTTGCTTCAGCCACTACCTATATTTAAATTTTGGATCAAAAACTTTCAAATTCAACACATAACTTCCCATGGGTGAAAGCTTGATCTTGAAAAAATTCAACGTATAATTTCCCATGGGTGAAAGCTTGATCTTGGAGATATAAATACTAATATTTGAAATTTTCTGAACTTGTGATTTTTTAGTTATGAGGACAAAACTTTGGAAGAAATGCTGAATTAGGAGACTCTTGTTGGTGTAAAAGTTGAGTTTTTTCCTTGAGAGAACCATGGTAGAGTTCTCCAAACTTTCATAAACTATTTGAGGACGTGCACCCTTTTGAGAAAAAGGTAGAATTTGGCCAAAAATCACCACCATGAACTCTTAATTTTCCTCAAAAAGGTAAATCACAACCCATTAGATCTTGAAGGAGTCTTTCAACCAACTCAAGAGTATGCCTATGAGTCATAGGTGCTTCATATCACCAACCAGGATCATCAATAAATAATTAAGAGGGCTGAGATGAATTGCATGTGTTTAATATGAGCTCAAATATATTCATTCCTCTTTTGATCATTAATAAGATGAATCTTTTTCAAATCTGATTAATTTATATCAGGAATTTTTTCCTATTAAAGAATTCACTTCCTGTTTATTCTTGTAACCTATACTGTTTTATTAAATTTTGGATAATTTGGAAAGGTGTTATTAATTGTTTTCAGTGGTTTTGGAATATAATTGAGTTGATTTATCTGAATTTTTTTTGAGTACCTTTGATCTGTGATCCCAGAATGAGTTATAGCCTCCCCCATGAAATTGAAGCATGAATTCCATGGGAAAATGAGATTTTTGGCTGAAAAAGTGCCAATAGCATTCCAATCAATTTTCTTTGCTTGAGAAGGTGAATCTCCTCATCAGATTTTTGCATTTTTTCTTCTTAATGATGATTTTCCTCAATCAAAAACTTGGAAAAAGATTAATCTCTGAAAATTTCATAAGAAATTCCATTGACTTGCTTTAATTTATCAAATGAAGTAGCACCAACAGAGTTATTCAACAAAAATCTGACAAACTAACTTTCTCAATCTGAAGATTGAATTGTATAAATTCTCCTGATTCAATAACCAATCTGACAGTGCTGAAAATCTTTTATGAGTGGATGAAATGTCAAGTATGATAAAAAGCCTAAATACTTCATAGTACTTGAAAAACTATTAATTGCATTTCCTCTGAAGTATTGTGTAAGAATATTATTTACTCATGTTGATATTTGGAGAAATTCATTTATGGCTTCATATGGCTAAAATGAAACCTTTTTGTGGACAGGAAGATGGATATACAGCCTTAACACAAAATTTTAAGTAGCAAGAAATTTGAATTGAAAACCCTGAAACATGTCTCTGGAGGAGCTACCCATATTTTATGCCTAAATTTGTCTATTTAAGCTAAGTTTGCACCAACATCAACAGTAAGAATATCATAGCCCTTATAAATTTAATTGTAGAGTTATTTAGCAGCCATGGTTCCTTCACATATCTCTGAATTGATGTGGCATTGGTAATTTGCAAAAATCTAAGGATTTTGAGGGAGCCCAAAGGAGTCATAAATGATTTGAATTAAAAAACTCTCCAACATGCCTCTGGAGGAGCTTCCCATCTTTGATCCCTAATATAGTCTATTTCATCCAAGTCTTCATCAAAATCAAAATTAACACAATCATGGCCCTTATAAATGTATTGGTAGATGTATCAAACAGCCAAGATACCTTCACATATCTTCACATTGATGTGGCCTTGGTGCTTTGACAAAAGGTAAGAATTGTAAACAACAAACCACAAATTATCAATGAGGAAGTTTGTATGATTTCTCCTTAGTGAAATGGTAGGTCCATTCTGGAATCTTCTATATATTTGACAACTTCTATCAACCACAATCATTTCAGGATAGAAGGATTTGAGATATTTCTCCTTTCATCTGCCATCATTGATGCAAGCTTCTTTCATTTTTGAAGTACCACATGGGACAGGTATCATTTGTCAATTAATTGCTTGAAAACTTTTGGCTGTGTGAATTTATCAGGTAGATCTTTGCAAAAAATCATGGAAATTTATTCAGATTTTTCTGGTTGGTGATCATGGTAAGGAATCACCAAGAAGCCTTTGTGATTCTCATATTAAAATTCCTCCCTAAACCATTTTCCTTATTTCCTGCTTCTTTGAATATTCAACAGATTGGTAGGCTCAACTTGAGGTTCTTGATCTGACTATAAATGCTACTCATCTTTCTGATCCCTTAATTGCAATATCATTGGATTAATCCCTTTCTTATCTGGGCCCACTAACTGAAGCCCTTCTGAATTTGGTCCCTTCTGGAACCCCTAAGTCAGATTTTAACATTTTCTGACATCTTCCTCTCATCCCCATTCCCCTCTCAATCATCTTGTCAAGCATACAATCTAACCTTAAGTATTCTTGCAACCTAGAATAACACAATAAATCAGGTAATTGGTATCAAGATAGTGGTTTTTTAAGTTTTTTGATAAAATATTGATTAATATTCCTGAAGCATGATCCTTGTTATTTTCATGAATAAAAATGTGTTGAAGAATAATTATTCTATTTGAATCTTGTTTCAAATTAAGAAAATTCAAAAATCAATTAAAAAAAACTGATAATGAGGATCACCTGCAACACAGATATTTTAATTGAGGGGGAGAACTTGAAGATAACTCCATCATGCAGAAGTACAGAAACTTTCATCAACTTTTTTAGGATGTGTACCCTTTTGAAAACAGGTAAAATTTTCCTAATATAACCACCAAGAACTCTTCATCATTTTCCTCAAAAAGGTAAATCAGAATCTATTAGATCTTGAAGTATTCTTTCAACTAACTCCAGAGAATGCATATGAGTCATAGGTATGTCATATCACCCACTGGGGTCATAAATAAATAATTAAGAGGGCTGTAAAGAATTGGATGCATTGAATATCATTTCAAAAATATGCTTCTATCTATTATTAAGAATATGAATTTTTTGCAAATCTGATTCATTTATAGAAGCATCTTATTTCTTCTTCAAGAATTCATTTCCAATTTTTTCTTGTTACCTCTACTGTTTGATCAAATTTTGAAAAATTAGGAAAAGTGTTTCCATTTTTTTAAAAAATTTTAAAATATAATTGGGTGGAATGATGTGAATATTTCATTTCTGAGGAACCTTTGGTCTATGATACCATAAAAAATTAAACCTTTCACCCCAAAAATGAAGCAAAGTTACATAGGAAAATGGCTTTTCTGGCTGAAAAATTGTCAATAGAATTCCAAAAAACTTTCTTATTTCAAAAGGTTGAAGCTCCTCACCAGCTTCTTGAATTTTAACTTTGAATTTATTGTTTCCTCAATTAAAATCTTGGAAAAAGATTCAAATTTGGGTTTTCTTGCTGAAAAAGTACCAATAGATTTCCAAAAAACTTTTTCAGTTCAAAAGTGTGGATATTGTCATCAGCTTCTTGCATTTTTGTTTCTAAGTGATTATTTATCTCAAGTAAACACTTGGACAAATATTCATATCTGAAATATGGATAATGAATTCCATTGAATTTCTTTATTCTATAAAATGATGTAGCATCAACAAAATAATTCAAAAGAAAATTGAGAAACCACATTTCTGAATGTCCAGGATGAATAGCACAAATTCTCCAAGTTCAATGACCAATCTGAAAGTTCCTGAATTCTTTTCTGAGTTATGATCAACCTCAAGTAAACACTTGAAAAGGTGTTTATCTCTGAAATATGGATAAGAAACTCCATTAGGTTGTATCAAAATTAAGCAAACCCTCCATTTTTTAATGGCGGGTTTCAACCCAAATTGGCCATTTCAATACCTGCCATTAAAAATCAAAAAAACCCACTTATTTCACATTGGACATGTCAAAGTTACCTGAAAATAAATGGGGTTTTTCAAATAAAGTATATAAAGGCCTTCAACAGCTAAACCACACGTCATTCCACATCATTACCCCTGGTTTCATTCTCCAACCTTATTGGAACACTTCATCACTCTCATTAGGGTGTATCAAAGTTAGCAAACCCGCCATTTTTAATGGCAGGTTTCTGAAATACACATACCCCCTAACTGGTGTATTTCAAAATGGCGGGTTTCATGAAAATGGCGGATTTCAAACATCAAACCTGCCATTTATGCATCATCATCCATCCACCATCCATCACATCTAAAACACCCATCCATATCAGCAAATACATACCGGTTGCATCTCCATTGCATCACACACATCTCATCTCCATTGCTTCAAATCTTTATTGATTTTCACATAACGATCTTCACAAAAATCAAATCCCATCATCATCTCATCAACCCAAATCACATCACCATCTTTCTCAACATGTCCAATCAAAATTCCTGCCAGCAAGTTGAAAACACAAAAAAGCTCACTGAACTTTTGCTACTGTTTGACTCCCATTCAGACTCTGATTCAGACTCCAATTTGGAATAAACTTGGTTGGCTTTGAATTTTCTTTTGGAAAATAAATACATGGTTCCAAGAATACACACCCTCCACAACCCTATGTATGAAAGGCAAAAGCTTCATCTCATCCCTGGCTTAAGCTTCCAGCAACTATTCCGAGATTTGTTGCCTTCATTCATGAAACTTTTGGAGATGATTGAAGACCACCACATCTTCCAGAAAAATTCTTGGAATCCTCAACGCAATACAGCCATCAAACCCTCTTTTGCTCTTTGTAGATTGGGGTCAAATGGAAATGGAGAAGCAATACATTGATTGGAAAATCTATTCTCAGTCAGTTATGGAAGCATTGACTTATACACCAAAAGAGTCATGATTGCTATCCTATCTTTCTGTTGCTCAGTCCTTTCTTGGCCAACCAAAGAAGAAAGCAAGGAGATATCTCAAGTAATGGAGACCAAAGGCTTTACTGGTTGAATTGGGTTTGTTGATGGAACCACTATCCCCTTGATACAAAAACCCAAGCTAGATGGCAACCACTATTTTGATTGCAAAAAAAGGCAACTGATTCATTTCTTTTCCAATTACTTTAAACATATTTGGTCAGTTGTGATCAAAGGTATTATAAATCTTTTTGTTTAGATACTCCGTGGCCCTACAACTTGTTTGTGATAACAACAAGAAGTTCATATCCCTCCATGCTGGCCTTCCAGGTTCTTGTCATGATTTGTACATGTTCAATTGGATGCAGATTGCCCAACAACCAGAGAACTACTTTGACCACAATCAATGCATTCTGGCTGATTCAGCTTATTCTAGTGGCAAATATGTGGTTCCAGCATACTGGAACCTTTCATCTAACAATCAAGGAAAAACTGATTTCAACTATCATCTTACCCAATCACAAGTTTGGATTGAGCATGCCATAGGAGTCCTGAAAGGAAGATGGGCCAGCTTAAGGGAAATGCAAAACCAGCTTCAAAACCCCAAAGACATGAAGATCCTCATCAGCTGGATTATCAATTGTTTAATCCTTCACAATCTTTTGGCAGACATCAAAGATGAATGGAACAAAATATTTGAAGATCATATTCCTGACTCACCTCAAGTTATCCCTGTCTGATCTTGTCCCTCATCTTATTCTATGAGAGAGAGAGAGAAGATTCTTCCTCTCACCATTGCTTTCTTTGATGAGTAATGTTTGATTTTTAAATAGGTAAAAAATAAATTCGCAGTAAGTTTTTTTTTGGTTGTTCACCCAAGTTTCCAGGCTGGTTTTTTTTTTCTTAGTGGACTGAGACAAAATAAAAAAACACCTCCACCTCATTCCCCACCACTTGCCAGCCCACCCACCTCTCCCCTTCACATCACTGCTCCAACACTTCCACCTCACCCCACTCACACACCTGTCACCGTCCTTCCTCCTCCTCATCAAACCACCTCCTTCACCTCAGCAACCTAACCAACCTCACCAGCCTCATCAACCTCACCAAGAAACCTGCCTCACCAAGATCCCCAAAACATCCACCATCCAACTCACCAACAGACTCAGTGAGTCCCCTTCCCTCTTTCTTTCCACTCACTAAACCACACTTGCTTACCTCTCCTTTGAACTCTCCCCAGGTCTTCTCTCTCAGCTCCACCTCATCTCAATTGCATCCCCCTCCTCATCTGCTAATCCCCTCCCTTCTTTTTCTCCCCCCTTCCTCCTCCTCCTGCCTTGCTTGAGCAACCCCCACCAATCAATTAGGATTTGATCCACCAATTGAATCCTGATTGATTGATTGATCAATTAGGAATCAATTGACCAATCAAATCCTGATCAATCAATTGATCAATTAGGATTTGATTGACTGATTGATTCCTGATTGATCAATCAATCAATTTGTTTTTGATTGATTGATCAATTGGTTTCAATCATTTTGATCCATTGATCAATTGGTTTCAATTTTTTTGATCAATCAATTGACCAATTGATTCACTTTCAATTGCTTGGTAATATTGCAATCAATTGTTTGATTTTTTTGCAATTTTTTTGCAATTGATCAAGCGATTGATCAAGTGATCAATCACATCTGTCTTGTCCACCATTTTTTGGAGATTTCTTTGGTTCTGACCTCCACTTTTTTTTTTTTGATTTTTTTTCTTTTTAGGTGTCTCTGGACTGCACAAGAAGCCAACAGGGTCTTTTTTGATTATTTCAGGTGTTCATTGCCATGGAAGGTATGTTTTTTTTTAATTTTGATTTTTTGATAACTTTGCTTGACGGTGTGTTGCATGGGTCACTCATGCCAATTTTTTTTGGGGGGGATTCAGCTTCCGGTGTCCCTGGGTTCAAGTCCAGGTTTGGTTTCTTTTTTTTTATTCAATCATGTTTCACCAACAATTTCTATTGGACTGAAATTGTTTTTTTGTTTGAAAAATATTTGACCGCTTTTGGGGAACATCCTATTCTTCTCCCACCCCCTCAAAATGTTACACAAAAAATTGAATCCCGCCTTTTTCCTCACCCCAATCTAAGTATAGGATTGGGAGGGAACAAGATGGAAGGAGATGGCTTGAAAAACATACAGAGAGGTGGGAAGAGTAGGGCTGCTTGCCAAAAGAGGAATCAAATGAGAGATTCCAAAATATCTTTGGAGGTTTCTGAGGAAGGTATTAATGAAAAGGTGGTCTGGTCTGGTTGGAAACAGTGTCCTTTGGATCTTTACCCTTCAATTGTTTCCAAAAAGAAAAATAAGAGTTGAAAACCAACCCAGGAAGAGTTTGAGCAAGAAAAATAAAAAATCAAACAGTTCAATTTCTTCCACCATGGAAAAGTAATTGTCCTTGGTTGATCTGATCATCAAGCCCTGGTTGCAATAATCAAATTTTCCCCATTGGAGAAAATTCCTGACCAAGACAAGAAGGACATCAACTTTGTGACAAATTTTCTTCACCAGTAAAAAAAATTTGTCAACCCAGTTGGTCCTTCAAGATCTTGGGGTGGAAAAATGTGGGCATTTGGATGGCAAAAATCAATGCACCCTTAAGATTTATTTGGATTTTATGTGAAGAAATCATCCATTAGATCTTCTCCTCAAGAGTATGCTTTCCTCAACCTTAAGGCCAACAAATTATCCCAAATTCTAGGAAAAATGTTTTGCAAGTTAGCCAAACTTTCCTTTGAAGAAAACCATGATACCATGAAGGACAACAAAATCCCCTCTTTCTATTTTTTGGAATTTGGTTCTAAGCCTACACCTTTTGATTTCTCCCCACACATCACTTTCACCTCAAATTATTTTTACAACTCTCCTCATATTGAAAAAGGCCAAAAATCTGGCTACTCCTTTTTACTTGTGGTTCCATCCAAGAAATCAAATGGTTGACTTATTGAAAATACAGACAAATATCAAGTATTGAATGGCAAATTTTTTTTTCCTGACCTTGGCTTTGGAATTGATTTCAAGCAAAAAGGTATAGTCAATATGGTTTGGGCAGCTAATAAGTACAAGCACTGTACCTTTCCTGCTGTGGAAAAAGCAACCCATACCAGAATGGCCATGTAACTTCAAATTAATGAAACAACTAGAAACACTTGTAGGGACTTGAATAATGGCCAAATTTACTCTAGAAAAAAAAATATAAATAAAAAAAAATTGTATGTTGGTGGGGTTAAGAATACTCTCAAAAGTTGTAATCAAAAATATTTTTTTTGCTTTTCTTTCACCCATGCAAATATATTTACAAGCCCAGCATTTTATTTATCTGCTGTATCTCATCTACCGTTCTACTGCTACCAATGCAAGCCAAGGCTACTGATACCTTATCCTTTTTTTTGGTTGCAAGTTGTTCCCTCTCCTTCTCCAGTTGTGCTTGCTGTTGATCCTTCTCCTTTTCCTATTTTTGAAACTCTAGCTCAGCCTGTTTCAACTTCCACTCAGCATCCCATTTTTGTTGATGAGCCAAACTCTTGGCTTTCTGCTTTTGAAAATCCATGGCCAGTTGACAATCCTACTTTTTCTTTTCAAACTCAAATTTTTTGGATTCAATTTGTGATTTGACTTTTTTTTGCAGGGGAAAAGCAATGAGCATGGTTTTGAAAGCAAGGATATTCAACCAATGGACTTACAAGAATCTTTATTCTCCATGATTTCTTCAAAGCCTGCAAAACCAGAAGTGTTTCTCCTCTGTTGATGACTTTTGGGGTAGATATTGATGGAATAGGAGGCCTTTTTCTTACACTTTGCAGAGGAGGTTTGGGTCTGAAAGTTGTCACTGGTATTCAAAGGCAATGTGGGAGGCCCCATTGGCTTGAGGTTTTGGCCATTCTGGAATGGATGAGCCTGTTTTTTTAAACTTTAAATCAGTCAGGATTAAAAAGACAGAGGAGAAAAGAGCTTGGTTCCTTACTTGAAAAGATGTTGAGGGTAATGGAGACTGAGGAGTATCTTGTTCCGCATCACCAAGGTTGATGAGATCTGCTAACCAAGGAAGATAGCAATCCAAAGAAGGAGGGGAGGGTTCCAAGGTATGGTTTGTCACATCAATCAACGCAGAAGTAGACATGATTGGAGCTGATTGCATTTGAATATCCTCCTTGGCATCAGATGGGGGCCACTCCAAGGAAAAGGCTTCTTCAGGATAACCATTGCTAGACTGAGCATCCCCAGCCAAGTCTTCAGCGTGGACTTAATGGGATTGTTGGGCATCAAAAGCGGCTAAAGGGGTGATGTTGGCCTTCTTTACAAATATTTCATCCATTTGAATATAAAAAGGAAAAATGGAGTCCAACTTATCAACCACCAAGATGATTCCCTTGGCTTTGTCAGAGTTGGTGATACCAAAGCGGGTGGAGATTGACATTGAGTGGGCCTTTTTGTGCTTGGCTCAATAATTCTTGAATTGCTCCCTCATCTGTTTGGATGACAGATCCAGCCTACCTTTTGTTTTGTTCTTGAGTTCATTGGCCATGAGGAGATAACCATTGACCTTAGAGGATGGAGGTTGGCCAACACGTGTTTCATTGTGGGATCCAAAGCGGGCATCATAGTTGAAGGGAATTTTGAGCCAGTTGACCGGGATGATGTGATCAGCTCTCTTGAGCTGACTTGAGCCCTTGGAAGCTGATGGGGGAGGATTTTTTGAGCCCTTGGAAGCTGATGGGGGAGGATTGTTTTTTGTGGAGTTCCTTGGCAATGTTCACTTTGGTGTGTTGGACTTTTGTGTGGACTTGCGGGGGGAGTTTTTCTGAGGGCCCATTTAGAAAAGTAAGGGAAATAAGGTGCTGAGAGGGATAAAGTGACAAGTGAGATAAAGTGATGAGAGATATTAAGTGATGAGAGCAATAAAGTGACAAGAGAAATAAAACAATGATTGGATTCTTTGGATGAGGTTGGAGGTACAAGTTCTCTTTGGAGGTAGAGTGATGAGAGCAATAAAGCAATGAGAGCAATGAGAGCAATAAAGCAATGAGAGAAATGAAGCAATGAGAGCAATGAAGCAATGAGAGCAATGAAGCAATGAGAGCAATAAAGTGGTGAGTGATCAAGTGATGAGGGTGATAAATTGATGAGAGTGATGATGAGAGTGGTGAATCTTTTTATGATGAGGCTGGAGGTAAAAAAATTTGCAATGAGGTTGGAGGTAGAAGGAGGTGGGAAGCCAGGGGTGGATGACGTGGACAGGTGGCCAAAGCCTTTAAATACTTTATTTGAAAAAACCCACTTATTTCATGTTAACTTTGACACGTTGTGGTGGTCTTTTATGGACACGAGTTGGAATGGGCTGCCCGCAGCGCACTCAGAAGCGGCAGAAGCTCAGAAATGGGTGCGGCTTTGCCACAGCAGGCTGTGCTGCAGGCTCAACAGCAGTCAAATTGGGCTTGGCATCCAAAGACGCGGGGTGGAATGGATTGGATTGGATGGATTGCACAGATATACCTTGGATATCTGAAATGGTGTGTTGGCGGATGCAGAAATGCGCAGGGGGCTCTGAGTTGGGCGTGGCGCAAGGGCTGCGTCATGAGAAGGACAAACTGGGTGGACTTAATGGCAGGCAGGTGATATGGATGGATATGGGATATGGGATGTGGATTATGGGATGGAAGGATAGGATTGGGGCTAGGGTTCTGTACTTAGGGGTTGCATTTAATTACTCTTGCTTGCTTCTGGTTGTACTTAGGTTAGGGTTGAGGGGGAGGTTACTAAAACCAAAACCTCAACCTGGAAGGGAGGAGGGGGGAGGGGATCACAGAGGATCAGACTGCATCATCATAGGTTTTGGAAGGATCTTTACTCTCATTTCTCTATCTCTCAGTCAAAGAGTGAAAAGTTGAACTCAGGGCTTAAATACGCAAGGGATCAATAACTTCCAAACTTGGGAACCATTAAAGGAGAAGTACTCTTCTGAATTCCACATCTGGGGGTCTTGCCAAGAAGTCATCTTTTGTTCCTTGTCTCTTGAAACTAACAAGCGCAATGTCCCAATACCATCCATCAACTGTTTCAGGGTTGTCTAAAATTACCCCCACTCCTCTTCCTCCTCCCCCTCCTCCGGCTTCTTGGAAGCAACCCTCATCAGGGGCGGGATACAGTTTTCCTTGCTCCATCAATGGCGCCAATCACAAGCCCGTTTGCATCAGGCCATGGGACTATCCACGTATCTGGTTCAACACTGAGGATGTTGCCCAATTCCTTGGGCAATAAAAAGGAATTGCCAACTCAGAAGGTGAAACGGGTTTGGATAGGGCTTGGCTTGTTGACCTCTTCATTACGGACAAAGAAAAGCTTTGGGATGTGGAGGAGATGGAAGGGTATGAGGAACTTGCTTGGCCAAAACTGAAAGCGGAAATCTTGGTGCGGTGGGGAAGGCACAAACCTTGGTTTTAAAAAAGCAACTTCAAGAAAGCCACAGTGGAAGCAAGCACAAATGGTGGAGTCTGGATGCGGGCACAATTGGGGGAGTATGTAGCAATGTTTGATTGGATCTATTGCTACCTGGCAAAGAACAAGGTGATATTGGGGCAGATGGGTGCAATGAAGAGGGCTTTTTTGGGAGGACTTGGTCCCCAACTCCGCGTGCAGGTGCAGCAGAACTTGTAGGATAACAACTTGGTAAAGAGGTTGTTGGATGGGAGTATTGCGCTTATTCCAGACATCCTTGTCATTTTTCAGGCAGTGGAAATCAAGTTGGACTTGGAGGATACGGCAAGGTTGTTCCCAACGGGGTCAAAGAAGTCCACTTTCCACAGTCTGGAAGCACCAACGCAAGTTCCGTTAATGTGCCCCTTGAAGACCAAATGCGCTCTGGCAACATCACTGACAACGGGCCCAGAGATTAGCAAGATGAAGGAATTGATGAAGGATTTATGGATCTTCCTGAGTTGAATCTTGTCAGGACCGCGAAATCCACCTCCTCACATTGGGGGACTGCTCCCCCGTTGCAGTTATGCAATTACTGCAGGGACAAGGTGCATTGACCGTTGGGGTGCAATGACATAAAAAGGGACCTCAAGGCAGGATTGGTTTGATTGGTGGGAATGGGATTCATGTTCCCAAAGGGCAAGCAGATCTCCACCAAACCTGGGAATCCAACCGTCATGGAACAAGTGCGCGCGCAAGGACATGATTTGGGGGCAACTGCTTGAGCTTTGCTTGGGATTTTCACCGGTCCCAGGGTATGGCAACCGCCTTGTGTGGAGGTGGAAGTAAGGGTACTAGCAAGGGAGGAACCGGCAGCGGTGGAAAGGATGGATGTGGGCGCCAAGGAAGGGGTATTGCCGGCAGCTCCTAAGCCAATTGCGCGCGTTCTGGAAACGGATGGATGGCCAGTGAATCCAGCGGGAAAGGAGAAGGCGGTGGAAATTGTGCGCAGGTTGAATGGGAATGAAACAACTATTCCCTTGACCTTGAAGGAGTTGGTGGCGTTGTTGCTGGTGGTAGTAGATGAGATGGTTCAGGCACTGAAGTATTGTGGACACAATAGGATCCCTCCAACGGTGCAGCGGGTGAAATTGGCTCAGGATGACGTGGAGCGCAACCTAGCGGGGATGAAATCCATTTCAACTCCGCTGGCTTACGTTCCAATGAAGATTTCCAGAAGTAAGGTGTGGGTGCTTGTGGATAGAGGTTCCATGGTGAACCTTCTTCCATCTAGGCTGGTTGATGAAATGGGATTGGTCTGGCGGAAATGTGCAATGGGGCTTTGCACGCTAAACGGCGGGGTGTGTTGCGTGGATGGGGTTGTGAATTAGGTAGAAGTTGAGGTTTCAAGGGTCTTTAAACCACTTTCTTTTCTATTGGTTGATTGCGGGGAGGCTATTTTAGGAAGGCCATTCATGTTTGGGTTCCAAGTGCAAATGACGTTTGATCCAGAGGCGGGGACAGAAGCGTTGATGGTGGAAGATTTATCTGGCGGGCAATTTGAAACCACAATCTGCAATCAGGGGTTGGGGAAGTGGATGCAGGATTTGGCAAGAGAGGAGGAGGAGGACCCCGGCATGGAATTGGTTCTCAAGGATGGGCCAGAGGCAAATTTTGACTAGTTGGCCAAGGTTACCGCATGAAGCAAGCTTTGGCTTTGTGCAGGTGGTTGACCAGTGAGGAGCAGGTGGGAAGTAGGGAGGAAGCGCGGGATGCGCAAGCGCTGGAAGTAAGTTCCTTTCCTCAGTGTGCATTGCCGGGAGGTACTTTGCAAAAACACTATCATTATGCCATGCTTGTGAGAAAAGGCAAAAGCGGCTGTTTGGTTTTGACTAGGACCTATGGTAACAGATGCATGCAGATGGCGCGGTGCAATGTTGGGAAGTATAAGCCGGTTGCGCAAAGGTCCATCCCTGGAACAAAGCAATGCCGCCGGATCTGAAAGGACCACTCCGACTGATCCCTTGGTTGGGGGACCCTTGGAAATCTCCGCAGAAGGTTTCAGGATGGGTAACGCAATTGGAGAGGGTCCCATCCCTTAAATTTGGACCGCCGGGCTAGTTAAGCGCAGAGGAACGGGATTTTCTGACACTGGTACTTGTCCTCCGGGAAAGAGCGCTCGCGTTTGGAACTGAAGAGCGGGGACTGTTGAAGAGCAAGATAGGAGACCCTTCTGAAATTCCAACGGTTTCACATGAGCCTTGGAAGATCAAGCTAATTCCAATTCCGCGGGTGGTTAGGGGGTCCCTCTTGGAGCTGGTGCACAAGCGTTTGGGGATGGGCCTTTAAAAGCAATTGACATTGATTTAATTGAGTCCAATTTTTGCAGTGGTTAAGCAGGATGGGAAGTCATTAGAGATTTTTCATGATCTGCAGCGGCTCAATTTGTTTACAATCCAAGATGCAAGGACAAGCCCCGCATTCTGGAAACAAACGCATGAATGATTTCCAATGGATAATTCAGGGAACTAGGAAAGCGCATGGCGCAGAACAGATGTGGGTTGAAGAGCAAGGCATGGTCTTGGAACGGGTTGGTGCACAAAAAAACAAAGAAAAAAAAAAATCTCTTTAAGTTTTTTCTTTTTTTATCTTATAGATGGAAGGTATGGATGGGTTAGGGAAGATACTTTTTTCTCTTTCTCTCTCTCAAGGATGTTTGCGCACAGCTGGTTTTCTTTGTACTCTCTCTGTTCTGTAGATGGGTATGGGTAACTGTGTGGCAGTTTGTCTGGGATGGTCCAGGTACCTTTAACGGATACTCTCAGTGGCGTGGATTTTTCTCACTCTCAGCGGATACTCTCAGTGGCGCGGTTTCTTCTCACTCTTTTGGATTGCTCTCAAAGCGCAGATCTTATTTATCTCAAGGTTCTCACAAAGCCCAAAGGCTACTTAGGATGGCGCGGCAAAAGTCCTTTATCTTTGCAAATAGGCACGGGGATGGAAACAAGATGGAAGAAATAAAGAAAGGGGGAGGCAATCCCCCTATGTCAGCCAAGTCCTCATCACTTCCTCTGCATCCGGGCAAGCTGCTGTGGCTAGGGATTTGAAGGCCGCCAAAACCTTGTGTTGCGCATTGGCGGTGTGTGCATAGGGGACCGCTAGAAAACACCAGAGTAGCTTTTCTGCGTTGTTCACCATTGCGTTGAACCTTGCCAAGGGAAGTGCCGGAATAAGGAAAATCTTGGGGTGTTGAAGTTAAATAGTGGAAATGTATTCCCCTCTTTTTATTTTTCTTTTATTTCTTTCTATTTTTCTCTTCTTCTTTTTATTCTCCTTTCTTTCTTTTATTTCTTTCCTCTTATTTCTATTACTTCTTCTTCTTTTTCTATTCCAAATCTGCCATGTGACAGATGAGCACGCTCTCTTCTGCGTACTCTCTAAAACTTCCATTTCTCAGACCAAGAGCGCGCTCCTCTCCAAATTTCACAGCTCTTTCTTGTATCTGTCACAAATCTAAGTTCATTTTACTAACTCATTCAAGTCTCAACCGAATGTCAATCAAAATCTTGTCCTCTCAATTTCTTACTTCGACAAACTCTCTTCAACCTCTTCTTCAATCTCTTTCCCTTTTCAGTCATCCGATATCTTCATTCTCATCTGTTCTTGCATCCTCATCAATTAACTTGTTCTTACAACCACTCTTTCGCCCATCTTCCATCACCTTTCTAATCAATTCTGCCTGGTAAGACTCTTCACCAAATCAACCACTCAACCGCCATATCAATAACTTATGTTGATTCTCTTTCTTCTCAAGACCATCTTTGCCAACTCCTTCAAATATTCAATTCTTCACACCCGCTCAATTCACCTCAATCCCATCTCAGATTACCTCCTATAGAATCTATCTCCTTGGTGTTGGTTTCTTTTTTTTCTTCTTCTTTTCTATCTTTCTTTCTTTTTCTTTTGGTTCTTCATTTCTTCACTTATCTTTTCTTAAACTGATTGTCTTTTTCATTTAGCCCTCTTAAGTTCTTTTCTTCTTTTTCAAGTTATCAGAAATCCAACACCGGGATCTTGGGAGTAGCCGCTAGAGGGGTTGCAGCGGCCGCGGGTTCCAGTGACAATTCAATAACCACTGGAGTCAGCGTGCGCACGGGTTCCGGCAACAACCTAGGCACCAGTGATGGAGACGGTGGTGGAGGAGTGGGGGGACGCAGTGGCAGCAGAGGAGGGGCAGGTCTTGATGGTGGTGGGGGAGGCGCGGCCAGACGGTTAAAAATCCTTGGATCCGTTTATGGTGCGTTCATTTGCACCCCTGCGGCCCACTTGTGGGCGGCGTTCCAAAAGGCCGCAAAGTCCGGAAAGTCCTGGCGCCTTGGAGGTCCAGCCCAACAGAAGGGTGAGCCCAAGTCATGGCTCTTGCATGAAGGAGGGTTTTGGGTGGTTTGTTGCAGTTGGTTGTGAGGTGAGCCGGGCGGGGTCCACTCATTGGTTGAAACCTCCTCATCACTTGAAAACACAAAAGAGTTGCGTGGGCGACCTTGAGGAAGGTTGCAAGGCATTCCATTGGACAAGGAGCAGCGGCGGTGTCTGTCTTGGCTTGGAAAACAGGCCCCCCGGCCCAGAAGGATACGGAAAGAGAGGCTGTTCTGGCTGCAATACGTGCAGGACATGTCCGAAAAAAGAGGGGTGGATGGGGTGTTTCTTTTTCTTTGGTATGATGAAGCAGTGCAAAGAGGAAGGAGGGAAAACTAGGGAAGGCAAGGGTAGGTGCAATAGTGGTGGATCTCTGGGTACAGAACTCAAGTTGGGGGGGATGTGGTGGTCTTTTATGGATACAAGTTGAAATGGGCTGCGCGCTCAGCAGTAGCAGAGGGCTCAGCAGCGGCAGACGCTCAGAAATGGGTGGCTCAGCAGTGGCAGAACGCTCAAAAATGGGTGTGGCTTTTCCGCAGCAGGCCACGCTGCGGGCTCAGAAGCAGTAAAATTGGGCTCAGCATCTGGAGACGCGGGGTGGAACAGATTGGATTCAACGGATTGCGCACGGATTGCCCGGATTGGATTGCACAGATATACCTGTGATATCTGGAATGGCTCCTTGGGCGGATGAAGACATGCGTAGGGGGCTCCGAGTTGGGCATGGCTCAAGGGCCGCTTTATGAGAAGGACAAACCGGGTGGATGTAATGGCAGGCAGGCAATATGGATGGATATGGGATATGGGATGTGGATTATGGGGTGGAAGGATAGGATTGGGGCTAGGGTTCTGTACTTAGGGGTTGTATTTCATTACTCTTGCTTGCTTCTTGTTGTACATAGTTTAGGGTTGAGGGGGAGGTTACTTAAACCACACCCTCAACCTGGAAGGGAGGAGGGGGGAGGGGATCACAGAGGATCACATCTGATCATTATAGGATTTGGAAGGATCTTTACTCTCATTTCTCTATCTCTCAGTCAAATGGTGAAAAGTTGCACTCAGGGTTTAAAGATGCAAGGGATCAATAACTTACAAAATTGGGAACCATTAAAGGAGAATTAATCTTCTTAATTCCACAACATCTGATGTGAAATAAGTGGGGTTTTTTGATTTTTAGTGGCCAATTTGGGTTGAAACCTGCCATTAAAATATGGCTGGTTTGGTTAAATTTGATACACCCTATTGCTATCCTCATCAATTCATCACTCTCATTGCTTCATTGCTATCTTCATCACTTCATCACTCTCATTGCTTCATTGCTATCCTCATCACTTCATCACTCTCATTGCTTCATTGCTATCCTCATCACTTCATCACTCTCATTGCTTCATTTCTATCCTCATCACTTCATCACTCTCATTGCTTCATTGCTATCCTCATCACTTCATTACCCTCACCTTGCTTTATCACTGTAATCACTTTATTGCTTTCATCACATCCTAACTGTCATTGCTTCATTGCTTCATCACTTCATCCCACTTACTCTTTTCAAATGGCCCCTCAGCAACACTCCCCCACAATTCCACTCAACAAAAGCAAAAATACCCCAGGAACTCAACATCCAACAACCCCCAACCCCCCCATCAGCTTTCAAAGGCTCAAGTCAGATCAAGAGAGCTGATCAAATCATCCTGGTAAACTGGCTCAAAATTCCGTCCAACTACAATGGTTGCTTTGGATCCAAAAATGAAACACAAGTTGGCCAACCTCCATCCTCTAAGGTTAATGGTTATGTCCTGATGGCCAATGAACTCAAGAATAAAACCAAAGTTAGGCTGGATCTTTCATCAAACCAGATGCGGGAGCAATTCAAGAACTATTGAACCAAGTACAAAAAAGCCCACTCAATGTTGATCTCAACTGTCTTTGGTATCACCAACTCCAATAAAGGGAAGGGAATCAACTCAGTGGTTGATAAGTTGGACTCCATTTGTCCTTTTTATGTTCAAATGGATGAAATCTGTGGAAAGAAGGCCAATATCACTCCTTTAGCCACTTTTGATGCCCAAAAATCAGATTCAGATGATGCTGAGGACCTGGCTGTCAATGCTTGGCTTAGCAATGATGATCCAAATGAAACCTATGAGTTGCCCTTAATCTGATGTGGAGGATAATATTCCAAAAGAATCAGCTCCAATCACGTTTACATCAGCATTGATCAACAAATAAAAACCTTCCTTGGACCCCTCACTTCCTTCTTTGGATTGCTCTATTCCTGGGGTGGAAGAACTTAATGACTTGGCAAACAAGGATCAATTTATTCCTGTATCACCACCATTGGAATTATCTGCTCAAGTAAGGAACCAAGATCATTTCTCTTCTTTCTGGTTAATCCTGACTGATTTAGATTGTAAAAAAACAGGCTCATCTGTTCCTGAATGGCCAAATACTCAAGCCAATGGGGCCTCCCAAATCCCCTTTAAATAAGAGAAATGACTTTCCCACACAAACCTCCTCTGCAAAGGGAAAACAAAAGGCCTCCAATTCCATCAACCTCAACCCTAATAGACATCAAAAGCGGAGAAAAACTTCAAATTTTTCTGGCTTTGAGGATATCATGGAGAAGCAAGATTCAAGTAAGTTCATTGATTGATTGTAATTTCTTTCAAAATCAACCTTATTCATATTCCCCTGCAAAAAACAGTGAAATCACAAATAGAATCCAAAAAACTTCAATTTGAAAAGGAGAAGTGGGATTTTCAACTGGCTATTGATTTTCAAAAGTGGAAAGATGATAGTTTGGCTCATGAACACAATTTTGATGCTGAGTGGAAAACAAACATGCCAAGCTGGAGTTTCAAAAAGAGGAAAAGGAGAAGGATCAAGAGCAAGACTGACTTGAAAAGTAGAGGGAAAGGCTAGCCACAGAAAAAAAAGATAGTTTATTGGTAGCCATGGCATGTATTGGTAGCAGTAGAACTGTTGATGAAATAAAGTAAATTACTCAATTGCATTGTTTTTAAATATATTTACTTTGATAAAAATTTTGGGATGTTGTTATCTATCATAGCTTCCCAGTTGGAATCAAACGCAATTGTGTGCAATGCCGGAAACTTTGCTTGGATTTACAGATGTCTGGTCTGCGTTTTAACCTGGACTGACTCCACCAACTCCTCCTGGTACCCTGTGCCTTCTTGGCAATGGCTCTTTTCATCGCCAGCTGAGGTCATCTTTAGTTATTCATTTTGTTCATCCTTCCCTAGGTCCTTGCGCTACTTTCCTTTTTACTGTCTCCTCTCTTCCTATTCTCTTTTATTCTGATTACTTGGTCAATGTTTTACCCCACTCTGGGGGCTGGTCTAGCGCCATTCAATCCCCTCTGGCCTGCAGAGGCGGTATATGTCCATTTTTTATATCATTGTGTGCAATGCAATAATGAAAAAGTACACTTAAAAAAATTGAAAGAAAGAAAAAGGTGGGGATTTCATCACCCCCCTACCAGCCAGCAAGCAAGGGGGGTATTTGATCACCCCCCCCCAAGCAAGGGGGGGGGGGAGGGCTTGGGAAGGGGGGGAATTCATCATCCCCCACCAGCTTGGAAGCAAGGGGGGGGGCAGGCTTGTTTGAGCAAGTGAGGGGGAGACAGGCTCCTTGGAGCAAGAAAGGGCGCATTCAATCCCCCCCCTCACCTAGCAAGCAAGGGCAGGGAAAATGCAGATTTGATCCCCCCCCCCACCTAGAAAGCAAGAGGGGGAAGGGCTTGGGCAGGGTGGGGAATTCATTACCCCCCCCCCCCCCCCCATCAGCCAGCAAGCAAGCAGGGGGAAAGGCTTGTTTGAGAAAGCAAGGGGGGAGACACCCCTTCCTCTTGGTAAGCAAGGGCAGAGAAAAGGCAGATATGATCCTCCCCCCCCCCCCCATCAAGTAAGCAAGGGCGGGAAGGGCTTGGGCAGGGTGGGGAATTCATCACCCCATCAGCTAGCAAGCAAGGAGGGGGAAGGCTTGTTTGAGCAAGCTAGGGGGGAGACAGGCTCCTTTGAGCAAGCAAGAGGGGGTTTCACTTTTTGCTGGTGACAGCGGAAAGCTTCATCAAGACATCCTGTCCGCTGTCATCAGAAAATCCAGTTGTTGGGGCAGTGTGAGAGCAAACTAGTTTGCTGTTTTCTGGGACAGCAGACAGGAAAACTTGATGAAGCTGTCTGCTGTCACCAGCAAATCCAGTTTTTGGGGCGGTGTGAGAGCAAATCCATTTGCTTTTTTCTGGTGACAGCAGACAGCTTCATCAAGCCATCCTGTCCACTGTCATCAGAAAATCATATTGGGTGCGCTATTGAAACACCAAAGCGGTCACAGCTTTGACTGCTGCCAGATTTCAGCCTTTCCCCTTGACTCATGCTGAAAGCAGGCTCAAAGAGGCCAGTCAATGATGAATACTCCCACAGGCTGGTGTCCCCCATTGACATTAATATAAAAGCCTGAATCTACTCCCTTTTCCTCTTAGCAACATTCTCCCCCTCAACCATTTAAATGTGAAAATGAACAATCCATCTGCTACTCTTTTGAAAAAAGTGAATAACCCAGTCCTTCACTTATTCCTTTTTTCCCTAGAAGGTGCTTTGGTTTTTCAACCAAAGCATGCCAGAGATTGAATGCCTTGTGTGAATGCTTCCATTAAGGAAACCATGCAAAGTGCTTTCTAATCAATTATGGTATTTGATTGATTGGGCTGTGGCCCCTTTGGTGGTTATTTATAGACACAGAGGCAAGTAGGCTCAGCACTATAAATTTGACTTGGAGCGGCTCAGAAGTGGTTGGAATTCCGCAGCACAATAGGCTCAGAGAAGCGCATTGGCAAACTTTCTATTCCAGAGTGCATTAGCTAAGGGCTCAGCATTGGTGCGGCATGTGCTTTTTACGGGCACAATGACAAGAATGGGCCGGAGTTTTTGCCTTTTGCCAACATTGCGTGGTTGAACATAACTTTCCCTCTGCAGCTGTGGGTTTACTAATGCAGAAGCAAGTGATCAAATCTAAGTAGTACCAATTAGGCCAATTATGGGATATGCACTGAGGTTGTGGAGCTGTGGGTCAATCAATGTTAAAGTTGAGGAGGCAGAATGAGGGTCATTGGGGATTTGTAGTTATGCCACATGCAAGGTTGGGAGTGATCCGCTGGGGAAGATTGACAAGGATCTGTCTTTAGTTATGCATTGGCACAACTCAACTGTTAGGGGGAATCAGCAACAGGATCATCAAATCTGCTGCAGATCATTGGATTGGGTAAGGATTGGAGCATTTTTAAGGAGGATCAGTGTGGATTGCACGGAGGCAGTGGGAAAAGGAGTCTTTCATTAGAAATTTATGTCCCTTTGTTATTTGTTGTATATATAAGGAAGCTTGTCTTTCATTGGAGATGAGGAGGAGGGCATGGGGAGATTATCATCAAAGATTATCATCACACATCACATTATCAGAGATTATCAGGGCAAATTATGGCTAGATGCTTTTCTTCTGTTACTTTGGAGTGTAATTACCAGCAAGAGTTCTTGGAGGTCATATTTAGGGAAATAGTTCAAGTGTGGAGCTCATTGGGGAGTCTGTCTTGTTTATTTACTATTATTTCATGGCAAGTTAGCTTTAGTGGTTTCCAGCTCAGGTGCAGAAGTGGAGTTTGATTAGGAATTGCGGAGAATTTTACCAAAAACACAATCTCTTTTCACAAATTGGGGGTCTGGATGGGAAAGTCCTTTCTCTGTTATAATACCTGGCACTGTCTGCGGAGATATACTTTTTTTTAGTTCTTATTCTTTCTTTTACGTTGTGGAAACTTTGAGTGTGTGTAACTCCCCTAGTTATCCTTGAGTTCCGGTATCAATGGTCCTAGTGTCTGTAAGGATAAAGATGCTCCAGTAAAGAGAGAGAGAGAGATATAAAGAGATGAATTTCCTTTCCTTTCCCGTATCCTTTCATCCATCCATCCCTCAATCCATCCTCTTTCCTCTTTTTCTTTCCCTTTAATTTTCCTTTCCTTGTCCCAAGATCCAATGATAAGATAATATCCAAGAGCTGGGGTTGAGAGCGCCGACTTTATGCCCACCCTCTCAGCCCTAACCTAGGTACAAGCGCAATAACAGTCCAGCATCAAATCTAAAAGAAACCCTAAGCCCAGAACCCTAGCCTAACCCTAATCCATTCCCTGCCTGCTTACTGTTACTTACATGCAGTTTTTCCTTCTCATGATGCAGCCCTCTTCTGCGCCCTACTTGGAGCCCCCCGCTTGTCTTTATCTGCTTTGCAAGCTGCGTGATTTCCTGCCCCGCGGGTTGGCCCACTCCCATAGCCCCAATTACCCCGCCCTACCTCCCCAAACTAGCTGCAGGCAAACCTGGTTGGGCCAGCTCCATTCCTGGGTCTGTAATGTCCAAGCAGGCCATGACCTTCCACACCCAATCAAGCCCAACCCATGCCCAGTATGCCAAGCCCCATGGTACCTACTGCTGAGCCCACTGCGGCTGCTTCTGAGCCCGCAGCGGCCACTGCAGAGACCGCGCATCTGAGTGCTGAGCCTGACCTACCAAATTCTGAGAGCGCCAACCCCGGCACGGTTTCCAATCCAAGACTATATAACAACACCACAACATCCAAGATGATGGGAGATTTCAAGGCAGGTTTGGCCAACTCAATTCCGACTCACCAACAGGCAACCAGTAGCGCGCCACCGCATCAAAGCGCTCCTTGTCAGACTGCCAGTGCAGCAGGGCTTCCTTCAAGAGTGGCCATGGGGGAAAACCAACGTATGTGGCACCAGAGATGCCAGAGGAGCAGCAAGGGATCAGAGCAAAAATTAGGCCAAGGGACTACCCCGCAGTTAGGTTTTGTCCGGAGGATGTTCACCAATTTCTGGAACGGTTTGAGAACACGGCAAAAAGCAAAGGCGCAAATGATGTTGAATGGGTCCGGCAAATAGTCAACTTAATTCCAGATGAGGAGGATCTGCGGGACATGGAGGATATGGAGGGTTACGGAGAACAAAATTGGGAAAATTTGTGGGGGGAAATAGTGGAAAAATGGGGGTCACAGGAGCAGAGGTTTTGCAAAGTGGATCTTGAGCGTATTGCAACCAAAAGGGCAAGGGAAGGAGTTGTTTCCTTGAGGACGTTGTTTGGTGTGTATTGTTCCTCATTTGATTGCATTTTGAAGTACCTTGTCTGCAACAAAATTTTGGCGGAGCATACTGGCTCTGTCAAGAGGACTTTCATGCGGGGGCTTGCTCCAAGTTGCGCAGAAGGGTCCACAGAAAGCTTTGCAATGGAGGATTAATTTGTAGGTTGCGGGACGGAGGGGTGGCCCTACTCCTGGAAATGAAGGACATCCCTGCGGCAGTTGTTGGCAAGTTGGAATTAGCGGAACTTATGGAGGAAGACCCAAAGGGTTTGGAGAAAAGGGTTGTACAGGTGAAAAGGTTAAAAGGGTTGGTAAAACCAAAGGAAACTGCTGAAATGACGGAAATTTTTAACAAAATGTGCCTTTTCTGGCAGAAAGTTATAGCAAAGCCAGCCGCAACAGTCCCAGAACCACCAAAGACAACATTTAATGCACTGACTCAGGGGCCATCAAGGGTGCCGCCAAGGAAAAAAGGAAAGCCTTGCGTCTACCAATGCTATTACTGTTGGGAAGAAGGCCATCTTAAAAGGTTGTGTAAAGATCTGAGTGAAGAAGTATGGAGCAAGATAGTTAATATGGATGGAAGGGATTGTTTTTACCCTTCAAGAGAAACTATACCGGATATTCCGGATCAACCTTTGCCACAAGATCTGGCTTGAGCAGCGGCAGCGGAGAAGAAGGAAGCTAAAGCTTCAGCAGGGTATGCTTTTCCCTTGACTTTGGAACCCCCGGAAGTTTTGGCGGAGGTTAGAGACGTTTGCTCCAATGAGAGGAGAATGGATCTTGATGGTCCTATGCCTGAAAAAGCACCGGAACAGGCAGTTGTATTCAAAGCAGGGGGATCCCGCAGGAGGGCCAGAGAAGTAGCAAGGATAATTTGCGGAACAGACCACCCAGTTTCCCTAACTTTGAAGGAACTAGTGGCAATATCACCAGTAATAGCGGATGAGATGGTTTTGGTCTTAAAGCAGTTTGTGGTGAATAAGGAGGCCAACCCAAAACCCAGAGAAGAGGCAAAGTTTGGTTCTCTCAATGGAGGGGCAGGTGTTTTAGGAGTTAGCGGTGCTATGATGTGCCCTTTGGGATATGTAGAAATGCGGATTGAAGGCAAACAGTGTTGGGAAATTGTCAATAGTGGTTCAATGGTAAACATCCTTCCATTGAAGCTGGAAACCAATGCGGGATTGGTCCAACACAAGGTGAACATTGGGTTGCAGACTTTGGGAGGTTTTGAATGCATGGTCAAAGGGGTGGTGGAGAAGGAAATGAAGGAAGTGGAAAAGGTATTGGCTCCGCTGTTGTAGTTGGTAGTAAGGGGGTCGGAGGTCATACTTGGTAGGCCGTTCCT
Source organism: Puccinia polysora (assembly GCA_025617555.3). NCBI lineage: Eukaryota > Fungi > Basidiomycota > Pucciniomycetes > Pucciniales > Pucciniaceae > Puccinia > Puccinia polysora. Next base: position 718,395 of record CM062613.1, read on the forward strand.
TTTTGCCTTCCAGGAATCTCTTGGCTTCCATCTGGATACTAGGGAGGAACCCCCTACTGTTGCAGACACCTTGGGGAAACACTACAAGACAACCATCTGTTGGAAGGAGCAGGGAGGAGGAGCCCCATAGCGCGGTCTAACATTCTTTGGGAAGTATGGAGAAGAGCAGGGATTGGTGCAACAATGATGGGAGCAGGGATGGTATTAAAAGTGAGTCCTTCCTTGTATGCACCTACAATGGGTTTCAGCACAAGCAGCTACCCTTGTTCCACAATTTTGAGTAACCCAGATTTTGTTTCAGGTTGGCAATTACAAATAGAGGAGACAACCAAGGGATTGGAGTTGGTGGAGGCGCGTCTGTTGGTTAAGCTGTTGGCAGAGAAGGTGGGGCGGTCTTTGGAGGAGGATTAGTTTGCTTGTTTTGGGTGTTTGTGGCTTATCACAGTGGACGGTGGGGCGGAGGAAATCTTTGGAGGCTGGTCAAATCCTGCAGCGCAAAGTTTGGGAAAGTTACAGAATATTATCCGGAGGGAGCGGGGGGAATGGAAAGGGGGAATCAGCCAATCAAGGACGCAATGGTAAAGATCTGTGGAAGTAAGGGGAAGAAGTGGCAGGAGACCTTGCCAGTTGTGCTGTTTGCGGATTGGATATTGGTCAAGCAGGGGATGGGTTATTTGCCTTACAAGCTCTTTTATGGGCGGCAGCTGGTGCTTCCGGTAGATAATGAAACCTTGACTTACCTCACTATCAACTGGTGGAAGTTTAAGACCACAGAGGATCTAGTTTTGGCGCGGGAGGAGCAACTTTTGCAGAAAAAGGAGATGGTAGTGAGGGCAGCAAAGAGGCTTTGGGACAGTTGGGCTAAGTCATTTTGGTACTGGGACAAGTTTTGTGCCAATCGCTTGCGGGACCCTTTGCAGAGAGGAAACCTGGTTCTGCTTTATAACTGGAGCTTGGAGACGTAGTGGGGTAAGCTTTTTGCAGATTGCTGGAACGTTTCTTATTGATTTGTTTGTCAGTTTCTGGGTGGGATTTATCAGTTGGAAGAATGGGATGGCACTCCGCTCAAGCAGAAGGCAGCGGCTGCTAACGTGAAAAAGTTCCACGTTCAGGTCACTACAGATTTTGATGAAACCTTGGGTTCAGGGGATGAAAATCAAGAGATTGCTGACGTAAGCAAGCCGGCTGCAGAGAAGAAGGAGTCTTTGGAGGAGGAGTCCTTGGAGGGATGAAAGTTGGGGTCAACATTTGAGTTGTGGGGGGACAGGGAAGCTCAGATCACTGGAGCAGCATGGAAGGTCTAGTCTTAGAGGCCTTAGTCTGGGGTGGTCCAGGTCCCTTAGGTAATGTGTATTTGCGGAGTTTGGAGTCTCTTTGTGTCTCTTTTTTTTTCAGAGTCTGAAGTATGATTGGGTTTTGTGTAAAAAGTCTTATGGAGTTTTTGTTCCAGAGTTCTTCTTTGTCTCAGGTGTCTCAGTTTTATTTGTCTCATTATCAGATACAGAGGGGTCTCACTTGGGGTTGTGGAGTTTCTTTTGTTTGTGTATCTCATTTTGTAGGATGGTGCAGGGAATCAAGAGGATTCATTTCTGGGGAGGGCCAGGCATAATATTTATTTCAAGAAGCTATATACAAGATTTAGGGGGCGCGCCAATAATTTAAGATGGGGAGAAATCTAAGGAAGGAAGATGGCGCAGCAGAGCTCACCACCGGCACAATGATGCTTGCAGAGGATCTTGGGACTCTCTGCATCTGGGATCCCAACCAAAAATTGGAGGATGGCCAGTATTCACTCATCCAATTAGCGGAGGTACTAGTCAATTTTGGCTTCCTCAATTCCTTTGCCGTCTTCTTTCTTGTTGCTTTGGATGACCGCGTGGTACGGAGAGACCAGGCGGAATTGGGTCAACATAGAAGGGCCGGATTCAGTGGACTGAAAGGAGAGTCAAGGTGACAGGGTCCAGATTGGAGACAAGCAATGCAGAGATCTTTGGACCGGCAATGGAGGCAACAGTGACTCAACAAGAGGCGCAGGAGCTGTGTGAAGATATGGAGGGTTCAGAAAGAAAGAATAAACTTACGGGGTAGGGGTGGAAAATTGGAGCTGATCACAACTACCAAGCGCGGGGATTCAACCTCTGCAGGAGGTGTTGTGGTTAGGGGAGATGTAGTTGGAGGGGTGGACGCTGGAGGAGTTGGTGATGGTGGACAGAAGAGGGGGATGTTGGGCGCTGCCAGGGGGTTATTAGAGGTTTAGCCACTCAAACAAAGACGGGAGCCGTGTCAGGCCTGCGTGGTACCTGGCCAAGTCCAACATTTAGGTTGTGGTGTTGGCCCCAGGCTTGGGTGGCATCTCCCCAGGCGGCAGCAGTGGGGTAGTCCGCGCATCAAGGAGGGGTGGAAAGGCAGTCCATGGCCCTGAAACAGGCAACAAGGAGGCGGTGCGGTCCAGCTCCGGAGTCCATTTTTTGGTCTTGATAGGTTCATTGTTGGCCATTGGTCTGCGGCAGCAATGTTTGCGACTGCGACCAGAGGTAGAGCGGGGATGGGGTGGAGGACAATTCCACAAGGATCCAGGGGTTGGAGCAACAAAATAACACCTGCAGTGGCCTAGACAGCAGGCCTTGCAGGCTGGGAAACCAGCGGTTTTGGTGCACGTCCTCCGCTTTTTTGCGCAATACTTGCATGTTTCCATGACGTGTATTTCTTTCTTTCTTTTGAGAGGTTTGGACTGTGACTAGGAGTTGGGTGTTGAGGGGTTTAGTGGATGTTCTGGAATTGTGGAGCATGGGAATCCGGGGGACAGAATTCAATTTTTTGGGGGATGTGGTGGTTATTTATAGACATGGAGGCAAGTAGGCTCAGCACTTGACATTCAACTTGGAGCGGGTCAGCAGTGGTTGGAAGCCCGCAGCAAAATAGGCTCAGAGAAGCGCTTTGGCGGACTGCCTATTCCATAGTGCATTAGCTAAGGGCTCAGCATTTGTGCGGCGTGCGCTTTTTGCCGGCACAATGACAAGAATGGGCTGGAGTTTTTGCCTTTTGCAGACATTGCATGGTCAAACATAACTTTCCCTCCACGGCTGTGGGTTTACTAATGCGGAAGCAAGTGATTGAAGCTAAGTAGTACGGATTAGGCCAATTATGGGATATGCACTGAGGTTGTGGAGCACTGCGTGGAAATGAAAGCTAAAGTTGAGGAGGCAGCATGCGGGTTGTTGGGGATTTGTAGTTATGCCGCATGCAGGATTGGGAGTGATCCACTAGGGAAAATCAACAATGATCTGTTGTTATTTATGCATTGGCGCGACTCAACTTTTAAGAGGAATTGGCAACAGGATCATTGAATCTACTTCAAATCATCGGATTGGGTAAGGGTTGGACTATTAGTAAGGAGGATCAGTGTGGATCACACAGAGGCGGTGGAAAAGGAGTCTTTCATTAGCAGTTTACATTCCTTTTTGGAGTATCTAAGGAGGGTCAGTGTGGAATGCACGGAGACTTTCATAGCAGATTACGTTCCTTTTTGAAGTAGCTAAGGAGGGTCAGTGCAGAATTCACGGAGACAATAGGGGTCTTTCATTTGTGGTTTGCATTCTTTTGTTATTTGTTGTATATATAAGGAATATTTCCTTTGGGGAAGAACAGGGGGGGAGGAAATCAATCATTACAGATATCATCATCATTGGAGATTATTATTGGAATTTATCATAATTATTGGAGATTATCCCGGCAAATTATAGCTAGATTCTTTTCTTCTATTACTTTGGAGTTTAATTACCAGCAAGAGTTCTTGGAGGTCATATTTAGGAAAATAGTTCAAGTGCAGAGCTTATCAAGGAGTCTGCCTTGTTTATTTACTATTATTTCATTGTGAGTTAGCTTTAGTGGTTTCCAGCTTGGGTGCAGAAGTGGATTTTGATTAGGAATTGCGGAAAATTTTTCCAAACACACAATCTCTTTCCACACCGCGCCATGCCTGAAACATTGAACCTTTCTTTTTTTTCCCCTTGGTTTTCCTGATATCACCCATCTCATTCCAATAAAGTACTTCCCAAATTCACTTGACCAACACTTATTGACATTCATTTCTTGAACCCCACTGGGGTGTGGCAATTTGGTGAGGAGGAGGGAGGAGTGGACTGGTGGTTGTTGAGGTGGTTTGGTGAGGAGGAGGGAGGAGTGGACCAGTTTTGGTTGAGGTGGTTTGGTGAGGAGGAGGGAGGAGTGAACCAGTTGTTTGGTGGGGTGAGGTGGTTTTGAAGTTTTGGTTTTTGTCTAAGTCCACAAAAAAAAAAAAAGTTCAGCCTAGGATTCTTTTTTGAACAACCAAAAAAAATGGTGATTTTTTTTACCTATTTAAAAACCCAATGCTACTCATCAAAGTGAGCAAGTGTTAGGGGTAGAATCTGCTCTCTCAAGGCCAATTATGAGGTAGAAGATGAGGCTGGGATGACTTGAGGAGTATCAGGAATACCTTCTTTGAATATTTTGTCCCATTCATCTTTGATGTTGGCAAGAAGTTTTTGAAGGATCACACAACTGATAATCCAGTTGATGAGGAACTTCATGTCTTGGGAAGATTGGAGCTGGTTTTGCATCTCCCGTAAGCTGGCCCATCTTCATTTCAGGATTCCTATGGCATGCTCAATCCAAACTTGTGATTGGGCAAGATGATAGTTGAAATCAGTTTTGGCTTGATCATTGGTTGAAACATTTTGGTATGCAGGAACCATGTATTTCCCGCTATCATAAGCTGAATTTGCCAGAAAGTATTGATCTTGGTCAAAGTAGTTATCTGGTTGTTGGGCAATCTGCATCTGATTGAAAAAATATGAATCATGACAAAAACATGGAAGGCCAGAATGGAGGGATATGAACTTCTTTTTGTTATCAAAAACAAGTTGTAGTGCCACAGAGTATCTATACAAACCAATAAAAGAAAATTGGTCAGTGTATTATCAAAGGCTTTGGAAAGGAAATGAATCAATTGCCTTTTTTCCAATCAAAATAATGGTTGCCATCTAGCTTAGGTCTTTGACTCAAGGGGATAGTGGTTCCATCAACAAAACCAATTCAACCAGGAAAGCCTTCAGTCTCAATTACTTGAGATATCTCCTTTTGGTATTGTTTGGTTGGCCAACAAAGGACAGAGAGACAGAAAGATAGGATAGCAATCATGACTCTTTTGGTGTATAAGTCAATGGATCCCTAACTGACCAAGAATAGATATTCTAATTGATGAATTGCTGCTCCATTTCCATTTGATCCCAATCTACAAAGAGCAACAGCCAGTTGGATAGCTGGATTGCTTTGAGGATTCCAAGAATTTATCTTGAATATGTGGTGGTCTTCAATCATCTCCAAAATTTTCATGAAAGAAGGCAATAAAGTTTGGAACAGTTGCTGCAAGCTTAAGTTGGGCAGTAGGTGAAGCTTTTTCCTTTCATACATAGGTTTGTGGAGAGTGTGTCTTTGTGGAACCATGTATTGCTTTTCCAATAGAGAATTCAAAGCTAACCAAGTTGATTCCAAATTGGATTCTGAATCGGAGTAAAATAATAAACAAGGTTCAGTCAGCTTTTTTGCATTTTCAACTTGCTTCTGGGAAGTTTGGTTGTACATGTTGAGAAAGATGGTTATGTGATGATGATGGGATGTGTGTGAAGCAATAGAGATGTGAAGAAATGGAGATGTGAAGAAATGGGGATGTGAAGCAATGGAGATGTGAAGCAATGGAGATGTGAAGTGATGGAGATTTGAAGAAATGGAGATGTGAAGCAATGGAGATGTGAAGCAATGGAGATGTGAAGCAATGGAGATGTGAAGCAATGGAGATGTGAAGTGATGGAGATGTGAAGCAATGGAAATGTAAAGTGATTAATATTTCAAGCAATGGAGATTTGAAGCAATGGAGATGTGAAGCAATGGATATGTGAAGCAATGGAGATGAGATGTGTGTCATGTGTATGGATTTGATGAGTTGGAGGTGTGGATGGGTGTTTTGCATGCCATGGATGGTGGATGGATGAAATGGCGGGTTTGATGTTTGAAACCCCCATTTTCATGAAACCCGCCATTTTTAAATACACCGGTTAAGGGGTATGTGTATTTCAGAAACCTGCTATTAAAAATGGCGGGTTTGGTCAAAAAAATGGGGGGTTTCTAATGGTGGTTTTGCTAACTTTGATACACCCTATTTATTTGGCATTGGTACCTTTCAAAAAGCTCAGGATTGTAAGGAACCCCACAGGAATTATCAATGACAGTTGTTATGATTCCTACCCAGTGAAATGGTAGGTCTATTCTGGCATGTTCTATATGTTGGGTAACTTCTTTCACCCACCATTGTTTTAGGATTGAAGGATTTTGGGTATTTCTTCTTGCATTTCAATTTCTTCATATGTTCTTCATTTTTTATCATGGGGAAGACTACTGTATATTATATGGAACTGGTTGGCCATTTAACTTATGAGATGTGTGATGGTTCACTGAGAATGGGCGGACCTGTGATTCTGTATCAAAGAATCATGTCTTCTATTTTGAGAATGGTTGGAAACAGAATAGTGTCTTTTTTGGGGGGGATGGTGATAAATCTGTAAACCACTTCTGAGTGGGGGATTTTGAAATACTTGGTGATTAAGATTAGGATGATAATATGTGGTTGGATTTCTCAAGTGATGGTCATGAGAATTGTGATGAATTTCATGTGGATGTGGGGAGTGTGATTCATTTTGAACTAAAATGGAAGGAACTGAGGAGGCTTTTCTATGTATATTCCAAAAATTATGCATAGAAATCAAGGATATCAATAATTTAGCTTGTGGTGTGGCAAGATGAGGAAATGCAATAAAAGTTGGTATTTTTGGATAACAACTTACCCCCAAGCTCCTTGATATTACACTGAAGGTTTTCTTCTCAGTTACATTCCCCTGTTACACTGTTGTCTGTTAAATTTCTTGCAGCTCCTTGATGTTACACTGAAGGTGCTCTTCACACTGAAGGTGTTTTAGGTGTGTGCATACATGGGTTTGTGTAATACTTGAAAAAATCAGACACAAACCTTATTTTATATATGTAAATGCAGATATATTTATTCAAATTGATTTTTGTGATATATTTACTGGGAAAAAAAAGAAGACTAAAACCAACACAAACCTTATTTTCTATAAGTACATGCAGATATATGTATTCAAATGTGGTTGCGTGATATATTTACTGCAAAAAAGCAGACCCAAAACTTATGTTTAAGTACATCAAGATATATTTATATTCACATGGATGGGAAAAAAAGCAGAAAATCAAAAAAATGACATTCAAAAAGCAGATATATGTCTATTCACATGGATTGCAAAGAAAAGCAGACACCTTAAAAAAAACAAAGCCATTCAAAAAGCAGATAAATGTAGATTCATATGGAGGGGGAAAAAAGGGGTGATTATAAATTCATGGCCCAAATTAACTGTGTACACAGCAAAAAACTCATTTGGGCCATGTGGCATGCTACACAGCTTGATTGTAGCTGTTTAGCCGCTTTAAAACTCAAGTGTAGTCTTGCGGCTCCCACAAAATTGCCTGGGCCATGTGGCACAACACCCAACTGCATTCAATTTGTGTGGGCTTGTACATGGCTGGAATGTAGTTGTGTTTTGTGCCATACGGCTTCAAGTGTTGTGGGCCAAAAAAAGTAAAATAAAATAAAACAAATAAAAATCTAAAATAAAAAAATAAAATGCTAAAATAAACTAAATAAGAATACAAAAAAAAAAGACAGAAATCAACCAAAAGATCAAAATATGTTGATTTTTTGGTCAAAAAAATAAAATAAAAATAAAAATAAAAATAAAAATAAAAATAAGTAAAAACAAATAAAAAATAAATAACAATAGAAAAAAACTGAAGAAAAACTGAAGAAAAACAAAACATCAAAAATTAAATAAACAATGAAAGAGTCTTTTGAGAAGCCCCAAAGTATAAGTTCCAAAAAATACAAGTTCAACATGACAAGCCCTAAAGTAGAAACACCAAAAAAAAAGTTCAACTTGTGTTAAGCTGATCTCATCGCAATAATTAAAAATAATCTTTATGATGGGATCAGTCTAACAAAATTTGAACTGACTTACCAATAAAATACCATTCAAAACACTCATCATAATGATGCTAACTCAAAAAACTCAACATAATGATTTTCAAAATGTGATAACCCTTGATATTAATAGAATTACAAGTTAGCTGCATCAGAATTAAAAGTCATTTGGTAACCCAATGATGAAATTATCTCTACAATTGATGTCTATAATCTAGAATACACATGCAGTTGATCTTTGAGATGATCAACCCAACCCTCTGCTTTCTTTGAAATGAAAGCAGAGGGTTTTTCTACAATGGGCAGGATTGTAATCATTTCTCCCTCAAGTAATAATAGAACCCAGTGGTTATTGTTGAAAAAGGAAATTTAAATAGGCTCTGATTGATCTGTAACGCCTTTTTTCATTGGATTATAAGAAAACCTGACTCAAATGAAATGAAACATATAGGTCTTGCATATGTGTCTTCTATTATTTGACCCATATCCAACTTATCCAGCCATTTTGAAGAGGGAATCTTTGCATTGATTTCTTCAACATCAAGTCTTTGTTTAATATTTTCTACCACTTTTGCACCACCAAGCATCTTAATGTAGCATGCTTTATGTTTCTCCAATTTTTCAATTATTTCCTTTCTCACTTTAAACCAAACATGTTCATCATACCCAAGCAATTTAGCAATGACTCTAAATCTGCAATTCCCATCACCAATTGGATCCCAAACCTCCCCCAAGAACTTCTGTAATTTATCAGGTATTTGATTTAGGTATTTCACTTTGGGTTCCTATAACTGTTAAAAATTCAGCAGAATGCTCCGGTCAGATTTGAGTGAGAGGATGAGGAGGAGGAATCTTGTGTTGCCAAGAGGAGCGGATCAGAGAGTCAAGGGGGCACTCAAGTTCAAGGTGAGTAAGAACGGATGATCATATTTCAGTTGAAGTTGGCAGGATTTAAATAGTAAATACAAGCCATAATCAACATGATCAAAATGTGGTTTTAACAATAGCAAGTATAATGAATAATGAATAAGAAGCAACCAAAGAACTGTCACATAATCAGTGAAAGACAGTATGCAACAAGGCAGAGACACAAAAGGCCATAAGCCAGGACATAAAAGCTATCAAAAGAAGAGTGACAAGTACAATACAACTGAGGGGTTAATTCAAGCTTATTCAGTGATTCAACAAACATTAAAATTAAGAAAGATCAAGATAAGAAAGGAGGTTCTTAGAGATAAGAAGTCCATTAAAAGAACTAGTGACTCGGGGTTCTATGAATACAAGAGTTTGATCAGTAATGGAAAATCAGACTACTTGAACTAGTATTCTTTCAGACTTAATCATGACTTAACCTAGAAATATTCAACAGTAGGAGGGACAACTGATTAGAGACATGAGAGACAATTTGATCATAACAAGCTACTTTTATGATGCCCATAATACCGGAGAACAGTCTTATATTTTTGATAGTATTTTATTTAATAATTTATTTTATATTTAAATCAAAAGGAGAATGAGGACACTTAGTTGCCATAATTCCAACAATAACAAAACCCAATCAGCCAAAATTCCAATAAAATTAATCAATCACATCAATAATCACCAAAGATGAGCTTCTGGTTGATGCTTCCTGCATGTCTTCTTCCTCTGAAGAGGATTCCAAATTGAAATGAAGTGAAGCTTATTCACTTTCAGTCCCTTCCTCTGAACTCTGAAATCCAGATTCTGATCCTGCAGACTTTGAGTAACAATTAACAACATATAATCATCAGTTCATTAAACCAAAAAAATGAACATTTCACAAAATAAAATACTTACAACCTTTTGTATTTTCTTATTTTTTGCCCCTCTAATTCTCTTTTCCCAATAAAGTTTCTTCTCAAAATTTTCAAATAAAGAAGGATATATCTGGTTATCTGGCAATGTTGGACTTCCTCTGCTTGATTGCAAGACTTTAGGTTCAAGTCTTGGCTTTGATCAATAAATTGTGGTCTCCATCATCAAGTGTTTCAACAGCCCGCAATGATCTTCTTCAGGGTATCCCAAGATCATTGAATTGAGCTTCTCATGTAACTGAGAATTGATGAGCATTTCATCAACATCAATCTTTCAAAAATAAAAAGGATCAAATATTAATAAAGTAGGAATCATCATTCAAAAATCATTTATAAAAAATTGTTAATCACAAAGTGATTTGAACAATCCAACAATAAAACTTAAACCAACTTACAGAACTAGAACTGCAAGGGTTGTAATCCAACCTCGACTGAGGATGAACACCCTCAGGCACAACAGATCCTTGGAAGGCTAGTAGATCACCTATTTTGTGGGAACAGGGAAAACCCATAGTCTTGCAGTATGACTTGGTGCACACATTGCCATCATGGTTACACTTCAGTTTCCCAAATGGTTCAAAACAAGTTTAATTGCCTCTACAGACAGCTTGTATCCCAATGGTAACAGTTCAGTAGGAAGAACTATTCCTATATTAATTTGAGAGTTGTAAAGCGCAGCCTGAACCAATTTAATTTAATTGGAAACTGTTCCCTTTAGATTTTTCCAAACATCCAAAATGTTTCCCAAAGAATTCACAAATAATTTTTTGATAGTAGCATGGGCCCCTTCAACCCAAGATGTTGTTTTATTTCCAAAGTCAGGGTTTTTGCAAGTCCAAGCTGTTACAAACATCTCTTTGATATGGAAGATATTATGATCCATATACTTGAGCACATCCTCACGTTCTGCCAAGAAACACTTTATACAAGTCATAATGTAAGCAAACCAAAACTAGGAAGATTAACAGTAGAAGCAGTTATTTGGAACTTAATCTAAGTTCCACATCATTTGCCTCTGCCTCCTCCTTGATTTTTGAGGCCCCATACTTAGCCCACAGAGACATAAAGCTTTTCCACCCTTCAAAGTCATTATTAAAAAAAATTAAAGTTTTCTTGTATGTTTTTAGACAAGTGCAATTGAAAACACTATCTTGTAGACTTGTGTAAAAATTTTTCTATAGCACAAATCAAAGCTTTTTCATGGTCCATCACAAAGACTTTGGGAAGTCTCTCTGGATCATAAGCCAGCTCCTTTAGTGCATTTACAGCCCAACTGTAGAACTCAAATTTTTCTCTTGTTATAAAAACAAGAGATTTTGTGAAATTTTTTTGTTTGGTTGTAATTTCTACAACATGCAATAGGGGGATGTTGTACTTATTTGTTTTACAAGTACAATCAAACAAAGAAATATCATGGAATTGCTTGAAAAGCTTTAATGACTTGGGTGAGCCAAGAATAGGGCCTCCAAGTGACCCTCTCCACTGAGTTTTTCTTGATGAAACCAACCTAAATCACCCATTTTTTCAAAGAGGACCTCCATAACACTTTTTCCCTTGAGTTCTGCTAGTGTCACCTTTTGCTTAGTGCTATAGATTGTTTGGTCATCAACATATTTGCCGCTATCAATATTGCTCAATTTTCTTTTGAGTTGAATTGTATTGATCCCATCATTCATGCCTTATTTTAAGCTCACTAAGGCCATCCCAGAGATTCTCCTCAGGTGAGGATGCACTGAGGGGTGTGGATATGGTTGATGGTTATGTTGATCATTTCTGTAGGAGATTTTCCACAAGGGGTATGCCTTTGTTTGACTTTCACGGATTAAAAAATTTCAGCCAACCTTCCTTGTGCAAGTTTTCCTTGACATTTTGGTGAGCAATTGCCCAGAGTAAAAACCATGTCTATCACAAGCTAGAACCACATATTTATTACACTTTGAGTTGAAAAATGTTAAAGCGTAACCATGATTGATTGCCCATGTTTGAAAATAGTTTTGTGCCTCTTCCCTAGTAGGAAAAGAGCTCACAGGAGGTGGGTGAATTGGATCTTTCATATTTACATAGTCATAGTTACAAGCCACCCATCATTTTCCATCAAATTAAATGAGGCAAAGACCAGAGTAACTTAAAACGTTACTCGCCACCAGAGGTCATGTCCATTTGTGAAACATTTTATTCCTCAATTTTCACCCTAGATGAGGATACAATTGGGGATTCCAATTATTCATTACCCAAATCCTTTTTTTCCACAGCTTTTTTCATGGCACAATTAATTTAGTCCTTCAACGCAGAAATGTTAAAAAAATTAGGGCTTGCCACTGTTCCCATAATGCAAAAAAAATGTAACAGTATTTCAGTATTCAATCCAACTTTCAATTGAAAAGCTACCAAGTTTGCTCACTTTCAAGTTGAGAACAATCTGGGCTAGTGGGACATTTTTATGAAGTTTCACTTTAGTTTCACTTGAATTTCACTTTATTTAACTTTAGATTCAATTTAGTTTCACTTGGGGATTGCTATGTGTGGTCCAACTGCCCTACATAGTATTTGTTGATCCCAAATTTGGGTTTATGGAACCCAAATGTGGTCCATGGGGTCCCAAAAATTTTTGAACAACCCCTGGGGGGCTTTTTACCCCAAAAAATGCCTCCAAACCACCGTGTGCGGGGGTAAACAACTCAAAGAGGATGTGTATGGGGGGTATACAACCCCCTGGGGTTCCTCATGTTTGAAACAATGCTTTTGACGTGTGTAGATGTGTGTTTTGGCCTGCACACACGCTTGGGACATTTTTATGGGCCCCCATGCGTCCATTGGGCCATGTAGGGCCTCAAACCACTCTCACACAACTGGGAGTTGTGAATTTATCATCACCCAAAAAAAAAGCAGACAAACTAAAAAAAAATTTACATACCAAAAAAATTTCATTCAGATGTATGGGGCACATCCTTGATGCTGGAAAATGAACAGTTTCCATGAACCCAAGGCAAGCAACACTGGTATTTGTCAAGGGTAGAGGACCCAATATTTTTAGTGTATAGTAGATATTGGGTACTGCGCCCTTGATAAATACAGGTGTTGTTGTTGGAATATTGGATTCCTGATAATGCTAAGAATGTGTTGTTTATTGTTTACCAATCTTCTGTTTTTCTCATATGTTTTGTGCTGTCTCTTGGTTTCAGAACATCTTATCCTTACTTTCTTTTATCAGTCTCTTCTTTCTGCTGTTATGTGAACTCAATCTCAGAAGCTGCGCCCCGCCTGTCACTCAACCTCACCCTCAATTCAGCAGCACCCATGAAAAGACGCTTGAGTGTGGACACTCAAACTTCAAAACCAGCAACCAGCCCCAAACCTAACTGGCTCACTGATCCTGGATCCTGGGTGTCTCTTTTCCTCATGCAACCATGAGATTGCACCATTGGCACCCAGGGGACTAGGATAAGGTATGATGCTCTCCTTACTCTTGGTATCTTCCAACTCAACAATCTGACCATCATCTTCATCAGCCACTCTTCAAGTCAAGCTACTTCCAATTTCATCCTTTATTGACCATCCACAGCAATCCCGTCAGCCCTGCGCCAGACCTCAATATTGACCAATACCTCTCATCAGCTACAATCTACACTTTTCCTTATCTGACCTCACCTGTAACCTGGTTTTATTAAGGTTCATAGTTGTTATCTGTCATTATTTCCATATCTGTTCTTCCTGCATCTTTCTGTTTCTTTTGCTCATTGATGCTTGAAATATTCTGGTTTTATTAAGCCAAAAATTTCCAACTTCAGATTTACAGTCCCAAGCCAGGTTACAATAATTATGTTGGATAACAAAGAAACCTTGAGTTCAACCAAATTGAATATTCCCCTTCTCACCAATGATAATTTTCCTTCATGGAGCCTCCAAATTTGAAGCTACTTACAACGCAAAGGTATTTTCAATTATGTCCTTGAACCACCACCCTCTCCTCTCAACACACCTCAGAAGAAGAAACTGTATGAAGCTGCCAATGTCATCATCCAACACCTAGGGGATATGACATTTGACGCCATCATCAATGAAGAAAACAACGGTGATCCCCACGCAATCTGGAACAGCCTTCTGGAACGGTATGCATCTAAATCCACCAACAACCAAGGCCACATCTGGCTCAACTTCATCCAATCACAATACAAAGGTGATCTGTCTATTTACAGCCAAGAATGCCAAAAAACAATGAATCAGCTATCAGTTGTTAAGCTCAAGGTCCCACCAGACATCCTTAGCTACACAATATTGGCGAAACTTCCGAGTAACTTTTACCACATTGTCAATACAATACTTCTGAATGACAAGCTCCTACAAAATCAAACCAATGTCCTGAACAAGTTAAGAGAAGTTATTCATCTTGAAATCTCCCAAAGTAAGAACCCGGAAGATATTAGCCACAAAACTGCCAAACCAACAGCTCTTGTCAAAACGGGCTTCAAATCAAAATCCCGTCCTCAACCCAAACACCCGTGCTCAAAAGGCCATCATAATCCACTGGCCAATCACCCTGAAAGCAAGTGCTGGTTCCTTCATCCGCACCTCTGTCCTGACAACAGCTCCTCCAAGCCAGCCGTACACCTCAACTCTTCTGATCAAAAGTCCAAGGATCAACTGCCTGGACCTGAAGCCGCCAAGTTGCACTTCAACGCCCAACTTTACCTCACCAATCCCTTCTCCAAAGAATCCAACCGATTACCAGTTCTAGACTCTGGATCAAGCCATCACATTCTCAACAATCGGCAGTACCTCCATCATCCCAAACCCATTTTTGTTGAAGTTGGCACTGGTGCTCCCAATACCAGTCTCAAAGCACCCACGTTGGCAGCGCCATAATTGAGAATCACAATGGAAAGGAACTGAAATTGGAAAACGTGCTTCTCATCCCATCTCTTAATTGGTCCCTGATATCCCTCACACAGTTGAAGTCAAAGAAGGCAGTGTTTGACAAGGTCGGTTACTCAGGAATCGAGATAACGCTGGACAACTTCTCCTTCATAGGCAGCTCTTACAACAAACTGACCAAACTGTGTGGAGTGAAAATCATACCACCCAGGGAGGACCCCACTGTGTTCTTGAAATCCAACTCCAACTCAATCAATTGGAACCATCGTCTGGGGCACCTCAATCCATTGGTTCTGAAGATTCTAAAGCTTTCCAAAAATAACACCAAGGCCATGTGCAAGCTATTCAAAAATTGCAAGGGTACAGCCACCCCATTCAACCACCACTTCAAGGCTGTGAAAGACCCGCTGGAAGCGCTACACTTTGACCTAGTGGGCCCTCTTTCCGTTCAATCCTGCTCCGGAAACTTGTACTGTCTATCAATCACAGATCAACACACCAGATTCAAGGCTGTATCCTTCCTCAAATCAAAAATCAAAGCTGAGAAGGCACTTATCAACTTCATTTCCACGGCCAAAAGGCAGACAATGAAGAAAGTAAAAACTCTAGTCTCCAACAACAGAGGGGAATTCACCTCCACCGCACTTAAGGAATACTGCTCCACTCAAGGTATAGTTCAGAACTATGCCCTTGCCTATACTCCTCAACAGAATGGCCTGGCCGAGCGAACAAACCGGTCTATCCTCCAGAAGGCTTGATGCCTCCTCTCTCAAAGTCAATTACCACTCACCTACTGGGACAAGGCCGTTAACACAGCCACGCACCTCCTCAATCTTCTGCCGTCACGTACACAATCAAACAACATACCCTACAAGCTCTGGTTCAATAGAGATTTCAACTTAGATTTCCTCAAACCTTTCGGATGCCTTGGCTACTTGCTGTTCCCAAAACAACTTTGTGAATCAAAATTGGCTCCAACTAGCAAGAAATGTATATTGCTGGGGTATGTAAACAACTTTTTGTTGTACAGATGCTTAGATCCTGTTACTTTAAAAATATATATATCAGCAAATGTTGTTTTCTGCAAAGCTATCTTCCCTTCCATTTCCTCTTCTCCTTCTGTTTCTCATAATATCAACTCTGGGCCTG
This sequence comes from Puccinia polysora, assembly GCA_025617555.3. Taxonomy (NCBI): domain Eukaryota; kingdom Fungi; phylum Basidiomycota; class Pucciniomycetes; order Pucciniales; family Pucciniaceae; genus Puccinia; species Puccinia polysora. Next base: position 734,337 of record CM062613.1, read on the forward strand.
CTTTTCTTTCCATCCCGGATAAAGCTGAAGCTGACACATTGTCCTCTCCCTCCAATCATTCAAACCCTGGCTCCTCTACTCTATCTGTCAGCTCCTCTCCAACACCGGCCGTTCCAACCTATGATCAAGTTTACCCCCACAATATGCTTCCGACTCCTTGCTGCCATGACTCCTCCATTGGTCAAACACAAGTGTACCTTATCTGCGACTCGGATTACAAGGATCCGGCCAATCTCAAAGAAGCTTTGGCCTCAAAATATTGCAACAAGTGGATTGAAGCAATGCGAGTAGAGGAACTTAATCTTATATCATATGATTCGTGGGAAGAAGTCAATCTGACTCCCGAATCAGTACCCATTAACTGCGTGTGGGTCTTCAGAACTAAACGGGACTTGAGGAATTGGATCACTGAGTTCAAAGCTAGGCTTTGTGCTCAAGGCTTCCATCAACAATGGGGCAGCGACTACCACAACACCTTTTCACCCACCGGCAACAAGGATTCATTGCAGGTTCTCATCTCCTTTGCAGCGTCTCAAGGCTTAAAATTTCACCAAGTCAACGTCAAATCTACATTCTTAAATGCACCAATCAAAGAAACCGTCCACATCAGACCGCCTCCAAATATTCACATCACCCCTGGTAAGACGCTCAGGCTCTCTATGGACTCAAGAAGGCACCGTTTGCCTGGTACACCACTCTGACCGACTTCAAACAATGTGATGCTGATCATTGTGTGTTCTGGAGCAAAGACACTTGGCTCTATGTTCACGTCAATGACATAGCAATTTTCAGCAGGAGACCAGAAGAATTCATTAATGCTCTTGGATCTCAATTCACCATCAAGGATCTTGGTCAAGCCTTGTTACTGCTAGGGATGAATGTAGAAGTCACCACAACAGGTATCAAACTACATCAAGGCACCTACATCCAGCATCTAGTTTCCAGCTATGATCTCCCAGCGTTCAAAGCGCATTCCACTCCTATCCAACCCAATGGTAAATTGCTACCAGAAACTGATGAAGACCACAACAAATTTGAGAAATCAAATTGAAAATACCGGAAAATCATAGGGGAGTTAAACCATTTAAGCTGTTGCACTCATCCAGACATTAAATTCTGCATGAACTACCTAGCACAATTCTTGAATAAGCCAGCTCACTACCACTTCAATGCTGCCCTGAAGACCCTCAAATACCTCAAACACACCTCCACATGGGGGCTGAACTTTCTCAATTGAGACGATAACACTCTTTCCGCATTTTCCAACGCTGATTGGGCGACTTGTACAAGTAAAAGGAGATTGGTCTCAGGAATTTCCATCAGATGGATGGGAAACCTGATCAACTGGAAATCAAGACGCCAACCGACGCTGTCTCTGTCTACAACAGAGGCTGAATACAAGGCTATGGCTAATGCCGTGAAGGAAATCTTGTGGCTAAACTCCCTAATACATCAAGTCTTCCCCAAAAGCAGATCAAAACCATCCATCCTCTTTGAAGATAACAAGGGTGCCATCAAACTGGCTCTGAATCAGGCAAACCACTCCGGCTTCCACTCTAAGCACATGGAACTCCGTTTCCACTACATCCGGGAAGAGATTGAAAAAGGGAACATAACCATAAAAAAGGTGTCATTGCAAGAAAATCTGGCCGACTTCCTCACCAAGCCTCTCAGCAGACTTAAATTAGTCACCTCCCTATCAAATCTGGGCTTTTGCTGATCACATTCTCAGCAAGGGAGGATGTTGGAATATTGGATTCCTGATAATGCTGAGAATGTTTTGTTTATTGTTTACCAATCTTCTGTTGTTCTCATATCTTTTGTGCTGTCTCTTGGTTTCAGAACATCTTATCCTTACTTTCTTTTATCAGTTTCTTCTTTATGCTGTTATGTGAACTCAATCTCAGAAGCTGCGCCCCGCCTGTCACTCAACCTCACCCTCAATTCAGCAGCACCCATGAAAAGACGCTTGAGTGTGGACACTCAAACTTCAAAACCAGCAACCAGCCCCAAACCTAACTGGCTCACTGATCCTGGATCCTGGGTGTCTCTTTTCCTCATGCAACCATGAGATTGCACCATTGGCACCCAGGGGACTAGGATAAGGTATGATGCTCTCCTTACTCTTGGTATCTTCAAACTCAACAATCTGACCATCATCTTCATCAGCCACTCTTCAAGTCAATATACTTCCAATTTCATCCTTTATTGACCATCCACAGCAATCCTGTCAGCCCTGCGCCAGACCTCAATATTGACCAATACCTCTCATCAGCTACAATCTACACTGTTCCTTATCTGACCTCACCCGTAACCTGGTTTTATTAAGGTTCATAGTTTTTATCTGTCATTATTGCCATATCTGTTCTTCCTGCATCTTTCTGTTTCTTTTGCTCATTGATGCTTGAAATCTACTTGTTTTATTAAGCCAAACATTTCCAACTTCAGTTGTTGGCCTTGGTCTTGCATCCTCTATTCATTCCTCAACCTTGAGGATGAACCTCTTGCATCCATAATCTTTTTCACAGGAAAAATGCCCCTCCCCAAATTTGGGGCAACCATTCTAGTACTTCTATAAGAAGATTGAAAAACTTCCCACACCTCAAACAGCATCAATTTCCTTGGTTTTGTACTCATTGACCAGCATTTTTATTCAACTCTTGAATTTACACCAGGAAACTGCCATACTGCACCAGGAAAATGCCACGCCTCCCCAAAGTTGGGTTGTATACTAGTAAGAGTTGAAAATTTTATAATTTCAAATGGATCGTTTTGAGAAAACTGTTCAAATAAATAAATAGCTTGAGAAAATATATATTTTTTAACCAAATTTTAGAGAAACAAAAGAAGGTTTGTATATCTTGCAAGAAATATCTTTCAAGCAAAATAAAAAAAAATTGGGGTATGCCTGACATCAACCATCTGATTTTTTTTTGAAGATCTCAACTCTGACATGACCTTAATGAATATTTATTCAAGTTTATTATCAATAATTGTGTTTCTATTTAGTCTTGGAGCAGGCAACAAATTTCCAATTTGTTCTTCCTGTTTAATCCAGATCCACACCCAGGTTTGATTCCTGGGTTTTCTACCACAGGTTTACAATTTTTCAATTTGCCACATCCCAGTGAAAAGATTTTCATCAATTTTTCTGATTTGGAATCAAGCACCCCCAATCTGTTCATCTATCTCATCCTTTATTCTATCTCCTAATTAATTGATTCCCTTCCATACTAATCAAACCTCTCACAACCTGGCTCATTTGATGTTTTCTATCCCATTTTTTATTTTTTGGTGGAGGGGTGGGGACAAATGTAGTCCAACATCAGACCACAATTGATCCTTTCTTACAGCCAAACCCAACTTATTTGGAGGTGCTTGAGACAAGTTGTTGTGCTTGATGGCATCCAAGCCACAATTTGTATTCTGATTATTGTTGCTTAAAAAAAACAATGAAGGCAGTATTCCAATTATGTTTTTTTATCTTTTCTTTGTTTATCTTTAATCAGAACTAAAATTTCATTAAAACCTCTTGTTTGAAGATGGCCAAGATGATCCTATTAAGATGAAATGTCAACTACTGTTTGAAAATCAAGGATGGCCCTTTTTCTCAACAAACTCCTCTAAAGGGTAAAACTTGATCAAAATTTGAAATCCTATGAAGTAGGGTTGGAAAACCTCAAGCATTTCAAAATATTTCAAATTTTCAGTCTAAGGAGCCAGGAAACAATTGTGTGATGATCTTTTGATTCTCAAACCTTGATTGGGACAACAGATTGGGCTGTCATTTGATTTACCTCAGTTGTTCCCCCTTCCATCTAGCTTACTGATCTTGATTTTCTTTGACATGTCAATCTCTACAGTTGATTGATAAAAATCAGAACTCCAGGCACTTGATATTTGTCAACAATTGAAATTCATTACCTGCAGATTGGTATTATTGCAATCATGATGAAAAAAATGTTGAAAGTGCCAACCAACAAAAAGAAAATTGCGTACAAAAGTGACATGTCAGTGAAATTGGGGGGGATAAAAAAGGGGGGTGGATGCAGTTTGAAAAATGGGGTGGCAAATTGAAATATTGTAAAACTGTGGTAGAAAACCCAGAAATCAAACCTGGGCAGTTTTGGATTAAACAGAAAAAAAACAATGGGAATTTGTTGGCTGGTCCAGCATTAAATACAAACACAATTTTTAATCTTCAAATCAAGTTTAAGAAAGCCTTAAATTCAGCATTGATCTGTTTCTTTAACTCATTTTTTTTCTTTGGTTTTGTTTATCACTTCTTCTTCTTGACAGCTTCAGCACTGCTTTGATTTGACTCAAAATAATTCTTTTGCTCAATCTATAAGATTTTTCATTCTTCTTCAAGTACCCTCATGCAAAAATTTCTTCAATTGGATAAAGTTTATCTGGGGCCCTCCTTGGTCTTTGAGTTTGGAAATGCTTTTGGAAGCAATAAGCAAAAGAGGATATCAAGGAAAGTGTTTCAAAGTTCTGGGGGGAATCTTGATGATCAGATTAAACAAATCTAGAAATAAATACAAAATCACTTAACTAGATTTCAGAGAAATTCCTGCTTACAACCAAGCCCATTTGATCATCTCATTAAACAACCACAGCTGAAGTTTGATCTTTATTAGCAATTTTCTATAAACTTACATAAAATCAACCATTCTGCTCTTGTCTCACACCTTGACCTTAGGGTTTCTTTAGCTTCCTTAAGGTCTGGTCATTTTAATACCCATTTAAAAATCCACCCATGTGTAAATTTTTAACTGTAGCTACCAGTTCCACCCTGGGGCCCCACAGCCAAACATCCCTGGAAATTGGAGCCTGGAACCTCTCATTTTTTCCGTGTTACAGCAATTTACAGGCCAAAAAGCATGTAAATTTCTGTAAATTCTTTTTGAAGAGGGCAGCATTGTAGTTCTAACTCCATTGAATTTAAACTTGAGGGGTTACAGTGCTTGTCAAACACACATAATCTTCTACTGTAACTGTAAACCCCTGTAAACCCCTGTAACTCCCATTTGGAAGGGCAGGGGGAGTTATAATTATAGTTACAAGGTGCAGCCAAACCCACCCTTAGTTTTCCTCACATCAAATCTAAAACTGGCTGCATGTGTTTCAAGCACACATTTATGAATTTGAGTGACCTAATTTTAGCAGAAGATGGTTATCTAACTTCTAAGTATTTACAACTTAATGTCACCCAACCAACCCATGTACTGAGAGGGGCAATGGAATTAGGTGGATGTGGCACCAATGAGAGATGAAAAATGCTGCAAGGAATCTCATAGCAAGTCTATCCTCCAAAGTTTTAAGCCAGGTGGAAGATTAAAGGTGAAGTGTTTTGATATGGAAAACTAGGGCAAGCTCAATGCAACACTTATGGCTCAGCAAAATGCAAGAACATATGATATTAACCAACTGAGATAGGTGTCCTCTCCAGCTAGGGATGAAGCAGGGAAGTAAGGAATGTAGACAAATGCAAGGCACAATGAAGTGACATCATCTAAGGTTTAAGCAAAAGCAAGACAGAGTGTGATGATGGAAAGCACAACTGCAAGGGAGTGTAAATGCAAATAGATGACAATTAAAAAAGAGTAATGAGTGATTGGATAATATTGAGATCCAACAAGGAAATGAATCCTGGGCATAATGGGGATGGTTTTCTAGGCAAGTGATTATGGTGAAGATGGCTATGCAAGGTGAAAACTGATTGTTCAATGGTTACCAGGAATGGGTTGGAGTAGAGGCTAGGTTTGAAGCCCAGAGCTAGCTGTAAATGGAAGTGCAAGCGGTAAAAAGCCCAAGCACAGATTTAATTGGCACTTGTTGTAGATGAGGAACTGCAAGATTCATGATCAATTGCAAGTAATGGCTGAGTTTCTGGAAAAGGTTGGTCCCTTGCTTAACACCAAAAGTAGTAAGTGGAATGCACTGATTAGTTAGTGTGCTTTTAGTGTCACACTATTAGTTCAGAGTAGATGCTGAGGAGAGTGGATACACCCAAGTTGTGCTCTAACAATAACCCTTGATTTCAAAGTGTGACACTTAATTAGATTGATTTTTTCTTTCTTTCTGCCACTTTTACTCAGGATACTATTACCTTTGTTGAAATATGAGGCTAGACAAGATGATGAGGAGAGAAATGAGAAGGGAGACTTGTGCCGGAGAAGGCTACAATCTGACTCAAGGGGTCCAGAAGGGACCAGATCCAAGGGGGCTTTGTTAAGTGGGCCCGGATAAGAAATGGTGAAATCTGATGCCTTTTTCATTGAAGGGAGCAAAGATAAAAGTGTATTTATAGACAGCTGGAGAACCACAAGTTGGGTCTTTGAGATATATGAATATTCAATGAGATAAAAAAGATGGAAATGGTAGAGGATAGAAATGTAACAATAATATCACTTACGCTATGGTTAATGACAGTTGTGTATGAGGAGCTTGTGACATGAATCAAATGATGTGGCCGGCAGACTATAGGTGCCAGACATAGAAGTGGCCTAGACAACTATAAGTATCAGGACATATAGAGGTGGTAGAAACATCTAAACGTATCCCTAGCATGAAGAAATGATGTCAAGAGTCGGTTGGGCAAACAATAAGTACCTCAAACATACAAAACAGATAATTGAATATAAGAGCGCTGAGAAAGGGAGGTGAGCGGACAAGATGATGAGGTCCACAACTCAACAATACAGACCACTCACTTATTTTTTTTATCAGATTCTATTACATATTATAGTACATTATTTCAAGATCTTTGTCCTATACATATATTGTATCACTTATACTGTTAGATTATAGTGCAGTATGTGAAATCAGTATCCCATAAACAAAAAAGAAAATGACTTCGAGTGACCGGACCGACTCCCCTCCCCCACGGGTACCCCCGAGCCCCGAGCCCAAGCCAAAGCCCCATTCCCATCAAATCCAAGATTCATTCAGCCTGAGAAATGTGCAACTGATTTGTGAACCAACACGATACTCGTTTACCACTCGATCATGAACAACAAGGACAACAGTAACGATCATAATAATATCGGATTATCCCCATCATCACCCCCACCACCATCCTCGATCCCTCAGAGCTTGCTCCGTCGTCTCGAAGGCCCAAGTTCAAACAAGGCTGGTCTAATCAGAGATCCAGATCAAGTGGCAAGAATCATATATCAATGCGAGTCCTCCACCACCCTACTAACTTAATAATGCTCATCTCTATCCTACCTACCAATCCCAACGAAGCCTATCATGAATTCAAAGGACATAAGATTAACTGACCAACAGCCCTTATCCCCCAAATCAGGCTCTAAGGGATCCAAGTATTTCTTAAACGAACGAGCCAAGGATCAAAGATTGACTAATCAGATCGAGCGATTGGTAATTGACATCTCATCTCGTACCCCCACCCTCAGGACTATGGCCTTCCAAGCACCTGACTCATCTCACATTGATCAACTAGCGCATCAAATTAGATCATCAGTTGAACGCTCGAAACGGTAATCTGGCCCACGAGGAACATGAGGCAGAAAGGTTGTTCGAGAATCTAGATCGGACGCGCGTCCTCAATCAATCCATCGTCTGTATCGATGCCGACGCGTTCTTTTGCTCAGTAAGCCCCATCTCCATCCATTTAACTCGTATCCACATCTACTCTAGGTACTCCACTCCAATCTGACCTCTTCCTCTCCTTCCTGCTCCTTCTCTCATCCCTCCTCATCACCCAAAAGGTCGAGGAGTTGCACGATCCAAGTCTCAAGGGCAAGGTATGTTGATCCATCTCGTTTTGGCCTTCAAACCGTGGCATTCGATCGAACCAGAAAAAAAAACATCAAAACTTGGTTATCCAACATCTCATTCCTAGGCGTTTGCAGTCGGCTCAGGAGTCCTAACCACCGCCAGCTATGAGGCCCGCAAGTGGGTGAGTCATATCTACCCCCACCCTTCCTGATTCAGTCAGTCTCTTCGCTGGATCCCGGATCATTTTAACTCATGTCCAATCCTCCTACATATCTCTCATTTTTTGATCTTGACATCCTCCTCAAAGGGTTGTGTTAGTCTCAAACTCATCATCCCAATCGATCTCGACCCATCAGGCCTCTCATCATCACCCTTTTTTGTTTAGAGAAGCGCTATGGCCGGTTACATCGCCACTAAATTATGCCCACACTGTTCGTCAGCTCTTCGTCAGGTCCTCTTCATGCACAACCAAGCCACATCTAGTCTCAACCAAATTAAAATCGATTCTTACCTATTCCGTCTCTTACCCTCTCTCTTGTGACTCATCTAATCGTAGTAATCTTTGTAGAGCCGGACTTTACCAAGTATCAAGCTGCTTCCAAATCGATCATGGACATCCTTCGACACTACGATCCTAACCTTTCACCGGCCTCATTGGACGAATGCTTCCTGAATATTGTCAATCCGGGCTCACTCACTTGAGTCTTATTTGAACCTGCTGATCCCTGCTCCTTTCGATCTAGCTAGACATCTTACTGTCGCGAACATAACCTTTCACCCAATGAGGCAACTCTTCGCATGCGAGAACATGTTTTTAACCAGACCGGTCTGACAGTAAGTGCCGGAATCGGGTAAGGATCTTTCCCAGATAAACTACCCCCACCCACTCTGGTTTGGGGTTGCCAAGCTGCATGACAAGACGATGCTCATGCCTCGACCAGTTATTTTTAGGCCGAACGTGATGATTGCAAAGATTGCTGCAGATTTAAACAAGCCCAATGGACAATTCGAAAGTCCCTCGACTCGAGAAGGCGCAATGAATTTTATGAAGGATTTACCGGTGCGGAAAGTGCCTGGGGTAAGAAAGCAAAACAACTCAACTAGCCACCCATGAGTTCGCTAACCCAGGGACCTCGGCTCAGTATTAATTCATATCCGCTATCTTTCAGATCGGCAGAGTCACTGAGCGATGGCTAGAAGTCATGGGCGTCGTCAAGTGTGGTGATATATGGGATCAAAAGGCTAAACTACTCCTTATGAGGTCCGAAGTCGGGTTTGAATTGCTAATCAAAGTCAGTCTCCCTCGATTCGAGTCTTCTCCGGCGCTCGTGGCCGCCTCATATTTCCAAGTTGATCAACCACTTTCTGCTGATGCTTTCGTACAGGCTTATTTAGGGTTAGGTGAAACTGATATCAAACCAAGCCAAAGGTTAGTTTTCTCTCGCTCAGTCTTCACCATCAACCTCCTCCAAAGTCTCTCTGCCAAGCTATAATTCATTTTCTTATTGATTTCGTGCGTTCAATCATCGGACCACTCATACTCTACAATTTGTATTTTTTTTTTTGAAAACCAGAGAGGATCGTCAAAGTGTTGGATGTGAATCCTCGTTCAAGAGTATTTGCAAACATGAAGAATTTTCACAAAAGGTACTTCATCTCTCCCCTTGAAGTCACTCTTGACCCTCACATGTTGCCCATGTATCTAAATTCCCTGTATTTTTTCCGTTGATCAAACTTGTTTTTGTGTTAAGTTGGAAGATTTATCTCAACAAGTCAGCATAGCGTCCTCAAATCTTCCACTCAGCTACCAATCGGCCTTCTCATTTCAAATTGGTTTTGTTTTCTCATATAAAACGGTTGATCCCAGCTTGCTACAGATCTATCCAGACTCAAGTTCGCGGGTCGCACCCTGACACTCAAGATTAAACTGGATACGTTTGAAGTTCTGACCCGTTCGATTACGCCCACCCATCTGGGTCCAAAGTTACTTTCAATGGCCGACGATTTGTACAAGTACGTGTGTAGTGGACATTGGATGAATTCGTTGAATAGGTCTTTGACTGACAGGAAACAAATCGAAATTACAAACCCTAGGCAGGCTAAAATTCTACTTGAACGAGAGATCGATAATCGGCGTTCATCATTTGACCGTGGAAAACGTGTAGTGGGTTGTGGCGGAGCACGTGAATTGAGTATCAGGCTCCTAGGGATCAAAGTAAGGGTGTTATTCTAAGGAGGATCCCGTACCTACATCCTCTGGAATACTAACCCGCCCATCTTCAATTCTCAGATCTCCCAGTTACAGGACTTGGGCCAACCTAATCATGAGCCTGAAAGTTCATTGCACAAAGTTTGCCTGGTGTTTGATTTCAAGCGTTAACTTGCTGTTTTCAATCTAATGCTCCTTTTGGTGTTTTTGACTCTGGTGATCGATAGTGGATTTCGAATTCCATCCCGACCAGTAGCAAACTGACCGAAAAAGCCAATCTAGTAGTTAGTCAAATCGTCTTTTTGACACACTCCAGCCGTGCTGCCCATCTTTCGATCATTAAAGATGCTCTTTCTAGGTTGATCCGGTAAACGATGCCGAAAAGTGGAGTTGTCCGATCTGTAATCGCAAGATGCCCACTGGTGATTTGACAGGATTAAATGAACACGTTGATTTGTGTCTATGGCAGAGTGAGTGCTCCAAGGTTTCCTTGGTTTGGGCGGTGGATTTAAAGCTAACCATGCTTTAATCGGGTACGGGTGCACGGTGGGGTATTTGGAATTTATTGATTAGCTTCCGAAGAGGCAAAGCAGGATTCTAAGTCGATTGGACGAGAAGAAGAAGGGGTTTATCATCGGCCGCTTGGAAAGGCTAAGAGGAGGAAGATCGAGTCACTCGATCGAGTGGTGACTCCAATTACCCAAGATTCTCGCCTTACTCAACCAAGACGCGATCCAGTGGTCAAGCCGAGGGTAACTTCTACGAATCAGAACGCTAAAGTCCAGTCGATCTTAGATTGGTGTGGAAAGGAACGGAAGGGTGACCAAGGCTGAAGAGAGATACAACTCGTGAACCTAGGATTCGATTCGAACGCCCAAGGATCAAGCATCACGCCTTCCCCGCCTTCCCCGAAGACCACAATCTGTGTTTACACTTCTCCGGTCGTTATCTCTGGAAACACATTCCTCGTTCCAGTCGAACCGCTTTTGACCCCTCTTGGTCGTGCTAAGCTTATTCCTTTGCCTCCCTATCCTATCATCCTCCATCACTTCTTGTCCTTCTCGGCCGAAGTTCTTGAATCCTGGTGAATCAGACTGCTCCTTCCTTTTTTGGTGTTGATGATATATATATATGTTTCTGATTTGGGGGTCTCCATTTTCTTCTTCTTTGAGCTTGCATCCTAGTTCCTCCTTCCCCCTTTCGCTCTGCCTTCCACCTCTGTAAAAGTCACTTTTCTCTTTGAGCCCCATTGTATCTCATCCCGATCCTGATTTCTTCGACCACCATCGCGCCTTGATTCTGTTTTTTCTCCCCCCAATCCGCTGTAGCAGGAAAAAAGTAGGAATCGCGGCGGGGAGGCAATTTGCGGACTCATTCCCAGCTGTGGCCGGGTTGGTCTGCTGTCTTTCCTTACATGTGCCTTGATCTATGTAAATTATTACACCCCTCCCTCTTGTCCCCATTGCAATCTCTTGATCTGGTAGTCAGTGAAGGGTTAAATCAGTTCAGTTCAGTAGGATGCAAGGGGTCACCGAAATTCATCCGACCCTTTGGTCGGATGTATGTATCTATGTATGTATGTATCTAAGGAGCTTTCCCAGACGCGATTCTGGGTGCTGTTGTTGGCTTAGGTCGATCTGTCCGACTCACCAAGGAGAATGAATGAGTATTGATCAATCAACCCAGCTGGACATTATCTATTTATTCAACCTGTGCTAGTCCCCGCCCCGTTCTGTGTCTCCCATGAAAAAAAATCAAGGGAGAAAAATCGTATGATCATTCTCATTTTTACTCCTATCAGGCCTGCAATGCTTGATTGCTTTCAACATGACAAGGATATCCTTCCTTACCTTGGTTTTCCTAAATATGTTTCGTGATATTTTTGTTTTTGAGAGCAATTATTTCGATCCCAGGGTGTTACATATCAGCTACGAACGAATTTTTTTGGCATCATTATACATCGCGTCATCTGTTATCGCATCTGGGAGGGTCTGATGCTATGACAGATCTGGGGGAATTCCGGTCACATTGCCAATGTTTTGGAGGCGAGAGTCATACTTATGTACCTCATGCCACCATTGGCTGGTGTTCCACAAAACAATTATGCCATCGTTACATGTTGGCCAAGTATCTCATGTTAAACGTCTGTGCGCCAAAGTTTTGGCATGAACGATCTTGACACCAAGTAAAAAAAGAAAAAAAAAGGGACATTGGCCCGAAGGTTTCCTATGTCAAGAAATGACTTGACTGGCTTTCATTCCAAGTGATTTGGTGTGAACTCCCTTCATGCCAATGTCCCTCAATGTTATGACAGGTCTGACGCCAGGAGTAGTGGTATGAAATCAACTTCTACCAATGTGATTGGTGTGAAAGGGGTTTCATGCCAAAATTGGTGGTGTCAGAACATCCATTTTCACGCTTATTGGTGGCCTCATGCCACTCTTGACCCAGCAAACATTGTGGCATGTGAGTATGATGTGTTGGAGTCGATGATTGGATCATGGAATCTTACTCAACTCAGAAAGTTGAGGACCAGATTTGTAAGAAACAAAGTCAATAAGGTGAATTGCAAGGTCATGGAAAAGACCGGTTTAAATAGACAACTAGAGAGCCCCTCACAGGGGGCCTAGGGACTTGATGACTAATCAGCATTGGCAGAAACTATATGGACAAAAGACAATGTGATGAACTTATGGAGTAAGCCAATAATGAAGAATTCATAAGTTAATAAAGGACCAGGTGACATGTAGTAATAAGATTCTGTGACAGAAAGTATCAAGGCTATCAGCAGAAGACATAATACTCCAACATGATGTGTTCAAATTCTTGGGATATTGCACTCAACTTGAAACCATAAACTGTGTGTAGACATTTCTGGTTTGGAAATCTGCACATGCAGTCATAGTCAGGTTTTTTGATGGGTAGATGAGAAAAAACATTTAGACTAGCAAAAGATTCAAGAAATAAATGATTAAAACTTATGATTCACGTATAATTATATATTTAAAGAACTAAAAAAAAAAAAAGATCACACCATGAGAATGCTTAAATGATTGAACTTGAAAAGTTGAAGATATCCATCATCAAAACAAATTTAGAAATAAGGGCCAAATTTTCAACAAAAAATGATGCAAGAATTTTCTGTCCCAATCTGATCATGGTTTTTCTGCACATCTGAGGATCTAAATGTGTACATCATCCCATCCTTTCTTCATTTTGATTTTCATGTTTTTTCTTCAAAAAAGAAAAAGAAAATAAAAAAAAAAATCCTGAGGTGATTAGGGTTTATCAAAGCTGACCAAAGTCACCATTTTTTAATGGTGGGCTTCAGTCACAAACTCCCATTACAAACCTGCAATTAACAAAAAATTAATAATCACCCATTTCAAATCAGGAAGGCCAAAGTTACTGGCAAAATAAGTGGGTTTTTTTAAAAATAAAGTATGGTAGATCAAGCTTGTCTGGGAAGACTGTCAAGTCACACTTGGAAAAGTGCCCATATGGCTTTTTAGTGCACCCAGTGGGCCTGAATTGCACATCTGGTTTCACTGAAGATCTTGGCACACAGCCAAGTTCAAATTGACCATGGCCAAGCTGTTGGGACCCCCACTTACTCCATTCAATTTGGTGGGCATGGCCAAGCCAAACTTTGAATCAACCCACCCAAACTTGGTGAGGTTCAAAGTTGTGCTTGGGTAAGCTCTATGTGGGCTTGAGGGAGCACCAAGCACACTTTAGGAAAATTTTGTTATAATTATGGGCAGCAATTAGCTTAGGCAAATGAGCAGTATTTAAAGCAAAAGAAATTCTGGACACCTTGTGTCAATAATTGCTTGATGGGCTCTCACAATGGGGGCAATACGTTGGATGATATTGTTGATGAATTTGATTGAATGATGAATGGATAATGGAAAAAAGCAGGGAGAAGAGCTCCTTAAGTACAAAATATTGGCCTCTTGTGAGCCCATGATACAACAAGCCAAAAGGCAAATTTTCCGCCCCAAAAGAGCTCTACAGGCCTTGTTACTTGGTTTGGGCTACATCAGCCCACATGGCATCAGTCCCTGTACCCTTACAACCAGCCTATTCCGGTCCATTCTGGTGTATCCGCCGTTACGGGGATGAACCAGCCCCTTTGCTGTTCAATCACCTGGCTGGTTGTCCGTTAAAACCAGCCCAGTTACTCTTATTTCCTTACTTACGGGCTGGTTGCGCCATGCAGCCAGCCCCTGGCCCCACATATGGGCCAGGTGGGACCCAGGACTCACCTGGGTCCGGTCTCAACCTCACTTGGGGGGGGTGTAACCGGCGGACATGCCGCCCCCCCCTCTTTCTCTCAAATCCCTGGTGGGGGCGGTCAAATCCCCTCACCAGGGGCCCTGGGGGTTGATACCCCCAGGGCATTGTCAAGAATAGTGGGCTGGGGGTGGTCAGATCCCCTCAGCCCGTTGCTCCTCCCCCTTGGTAAAGGGGGGGGAGAGTGCCCCTCTCATCTTGCTTTGCTGGTGGGAGGGTGATCAGATCCCCCCCCACCGCCGGTTGCTCTCTCTGCAGCCAGCATTGTCATCCCCTGGGCAAGGGGGTGATGAAATCCCCCCTGCCCTGACTGACCACCTTGTTGCGGCCGGTGGCTGGCTGGTTCAACCCAGCCAGCCACCCCCTTTCCCTAGCAATGGTGAGCAAGGGGAGGGGGAGGGAGCCAGGGACACTGGCCCTTGCTCCCGCGGCGGTGGCTGCCATTTGCAACCGGCTGGGCCTGCGCAGGATCCCTTGGCCGCTGCGACAGCCCCACGCAGGCTTTTGGGCCCCGCGTGGGCCAAACCAAGGGATACAAGCAGCCCCAAGCGGGCTGCAACACGGGCGGCGGCCCCAATGGGCCGCCCCAAGCCCAAAACCTGAGACAAACACACTTTGGCAGGCCAGCCCATCTGGCCAATATGTCCAAACTAAACCTTGGGGCCAATTATTCCCATACAAGCCCATCTGGCTGTATTTGCCCATATCCCCCACCAGGCCCATTAGGGCCCATGTACCAATGAGCCTGTTTCACACGTTTTGAGGCCAGTCTCCCCAAATATGTGACATCCACACAGGCCCGTATGGTCCGTGTGAGTGTCCAATGGGCCGGAGAGGTCCATATGTGCATCCCATTTGGATTACACTTATACATAGCACACGCGTAAGTGCATACATATTTTAATAAATTTTTCCAAATGAGGGTGGGTTCCCAAATAAACTTGATCTACTATATATCAAGTCACTCAAAATTTCAGCCATCAATAAGACTAAACCAACCACCCCTTGGTTCCCACTTCCTTCCATCTCCAACCTCATTGGGTATATCATCCTAATTTCTACTCATAATTTCTTCATCACTCTCCAAAATCATACTCAATCATCTTTAGCTTTCTAATTCACACTGCCCACATCATCAATTCATTTTGATTCATCTTCCAATTGCTATTTCACACTTCCCATCTCATCATTTTGGTGCTCTTCATCTTTCCATTCCTAATTCATAATCCTCACCTCATCACTTAATTTTTCTTACCCATCAATAAAAACAAAATAAAATCCTCCTCCTTTTGTGTCCAAATCTTCAGGTCTACCAAATCAAGAATATTGCCTCATCTTTATTGAAATTCTCAAAGCTTCCTCAAACTGTGATGCTTTCTGTGGGGCTTAAAATCAAACAAGGTTTGGAAAAACTCCATTTTCTAAGCTCAAAATTTATCCCCCAATTTCAAATGAGCTAAAGAATAAATAAAAAATGTAAGCTTTATTTTTTTTCAAGAAAGATGAGGGAGTGATTCAAGAGCCATTGTGAAAAGTACAAAGAAATGACATTCATTGTCCATCTCCACTGGTTTTGCATAACCAGCACCAAGAGGTATAAGGGTATTAACTCATTCATATATAAATTGGATCAAAGTTTTCCTATCTAAAACTAAATTGATGAAATCTTTGAGAATGAAGCCAAAATAACCCCATTAGCCAATTTAAATTCCCTGAAAAAGACAGAAAAAATCTGAGCTCATGGCTCAAAAAAAAAATTCATTCAAAGTGGGACTTGAAAAACTCAGAATTTAAGTTTCAGAAATTAGAAAAGAAGAAGGACTGTTTTAAATAAGACAAAAAGTAAAATTTATACTTGGCCATTGCTTGTTTTTGTATCTACAAATTTTATTAATTGAAAAAAAAGCTGGGATACTTGGCTTTTAGACATGTTTTCTCAATCCATTGGGAAAAAATAAAACAAAAATTTATTCAAAGATTTTTCTTCTTTACAACTATTATTGATAAACTGTTCAATTCCTAAAATATAGAAATCTTTTTATATTTATATTATTTTTTTTCCATTGAATGTATCCAATAGCACTAATTGAACCTTCATTAGATTGATCTTGAGAAACCACCTTTTGGTGGTCAAAGAATTTTAAAGTATTGACTCAATCCTGAGCTTGTTGGAACTCATCCTTGGCGGTTTTACAGGCACACCTTTTTTTCATCAAGGATGGCAGGGTAAAATTGGATTGGAGCCAAAAATTAATTGGAAGATGATTATATAGTCAGGGTTCATGCATACCTTACTTATCTCAAGGGAAAATTCCTAGCACTTATTTTTTCCCCTCTTCCTCCAACAGCTTACATGCACCCACTGGTTATTATTATTTTTCACAAAAACAGTACCATCCATGATCAATAACTCAGTCTTTTATTTTGGTGTTTTGATTTTTTTGGTATTCAAGACTAAAGAGAAATAAAGAATTTTATTTCTCAAAGGAAGAAGAACCAGAAAGAGGTATTCAGGAAGAATGAGGAAGGATGAAAAAGTGAGGTGAGACACAGAGAGAAGCTAAATATCATAACAGCTTGAGTCTTTCAATTAATTCAGTTTGGGTCTCAAGTATGGAAGAGGAGGTTTCTTGCTTTTCTCACTAATCAGAACAAAAGCCAAAAATTTTAATTATTTGACAGAGATGGTTTTAAGGTTTGTGGATGAGTGAGGAAATATTGGATATTTTAGAAACAAGATGAGCCAAGGGAGTGGAGATGAAGGATTGAATAAGGGAGGAAAGATTTTAGATTGGAAGTAGTTGGAGAAAATAAGGAGGAAGAAATAAAGGAGATGATTTGAATAGGTAAAGAAGGAGGAAAACAGAGTGATGAGGATAGGTTCAATTTAGATGTTGAAATTCCTGCAAATGGAGTGTGAAAATATCAAAAAAGGGTGCTCGGGGGAAGTTGGCTTTCTTTTCAACAGATTTTTGAGGTTTCAAAAATTTCACAAAAACTCCCTGGATAATTTTTGAGGGGAATTGAGAAACTCTAATAACTGGGTCTTCAAATTTTCAGAAAAGGAAAAATGTGGAAAATTGTTCCAACTTGGCACACAAGCAGGTCAAAAAAAATTCTGCCAAACACACTCTAATCAATTGAATTCTATGTTTTGAAAATATTGTGGGGGATAAAATTTCCTTCAGAAGAATTCCAAGAGTCTATATGGTTTTATATGAAAGGATAGGAAAACACCTGCAGCCCCCCCCAAAAAAAACATTGGAGGTAAACATGGGCAAAAAGGTGTATTTTGATATTTTGATGTGATTTCAGACCATTTTTAAGTTGGCATCAAAAACCTCTAAAGGAATTCCAAGAAAATTTTTTCAGAGTGTTTGATTTTCTGCCTTGAATCCTGTGATATCAGGTATAAAAAAAATATTAAAGTCAAAAAAAGGGCTAAAAACTGGGAATGTAAAGTGCTTTTTTCTTTTGATTTTTTTTTTGTTTTTGGCCCAATTTTTGAAGAGGTCAGATCATTTTAAAAAAATTACAATTTTAAAGTTATTTATGTGTGTGTTGAAAACCCATCTCCCCCCTTGAATGAATGGAGGGTAAAAAACCTACTTTTTGATTGTCAAAAAATTGCAAACAAATTGGTAAAACTGGATGTGTGCTTCTAGCAAAATTGCATCAACTTGATAATTTGTGGTTTTTTCAAGATTTCTGCCTCAAACATTGAACATTCTCCTTCTCTTTCCTGGGAATTTCCTGGATTTTTTTATTCTTCTATCTTCTTTTTTCTTTTTTCTTTCTTTTTTCTTTTTTCTTTTTTCTTTTTTCTTTTTTCTTTTTTCTTTTTTCTTTTTTCTTTTTTCTTTTTTCTTTTTTCTTTTTTCTTTTTTCTTTTTTCTTTTTTCTTTTTTCTTTTTTCTTTTTTCTTTTTTCTTTTTTCTTTTTTCTTTTTTCTTTTTTCTTTTTTCTTTTTTCTTTTTTCTTTTTTCTTTTTTCTTTTTTCTTTTTTCTTTTTTCTTTTTTCTTTTTTCTTTTTTCTTTTTTCTTTTTTCTTTTTTCTTTTTTCTTTTTTCTTTTTTCTTTTTTCTTTTTTCTTTTTTCTTTTTTCTTTTTTCTTTTTTCTTTTTTCTTTTTTCTTTTTTCTTTTTTCTTTTTTCTTTTTTCTTTTTTCTTTTTTCTTTTTTCTTTTTTCTTTTTTCTTTTTTCTTTTTTCTTTTTTCTTTTTTCTTTTTTCTTTTTTCTTTTTTCTTTTTTCTTTTTTCTTTTTTCTTTTTTCTTTTTTCTTTTTTCTTTTTTCTTTTTTCTTTTTTCTTTTTTCTTTTTTCTTTTATCTTTTATCTTTTATCTTTTATCTTTTATCTTTTTTCTTTTTTCTTCTTCATTTTTATTTTTAGTTTTGGATATTAAATTTCTCATGGGGGCAAACCTTAAAATCATGGATGTTCTAAGTCTGCACAACATACCTCCCACACAGACAAACCCTTTGCTCCAAAGATGCTTCAAGGATTGATATTTTTGAAAATTTGATACCGAAGCCCTTTAGCTGGTTGTTTCAACCCCCAAAAAAAGCATTTGGTAATTTTGGAAGCATCAGAACACCATAAAAAACTCATAAAAAAAATGAAAAAAGCAAAATTCTCATTGCATTTTTTGATCCTTTTCCTTGCTGTTTAAATTAAATTTATTTTGTGATTCAAGCTCAGAATTTTGAAAAAAAAAATTAGAGGTCTTTCTAAAAAATCTTTGCAATTTGTTGGATGTATTTTTACAACTTGAAAAATTAATTCAAAAATTCAAAAAATTCAAAAAAAACCAAATTTCTCATTGCATTTTTGGATTCTTTTCCTTGCCTTTTGAATCATTTTTTTTTTGGTGATTTAAGCTCCCAGAAATTTAAAATTAAAAAATTCATTCAAAAAATCAAAAAATTTCAAAAAACCAAATTTGACATTGCACTTTTGACTCCTTTTATTTGCTTTTTTAGTTGATTTTTTTAGTGAATTGAGCTCTCATAAAGTTAAACAAACAATCAGAGGTTTCTAATAACTATTTTGTATTTTTTTGCTGTATCCTTGGTGTCAAAAAATTGAATTCAATGTAAAAAAACTTGGAAAAAACACATCCTTTTCAAATTTCTTTTTCACATCTGGCATCAAATTTTCTCTCAATTCATTTTTACAAAAATTTAGAAAAGCCTTCAAAGATTTAACTGATAATTATTCTGAATGCTTTTCCACATGTTTTACCCCTCAAAATATCTATCACACTGAAAATGAATTGAAAATAAATGGAGATAAAATGGGTGATCTGCATTTTTCATTCTACTTTTTGTTACATTTTAAAACATACAAAGAAAAAATACTGTTACAAAAATTAAATATTATTCAAGAAATAGGTTTTATGTTTCTTCTGAATTTTCTTGGAGGAAAAAATCTCATCACCAAGGTCTAAAAAATTCTGAATAATTTTTTTCCAAGATTTGAAATCCTTTGAAAGCTTTTCCAGAGTGGATCTAATTTGGGAGCTGACCAAGGATCAGACTCAAAATTGGAGGAGACTATATTTTTGAAATATTTAAAAATAATGAAGCAAATGGGAGAACATTTTGAATTTCGAGTGCGAGGGGAATTCCCAGGAAGATAGGTGGAAGGCATTAAGGAAGAATATAGAGCCTGGACACTTATATTTTACAGCCAGAAGGAAACCATGGCATGGAAATTTTTTCCACTTATTTATGGGAGACAGGATAGAAAGGTGGTTCAGTTTCCTTCTAGCTTCTTGGAAAGTTTCACCCCAGATTACATGCATCAATCTTGGGTCCTTAAAAATTGGGTTTGACTCCAGCTCTTTGACCATTTCTTTCCTTAATTGAATCCAGTTTTCTGAGTTCCTCCCCAAACATATTGCTTCTTCTTTTAATCTACATTTTCCATCACCTATGACATCTTGAACATGTGATATATGTGGAATTGGATTTCTGAGGCAAATAAAGTCTTTGTATTGGTACCAAAAGCAAAAACCAGAATTTTTCATAAAATAATTTATGTTTCACAAATACCACTCACTTGTTCAATTGAAAATTTTTCAAAAAATTCAGGAGAAGAATTAGATAATATACTAAAAACCTAGAGGAAAAACCAAAAAAAAAAATAATAAGAAGAAATTATAAAATGCACTCACTTTCTCACTTGTTGTTTTTGCTGTTGGGGCTAATAAATGCTTTCCAGGAGGATGTTAAGGAGCTTCATCATTTTGATTTTCTTTCTTCTTTCTCTTGATTCTTGGAACAGGATTTTATTCAAGAGAGGAAAACCAATTATTCAAAGTAGTTCCAGATCTCTAACAAAGGATTCAATGAAAAAATTAATGAACAATGATATCAACAAAATCAAAAAAAGTAAAAGAAAAAGAAATAATACCATCTTAACAAAATAAAAATCTGGAAGCTCTTAATCTCCTGAATCTCCCTCTGTAACCAAGTATGGCAGCTCTTCATCTTCTGAATACTCCTTTTCAGTCAGAATATCATTCTATGTTAAAAAAATGACAAGGAATCATTAAAAAATTAATTCCATATTTAGAATAAGTAATTATATATAAAAATTAAACTCTTGCTCTGATTCCTCATTCTTCTTTAACTGAACCTTTTATTTTTTTGCATTCCATTTTTTTGAAACATGAATAAATAAATTAGAAATATTAATTATGAAGGTTGATATTTTTGTTTCAAAAAATAGTTACTGACCTTTGAATTTTCTGTAAATTTCTTCTTTGGCCTTGTTCTCTCTTTGATTTTTCCTAAGTATTCAAAAATATATGGATATCTTTTATTTGAAATTATTGTCTGATCCTTTGGGTCTTCATCTTATTTTAGATCTTTGAGTAGAATTGGGCTCTTGAATAAGAACAAGTTGATATTTACCGCTGTAAAGCTTCTTTGTTTCACCAAGAAAATGTTAAAAAATATTCATTTGGGCTTGAATAAAAATGAAAATGAAACCCTTGCTAAGAAGGGGGCTTTGAGATTTCATTGAGGATGAAAATCTTCAATTTTGAAGATTTCAACCTTTCTTATTGCTATTTTCACTTTTTGAATTCATGGTATACCCATGTAAGAAAAATGATCACAGTGTATGCAAGTGGTGGAGAATTCAGGACCTTGATGAAATGAATGAATGATTTTGAGGTCAAAGTGGCTGATTTTTCCAGAGAGATGATCCACACAGTGGGGAAAACCAATGAGATGTTTGTGATTTGGATGGTGATGGAATTCTAAATTTCTGAACTAAATTATAAAAACTGCCAATAGATCAACTCACAAAAAATTTAATGTAAGAATGAAGGCCTTCTATTCTTGAAGTACTAGTATTGCCAACACAAAATTTTGGTTGGCCAAATAGGAGAAAAAAAATTTGGTTGAAAGCCATTTCTCAAGTAGATAGTCTGATGTAGGGGGATTCAAGACTAGAGAAAGTTTTTTGAAGTTTTCATGATATATTGATTCAGATTTGGAAAAGAACAACTTTTTCATGATAGATTGCTTCAGATTTGGAATAGACCAACTGATTCCATTGTTTCTGGAAAATTTTACATTCATCTTCAGATTTGAAGTGCTTCCTGCAATTGGTTTGAATATTTTTGAAATATTTCAGAGACAAAGAAGAAGATGAAAAGAAGGGAAAAATTTTTCAGTGGAACTAATTAATGCTTGTTCTTTTTCTGTCACAATAGCCCTGGGTTCTTGGTTTCATAAAATTTCCTGAAGTTTAGTGAGGGCCCATTCATAGTTATATTTTTTCTCTTGAGATAAAAAACAGAAACCAACTGAGAAAGTCCTTAAACATTTTTTTACTCCAAAATTATAAAGAAGGGGCCTTCCAAAATTTTTTGTTTTATATGTGTGGTCCATCATGAGAAGGGTAGGTAAAATTTTGAAGTTTGATGGAACCAGGGTAAGAAATAAATAAATAAGTGATGTTTCCATCCATATTGTCAATTTTGTAGAAAAATTCAGAATTTCAGAGGTACATTATGAGGGTTTCAATGGGAGATTTTCCATCAAGCAATGTTTTTTGAATTTGGTATCTTTTATTTTAAATAGTATTGGGATTGGTATGAACAGGAGATGAGGATATTTGTATAAGAGATCTAATTGAAAATTTTTGAGGGGGAAAATCCAGCTTTGGTTAAATTTAAAACAGTCTCCTTTTGCTTTCCTTGCATTCTTCTGTGGATTGGATGAGCTGAAGGATCATTTGAAGGTGGATGGTTGTGGTCTGGAAATATAACCTTGACCTGAAAAAGACCGCATCTTTTGGAAAAGTTGCAAGATAATGTGAAAGGAAAATTGGTCTTTCCTGATTTTGCCAATCTCTTGGTATCTTTTATGGGTTTATATTTCACAGATTTATCTCATTGATATGTGTAGTTATGTTTCTTGCAAGCAACTTCTACCAATATCATGGAGTCCTGTTCCCACAAATCCCTTCTACACAATTGAAAATTATCACTTTACACCCATGACCATACTTGTTGGTTCAAAATATTTCAAGGATTGGCAAATCAAAGGTGTTTTAGACTTTTCCCATGCTATAGGGAAACACTCAGATGAGGTGTTACTTAGCTATCTCTTTGTATTTTGTGACTAGCACTTTACAATTGAAAATATTTGGTCATTCTCAGTCTAACCTTGAGAACCCTGGAGAGGTCATTTGGCACTGTGCAATGTTTCTTGATGGTTTTGAAATCAAAATCCTAACATTGAGGTTATTTTATTTGAGGAAAATTTCAGTGAATCCCAAAGGTGATACTTTTCCTATTAACTAGTCAGGGTGTGCATGGGTTGGGCCAACCTGCGCAATACCCAGACCCAGTGGGTATCTATCTGGGATTGTGTAGAAGGGTTTCAGAAAAAGCTTTTTTCAGCCCAACCTGTCTCAAGCTGTAGTGGGTGCGGTTAAAGCTTTGGTTGGTTCTCTTAGATGGTGGGTTGACCCATGGGTACTCCCTTTTTATTTTTCTGGGGTTTTTTGATATCTATAACTCAAACCCAGGTTTGCTTGCATGCTGCTGTGGGACTGCTGTTGCTATTGGTAATCAGTCTTGGGACCCTTGTTGAGATATGTGAGGGGGCACCTGATGCTGGCAGAACTGTCAGGCTGTATTTGACTGATACTTTCAGGGTGTTGGAATCCTAGCAGAACCTCAATATGACTATGGCCAAGAGAACCAAGAGTTTTAGATTTTTGGGACTCTTGAACCAAGATTGGGTGGGAATTAAGAGTATTAATTACAACAAGGAGTGGGAGGAGGTTTTATTCTTCCACCTCTGCTTCCACCCCAGGGCCTGGACTCTGTAGTCTCATTCTTCTAGTATTTTTGATGAAAAAAAATATCAGGATTCTATTCTTGGTTTGGCCAGGGTGAGATGGGGCTGGTTGTGATGTATGGTCACATGTATGATGTGGCCCATGGTGGTCACTGGTTGGTGTTGGTGATTAAATTGAAATTGAAGTGAGAAACTGCAGGGTCTTTCCAAATCAAGGCTTTAATTGCTTACATTTGGTTGCAAATTCAGGACTCACACAAGCAAAATAATCAAGTCTATTCTGGTTCAGAATTAAAGTATTTTTAAAAACCAATGGAAAATCAAAGTGAAGATGAATTAAAAGTCTTATCAGATGCACCCTTGTCCCAAAATAAATCATTTACATTTCCAGCCTAGTCATCCTTGGAATTGCCACCCCCATTACTGTTTTAAAAAAACACAAGTTAACTAGCAGTCTGTGGGAACATTTTTTTCAAGATGGAACTGGTCAATCAA
This sequence comes from Puccinia polysora, assembly GCA_025617555.3. Lineage (NCBI taxonomy): Eukaryota > Fungi > Basidiomycota > Pucciniomycetes > Pucciniales > Pucciniaceae > Puccinia > Puccinia polysora. The sequence goes on from CM062613.1 coordinate 758,411, forward strand.
ACTCCATTTATTTTTTGTTTATATTTTGATTTAATGACTTGATTCATTTATATTATTGAAGATGAAAATTTTAAGGCAACTTGTAAATATTGCCAGTCATCTCTCTTGGGAAAAATCAAGTCAGGTACAAAACATCTGTGGCCTCACATTGAGCAATCTTCTAGATTTTCAACTGGCTCTGAAGGAAATGTACTCAAAAAAACCTTATAAATCAATCAAGGTTTACAAAAAAAAAACTTGAAAATTGGAAATTTAATAATGATTGAGCACAAATTGAGATTTCCAAGTTAATCATCATCCATGAATACCCATTCTGTATGGTTGAACATAGTTGATTCATGAAATTTGTTCATACCATCCAGCCCCTCATGAGACTTCCCAGAAGAACCACATTGCAAAGAAATTGCATGGAAATTCACAAAAACCTCAAATTAGAAATTCAAAAAAAAATCAAAAATGTTTAAAATTTGGATTTTACTAATGATCTTTAGACATCAGGTCAAAATGATGGTTACATGGTTGTCACTTTCCATTAAATCAATGAAGAGTGGAATCTTGTCAAAAATATAATTGGATTTAGGAAACTTCCTTCCTGCCATACTGGATCAATCATTTGTGAAATACTTGTTCAAACAATGAAAGAATGGAAAATGATTGATAAGGTAGATAATTTTACTTTTATAATAATTTTTAGTGTGTCTTACCTCAATGATATTTTTCTGAGTATTTTTTGGATTTTTCTTTTTTCAGGTATCTTTCATTGAATTGGATAATGCCAGTTCAAATGATTTTGCTGCTTCTTGCCTCAAGGAATTGTTGTCAAGGAAAATATTTTCATATTAGATGTGCAGCCCTTGTTATAAATTTTTTTGTAAAGGATGGAATGAAGATTTCTGAAGATGGAATTAAACATATTAAAATTATTATAAAGTAAATCAATGCAAGCCACACACATAAACAAAAATTTGAGTAAACAGTAGAATTATTAAATATTACTTGCAAGAAGAGGCCCTCCCCTGATGTTCCAACCTACTGGACTTCTTCTACACAATGATTGGATCTGCATTGCCATTCAAGTAATAATTTAAACACCTTTCAATGATTCATTAAAACTATTCCAATGGCCCAACTGAAGCAGACTGGATCGAAATCAATATAATGAAGGATTTCTTGAAAAAATTTGACATTGTTACCACTAAGCTATGTGGTGCAAAGTACCCAACCTCCACCTTATTTTATATTTTGATGAAGGAAATTGAATCAAACATCAAGAAGTAAGGTTGTATGGTATTTCAAGATTTTCCAGAAACACTCCCAATTCCCACTTGAAAAATTGCCCAGTAGGCTTGATTTCTTTGTCTAGTTGCGCTGCAGATCTTGGCACACAGACAAGTCACAATTGGCAAAGGCCAAACTGTTGGGCCTCCCACCCCCTTGCTCTTCTCTCATTCTATAAATTGATGATGATGATGAAATTCTGTTCAATTGATACTGATTGGTTTGATTTGAAGGGATGGAGATTGTAAGATAGATCCTATGACAAAAGGGTGTATACATATGTCCTCAAAAGGTGAAAGAAGTGTTGGGGTTAGAATTTTTTATCAGAGAGGATAAAACAAGAAAAATACAAGTGCTGATTTAATTGAAAGGGGAGGGAAACACCCAGCTGGTCAACAGGAGGACAAAGGCCAAGAAATACATAAATAAATAAAAAAATTACCCCCAATCATTGATTTTGGTGGGCATGGCCAATTGTGTTGGATGTAAGCCAAGTCAAAGATTGACCTGACCCAACCAAACTTTGCTGTGTGCCAAGTCACGCTTGGCTATGTTCCAAGTATGCTTTGGTGAGTGCCATGGGGGCTTTAGGGGGTGCTGAGGGCACTTTAGAAAAAATTTGCTAATTTGGTTGGGTGCCCAAACAAGCTTGATTTTACCATAACATATTTGGAAATTAGCACATAAATAAAATTTTCAAAACCATTTTGTTGAGTTTTCATCTGTGTACCTGTCGTAGTCACGGATTTTCACGCAACATGCCTCCCCGCGACAAACTGTCACAGGAATCTCTTGCCACTCATCCTCCATCTCTCTCTCCCGACTCTACGCTTCTCTTCTCGCCGTCCCTTCTCATTACCTCTCTCGACCTCACATTCTCCATCTCACCTTTCAGACAGACATACTTATCCAACTACTACCTTCATCCTCTCCCAACCTCACACTCAAACTCATTACCCCGGCCGACAAACTCTCTCAACTTCAACTGCCACTCCGCCTACCAAAGTACCTTAACCTCCTCCAGTATTCAGTTTGGTATGATTAACTGCTTGAACACCCTCATTCCTCTTCTCTTTCTGTTCTTTTGTTTCCTATCATCTCTGTCCATTTTGTTTCTCTGGTCCTATATACTCACTTTACTTCCTTTCCGACGCGTTTCTCAAGGGGAATACTGGATCATATCTTTCTGTCACCTACGACTTTTATCTTGCGATCTTTCTCATACATACCATTTTCTTATTGTTCTGTCTGGGTCTATAATCTAATCTCTGGCTCTGTTCTGGTGGTGAGTGTGAAAGACAAAGAGATCCAGGAACTTCTCTTTATAACTCAATCATTCCTTTGACATATTTTTTTAATCTTTTCTTTGTTATTAGTTTTTTTGCCATAAAGAAATTATCCGTTATCCCATCACGATTAACAGTCGAATCCGGATAACTCATCACCCGATCCACACACCATGACAGACCAATTACAACAAACCATTTTAAAAACAGCTATCAAATCAATTCCTCTGTTGACCCACGACAATTTCTCACTATGGAGAACAAGAATAGAAAATATGCTAGACATCCAAGGACTCAGAAACGAATTCATCTCGGAGAATGGAGCCTTGTCCAAAATGAACAATATCTACCTTCGATCCATTATCACCTCTAAACTAGACGCCTCAGTACATGCCAATATTATTACTATAGAAAATGAGAAAGACGCGAAAAGCATCTGGAAAGCTATCCTCAACTTTTTTGCATCCTCCAAAGCCTCCAACAGATCTCGCGTGTTTGACAACCTCCAAAATCTCTCTTTCAACCCCAAGGACGGACCTGGATTTATTACTGCCGCCAAAATTGCCATAAGGAGACTACACGAAGTCGGGATAGATATTCCTCAAGACATTTTGGCATATATGCTTCTCCATAAACTTCCTCCCAATATGAGTACCATTAAAGATCAAATCACTCATAATAAAGATTCCATCAACCCCAAGAGAGTCCTCGATCATGTCAGAATACACCTCAATAATCAGAAACCTAAGTTTGAGGAATACAACTCCCTTCCGTCCGCGCTTGTCACCACCGGGAGAAATCAGGACAGTAACACCATTCCCAGATGCACAAACGGCAAACACAATCCCAACTCTTTCCATTCACCGTCCAACTGTTGGGCACTTCACCCTGAAATGCGTGAAGAATACCACAAAAAACGTAATGGCATGTCGACAACCGTTAGTTGTTTCTATCACCAAGCCTCTGTCTGCCCCGCCATCGTTTTCGTCTTAGACACTGGTTCTTCTGCCCACATGATATCCGACCCTTCGTATTTCACCTCACTTACCACTGAAGAAATAGGGAGTATTAGAACGGGCTCAAAAGATGAAATACTGAAGATAGAAGGAATCGGAACGGCCGTAATCAAGCTGAGAAATGGAAAGCTAACTCTTACCAATGCCCTATTCGTGCCTGATCTCTCCGTAAATCTACTTTCCGCCAGATGTCTGATGTTAGATGGCCTGTCCATTAACTTTAACAAGAATGACTTCCAAATAAGTGACAACGAAGAAATCTTGTATACTGGCTTTTACCAAAACAACCTGCCCATTGTAAATGCCTTTGAAATGGAAAAATTTTCTTTATTATCTTACTCGGAATTCCTTCACAAATTGTTAGGACACGTGAGCTATAGCCAATTGCGCAACAAACTGAATCTACCGGTGAAATCTGATTCACCTTGTAAATCCTGCGCGGTCAGCAAAATTACTCGAGCAAGCTTCAAACATTCCCATACAAAAGCCGAAAGACCCTTCCAAGAAATCCACCTGGACTCTGTTGGTCCTATAATCAGCTCCGTGGCCGGCCACAGATACTTCCTTACAGTGGTTGACAGTTGCTCCCGATTCTGCTCGGCCATACCTGTTAAACATAAAAGCGACATACCTCATACTTTGATTCACATCATCAGTATGGAGGCTAAGCGATTCGGTTATTTCCCTCAAGTCATCCACTCCGACAGAGGCACTGAGTTCGTGAATCAGAATATGAAAGAATTCTGTGAAAAGAATCTCATATCGTTAAGACATTCCGACCCCTATACGCCCGAACAAAACGGTCTCGCCAAACGGTTCAATCGCACCATCATCGAGTCCCTTAGAAGCACTCTGGAGGACTCTGGTATCAATAAACACCTGTGGCATGAGGTGATAAAGTCCGTCACCCTTGCACTTAACCAGATACCGTCTCACAAAAGCAATCCTTCTCTGTATAAAATTTTCAAAAATAAAGAGTTACCCTTAAATTTTTTTAAGCCCATTGGTATAAATCTGATTGTCTTAGCCCCTCCTGGAATGCCGCGCTCTAAACTGGCTCCAAAAGGTATTCCGGGAACCCTAATTGGATACAATGAAGAACTGCAATCCTAAAGAATCCTCTTGGAAAGCGGTAGGATCATTGACTCGAGACACATCACATTCCTTGATTACAACCCAAAAAACAAAAATCCTGAACCCTCATCGATCTACGACAATTTTGAAGAATTTTCTCCCCCTAATACCCATCCTGACCTTCCAAAAACTACAGAAACTGTTCCCGAGGAAGAGATATCGGACAAATTGGAGGAATCGATAGATCCTGACTTCCACTCTTGTTCTGACGCTCTGTCTTCTAACAATGTTAATGACGAACCAGATGAACAAGATGAAGATCAAGACAACGAGCCTCCAATCGTCAAATCCTCCTCCAACACATACTCCCTCCGACCAAGATCCTCCAATATCAAACCTATTAAATATTCTTACCTGACTCTGGATGATAATACCTTCTCCGACGCCATAAGAGAAGAATTCGATAACATCGAAAACCAAGATGTATGGGAGGACTGCTCATTCACTCCCGATAATTACCTGAACACCGTGCTCGTGCTAAAAACAAAACCTGCCACCTCTAGTTCTCCCGAAAGAAAGAAGGCTAGACTATGCATTCAAGGCTTTCAACAGAAGTATGGCGTCGACTTCTTCAAAACCTATGCCCCCACCGGAAGATTTTCTTCCCTCTTAGCTCTTCTGACCCTGTGCGCTGATAAGTCCCTAAAAATCAGACAATTTGATGTGAAGGGTGCTTTTCTACATGCACCGTTGAAAGAAAATATCTATATAAAAACTCCTAGACACTCCTCAAGAAAATCCGCCTTCCTAAAACTTAAAAAATCCCTATACGGTCTGAGACAATCCCCTATCAACTGGTACAAAACACTTACTAAATGGCTCAAAGAAATCCAATTCAGCCCTTCCGACTCCGATCCGTGTTTATTCATGAATAAAGAGTCACAAACCTTTGTCTTCTTCCATGTCGATGACTTGATTGTAGTCGGAGACGTGGATTTATTCAAAAAAAAATTTCTGAATCGCTTTCCCAATTCTACCGCCCACTATCCAGATACTATTCTTGGGATGGACATAATTATCGATGACGTCTCCATCAAACTTAACCAAAATAAACTTGTGGATAAAACACTCAAGGAGCTGAACCTCAACAACTCGAGATCCGTGTTAACTCCCCTAACACCTGGTATCTGTCTTGTGAACCCCAATTCCGACGAAATAGACGAGTTCAAGAGGCTAGGAGTCAATTACAGGCGCTTTACTGGCATACTCAACTTCCTAGCCTGTCGAACACAACCTGACCTGGCACCTGCTGTTTCTATCCTTTCTCGATTCAATAACAACCCGGGCATACAACAATGGAAAGAGGTCCTTCATTGCTTCAAATACCTCAATGGTACCTCCCACCTCAACCTTAAGTTATCACCCTCCAAAGACGACCATAAAGAAATCATTTACTACTCCGACGCCACCTGGGGAGACGACCACAATTCTAGGAAGTCTCAAACCGGTTATCTGTGTCTCTGGAAGTCGTTTCCTCTTTCCTGGAATAGTGGTCAGCAACGTAACATTGCTCTTTCCTCCACAGAATCTGAAATGAATGCTCTTGCGGATGCATATCAGGAAAATCTCTGGATGAAGCATCTTATCAGCAAACTGTGGAATTTTGAGCTCTATCCCTCTATTTTTAATATAGACAATTCCGGTCTTCTTGACAAGCTAAAAAACTTTGGTTCACACTCCAAGACTAAACATCTTGACATCAAAGCAAAAGTCCTACGTGAGAGCCTGAAGAACCAGGAGATCAAAGTCGTACTTGTTCCCTCGACCAAAATGTCTGCGGACTGTTTGTCCAAAGCAAGCGATCAAAAATCCCTGGATCTACTCCTGAAGACCTGTTTCAGTTAATCCCACCAAACTCCGGGGGGTGTTGAGTTTTCATCTGTGTACCTGTTGTAGTCACGGAGTTTCACGCAACATGCCTCCCCGCGACAAACTGTCACAGGAATCTCTTGCCACTCATCCTCCATCTCTCTCTCCCGACTCTACGCTTCTCTTCTTGCCGTCCCTTCTCATTACCTCTCTCGAACTCACATTCTCCATCTCACCTTTCAGACAGACATACTTATCCAACTACTACCTTCATCCTCTCCCAACCTCACACTCAAACTCATTACCCCGGCCGACAAACTCTCTCAACTTCAACTGCCACTCCGCCTACCAAAGTACCTTAACCTCCTCCAGTATTCAGTTTGGTATGATTAACTGCTTGAACACCCTCATTCCTCTTCTCTTTCTGTTCTTTTGTTTCCTATCATCTCTGTCCATTTTGTTTCTCTGGTCCTATATACTCACTTTACTTCCTTTCCGACGCGTTTCTCAAGGGGAATACTGGATCATATCTTTCTGTCACCTACGACTTTTATCTTGCGATCTTTCTCATACATACCATTTTCTTATTGTTCTTTCTGGGTCTATAATCTAATCTCTGGCTCTGTTCTGGTGGTGAGTGTGAAAGACGAAGAGATCCAGGAACTTCTCTTTATAACTCAATCATTCCTTTGACATATTTTTTTAATCTTTTCTTTGTTATTAGTTTTTTTGCCATAAAGAAATTATCCGTTATCCCATCACATTTCAACAAAATTTAATGAGTATTAGGATGGGATGTCTCAATTTCTTGCAATTAATTTAGTTTTTGATCTATTTTAAAAGATGACTGACTTTGATTTCAGCCTTAAACAAGATCTAACCATGCTTAACCCTCAAGCTGAAATATCATCCATTCATGATGCAATGTAAAACCTCTACAATAATGTTATGTCCAACAACATGCCAAGAGTCACAAAAGAAGCTTCAAAGAATACAATTTCAAGCACATCTGGTTCTAAAATTCAACCCAGCCAGGTCCCTCTAGCAAAATTCAACAAGTTTGTGGCCTCCTCCACTTCCACAATCAATCTTCATAGTACAACAGCTGAACTGAGCCTAGAACTTTAAGAGCCACTCATTGAATATGATGATACAGATGATTTAGAGGGGGGTGAATTTAACATTCTTGAACAGTGGAAAGTAAAAATCTTAAGATTTCCCAACCTTTCTAAATTTGTCAAGATAAAATTGCTTTTTCCTATGAAATCAGTTGCATCTTAATCTGTAAGTACTCTCATTTTAATTCTAAGGGCTCTTTGATGTTGTTTTGATAGCTAACTCAACCCACCAAGACCTGCCTGCTGGTGGATTGGGTATGATCACTCATTTTTTTTTCCAAAAAAACCCAACACCCTGAGTAACTAGAGAGCTAGGTTCATTCTACACCAATGAGGTTCCCCAGTTGAGGGGGTGGAGTACTTTACAAACTTGGTATATTGTGTATTTCATCCTGGGGTAGGGTAGGCTCAGGAGGGACTACATTATCTTGTATGATTTTAGTTCTGCTTTGGCCAGTGCAATGCACTCCCATATTGTGTGGCAGAGCATAAATGAGCCTACCAGAGACCCAAGTATGGTCAACCTCAAATAGTAGGCCAGTTAACAGAATTTGGACTGTCAGAGAACCAAGTGTGGTCCACCCACATGATAGGGCAGGTGCAGGAATTTGAGCTGGCAAAGACCCAACTGTGGTCCAGGTGCACTCACTCCCTGTGCCTCCTGGTGCCTGCTGATTACATAATCCCTTCCACCCCTGGACCACACTTAAATTCATGCCATGACTCCTCATCACTTTTCAACACACCTCACCCAATTTTGAAAACACCTCACCTAGCTACACTCTCACTACTGATCAACTTTCAAGTCTTTCAAAATAAATTATTTAAAAACACTCAAAAATACATTCACTGGGACTCAAACCTGGGTCCTAAGCAGATCCACTATGGGAAGCCCAGATGATAAACCCTACAATACAAATATTAAGATGATTGGAGAGCTCCAAGATGGGTGGAGGTCCCTGAAAAAAAAATCTAAGTCATATTGAATTCATGCATTCCAAAGGGCTCAAAAAAGGGGGCCACAACCCAAAAGGGGTCTATTGTGATGCTTTTTTTGGTTTGGTTTTTGAGACACAAAAAGTGCCTCAAAAATTACCAAAAAATGATTTTTGAAAACCTATAGAGGCTTTTTTTTAAAACTGCAGCTTCAAGAATTTTGAATCATGATTGATTATTTCAGGAAAACAAAATACAAAAAGGATAAATAAAGACAGACCACCTCTTTTCTTTTGAATCATTTTCACTGTGATAAATATTTTTAGGGGTAAAACAGGTGACAAGCAGTCAGAATAATTTTTAGTATGATCTTTGAATCATTTTATAAATTTCTGTAAAAAAAAAAAAAAAACAGAAACTTTGATGCCAGATTTGAAAAAAAAAACATTGAAAAGGATGTGTTATTTTGAAATGTTTTTATGTTGCATTCAATTTTTGGCGGCCAAGAATTTGTTTAAGAAATCCCCAAAAAGTATTAAAGAGCTCTTTGATTGTCTGTTTGAATTTCTGAGAGTTCAAAGGCAAAGAAAAGGATCCAAAAGTGCAATGAGAAATTTGTTTTTTTTGTTTTTTGATTTTTTTTTTTGATTTTTCTGAATGAATTTTTCAAGTTGTAAGAATTCATCCAGAAAATCTCAGAAAGAAAAATTATTTTAGAAACTTCTGGGATTTTTTTTTGTTTAACTTTATGAGAGTTTAAATCAGAAAAGAAAAATTAATGAAAAAGGCAAAGAAAAGGATCCAAAAATGCAATGAGAGTTTTGGGTTTCTTTTGATTTTTTTTTTTTTTTCATTTTTTGAATGAATTTTTGAAGGTGTTCTAATGCTTTCAAAATTACCAAAGGTTTTCTTTGAGGTTTTGAAGCACCCAGCTAAAGGGCTGCAGCATCAAATATCAAAAAAATAAATTCTTGAAACATCGATGGAATAAAGGTTTTGTCCATGTGGGAGGTATGTTTGGCAGACATAGAACATCTGTGATTTAAAGGTTTGTGCCCATGAGAAAATTAATGCCCTTTCTTTTTTCTTTTTTGATTTGCTTTTTTCATTTTTCATTTTTCATTTCTCCTTTTTCTCTCTTCTTTTTTCCTTTGTTTTCATTTCCTTCTTCTCTTTTCTTTTGTCATCTTTCTTTTTCTTGGGCCTTGTACATGCATACATACACGCAATCTATCCATCCATCACTTCATAGACTGTTTAATGACGCCCGGTAACCCGGCCCCCCACCCACCCTACCATTCGAAAGTATCCCAGCATAACCTTTGGGTTATGGCCGCACGTTTACTTCATTCAATCATACCTCACCATTATGAGCTGCCAAATCCAATCCATTCGAGATTGGAATAGTACCGTTATTCGCTCAAGGTTAATAAAAATAGAGAATGTCAATCTTGAACCAAATCTTAAGCGACCGCTTCCCTTTGTTCACTCTTAACTCTCTCTCTCTCTCTCTCTCTCTCTCTCTCTCTCTCTCTCTCTCGCATGATCAAAATGATCCGGAATGAAAATCGTTCAAAGTTTACGGAGGAGAGAGCAAGACAGTCGCGATAAAGAGAAAAAGGATCGATGAATCCCCGAAAGTCAACAAACCGAAAAAAAAAGAATCAGATTGAAATTCAGAGCGCATGTTAGTACGTATGTACAGGTGAAGAATGGTTCGAGGATACAAAATCGTATTGGAAGAAAAGGATCAGGACTTCAAGTTCAAAAGAATAGAAAACAAAAAGAAACGATAAGGACGGATGGGATCGACTGAACAAAAAAAAAGGAGGGTGAAGGAAACTGCAAGATGCTTGAGAAAGATATTTCTTTGCCGGTGTATGTATTTTGCGGTTGGGAGAGTATTCGACTAAAACAAGATGAAGTTTTCAGATCCCTCATATGTCGGAAAACGACCGATCGAGGAGATGGTCGATCACTGCAAAGTGTCAGGTTCATGAAACTTTTAATAATCTATACTCAACGACGTAAATTGATCATCAATTCAACCAAATAGGTTGGGAAGCTAGACGGATTTGGAGGAGGCTTTCTATCGATCGATTTCAAAGAGATCCCAGTTGTTTTAATTTATCGATCAAATGATCGACGCTGTCAACCTTTTGACCCCCGCTTCGCACAGGTGGCTCCTCTACCCTCAAAACTTTTAACTTGCTAGAGTTCGGATCGATTCCGAGTTGATCAACCGTATACGTCTTTAATGGTTTCTTCTTTGCTTTCATGATATTGGGTAGCCTTTGAGTCCAGTTCGATTAAAGAAGATAACAATATAAAAAAAGGAGAGAGAGAGAGAGAGAGATGATCAAGACGATTAGACCAATTATCAATTGAGCTGAAGCTGAAAAACGAAAGTGGGGGAGAGACTCAACGAAGCGTATCTGGGTTCGTTTAATCGTAGATCAGTCGTCAAGATGGCTGGTAAGGGCACGTTCAACTTTTCGATCCCACCATCTATCTCACGATCGATTTGAAGTTGTTGGAGGTCATCTGGGTTAAGATTGATCTGACTGATGAATTGAGCGAGTGAGCAGTTTAGGAGGCCTGACAACATCCCACCGACTTGGGACGAATCATCGTCGATCGATTGTTTACCGCAGATGATCAAGTCGATCGGAGGTTCTTGCTGATCTTTTGATCTCAAGTCGATCCAAGCTTTGATCGACTTGGAGACTAGTAATGGTTCTGGTTCGGGTGATTTCTCGGGCCATTCGATCAAGACAGCATCATCCGCCCCCATCGCCAAACCCGTCCTGAGGACCTCTTGTCCGCCCTTCTTTTGATTGGTGACAGTTAGTAATGTGATCGATTCTACTTTCTCCTTCAATCGTTCCCTCAACCTGATGGCCTCCTCTACCGCTATTTCATCGAAAGGGTTCTGTTAAAAAAAACCACGGGGTCTCATGAGCTTTGGGTTCAACACTCATGGTTACTAGCACAGGCTAAATCATTCCTACTTATTTTAAAACGGCCAAGCAGGAGAAGGAAGAAATTTTAGGTAGGCAGCAAAGTCAGATAGTTGGAGAGAGAGAGAGAGGTGACGTTTACTAGTGAGGTTATATATATATATTTTGATCGAAAAAAGATAGAGATATCAAGAGGCGAGGGAGATGATGGTTCGATTTGGAAGGACGAACCATAGAATGTTTAACTCCGTTGGTTTCGACTGCTGTCTTGGAAGAGTTGACCCTAATCTTACTGGTCGAAGCAGGGTCGTTGGAGATTTGATGATCAGTTTCTGATTGAGATGTGAGTGGATGGATTAGTGCTCACACTGCATAATCGATGGTTCGTTTGATGGGTACGAGTACCCTAATCTGCCGAATCAAACTAGTTCTCATCTCTTCCGAAGTGTTTTGAGTCTTTCTTTCTCTCTTCTCAACCCCTTCCTGCTGTGATTATGGTCAGTAGTTTCGATGGATGTGAGTCGATGATATACTCGAGGATGAGATGAAGGTGAAGTTGATCGATGGTGTGGTGCTTTAGTCTAGCTTAGAGTGGATAGATAGTCCTGGGATAGTTGATGTCAGATACAGCCTCAGCCGATCACGTCATCCCTCGCTCACCCCTACCACGAGACCGAGAATGGGGATCCCAGCCAGTGTAATCTCAGCAGTCTTCATGGATGGCACTCATAAAACTCACTCATGATCTTATCTAACAAGATTCTTGGTCTCAAGTTTGGCCAATCTCTGCGCTGGAGTCAATCATCTCCAAGGTGGTTCATAATCACTAAACCATGGGATCAGAAGAACTCCTTGCTCTACAGATCAACTCATCTTACAAACCATGCTTTGACCTATCATCCAAAGGACATTAAACTGCATTCTAAATCAAACTCCTTCCATATCGTAGATGAAAATAACTGGTAGGGAAAATTTGTTCATGTTAGGCTGAAGTATCATTTCATCGAATATTCTTTCTTTTGGTCTGTCAACCATTCAACATTTCACATATCTTTCATGGAGTAAAAACTTAAACTACCTCATGATGTTGCTTGGGGGCTTGAGGCATCTTTTTTAGGGTTCAAATATCCTCAGAAAATTCCAAATAATACTCTTTGATTGGTTTGAATGTCACTTACAAGACTTCAACCTTCAAAAGATCAAAAACCCTACAGAAGATGGTTCAAAAAGGGTTTCAAAATAACATCTTTCCTTTTAGCTTTTTCAACTTTTTCTGTTTCCTGAGAGGCAAAAAACACTTATCTGGTATGCTAAAATGAAAAATAAAGCCTGAAAAACACCAAATTAGTTAAGGAACGTTCTTTAAAAAAAGGATAAAAAATGCAGACAATCCCCCCCCTTTTTTTGAAGAAATCTTTAAGATGTTAAAAAAAAAGCCCAAAACTCTGACAAATATTGTTTGGGATCCTTGAAATGAAATCTAGACAACTCCTGAAACAAAAATGAAAAATTTGAAAGTCACAAAACCAGATGGATGAGAGGGGGAAGCTAGGTGAGCAGAGGTTATCCCTGAAACTTTGAAGCTGGGTAAGTTTAAAAATTTTTGGGGTGATAAAAATGATTCCATTTGTTTGTTATATTGAATCATTAATGAATTCTTGTTCATTCTAAATTTGCTTTTAGTTTTACTTTTATTTTCATCTTCAATCTTTGGAACTTCTTTGAAGAAGCTTCAATTTGAAAGTTGGTTTAATTTATCAATGAATATTCTTTTATTCTTTTTTCTCCTGCTTTAAAGGCCCTTGTACATTTTACCTATTTCTTCATATTTATTTTTTAATCTTTGAAGCTTCTTAAAGCCAATTTAATTAAAATATTCATTTCACTTTGATCAGTTTTCTTGTCAATTTTTATTATTTTCCAAAGCTCCTTCAAACAAACAATTTTAAGTTTATAAATTTATTTATTATTAATTTTCTTGATTGATCAAGAGACTCTGTGAAGAAGCTACCATTTGGTTTTGAAATCAGCTCTTTTTCATATATAAATTAGGGCATATCAAAGTTAAGCAAACCCACCATTTTTGAATTGCGGGTTTCAACCCAAATCCACCATTTCAAACCCGCAATTAAAAATAAAAAAACCCACTTATTTCACATCAGGCGTGTCAAATTTACTTGAAAATAAATGAGTTTTTCAAATGCAGTACATAAAGGCCTTCAACATCTCAACCATGCGTCATTCCAAATCATCACCCCTGGTTTCATCCTCCAACCATATTGGAACACTTCATCACTCTCATTGCTTCATTGCTATCCTCATCACTTCATCACTCTCATTGCTTCATTGATATCCTCATCACTTCATCACTCTCATTGCTTCATTGCTATCCTCATCACTCCATCACTTTCATTGCTTCATTGCTATCCTCATCACTTTTTCACTTTCATTGCTTCATTGCTATCCTCATCACTTCATCACTCTCATTGCTTCATCACATCATCACTCTCATTGCTTCATCACTCTCATTGCTTTGTCACTTCATCACTCTCATTGCTTCATAACTTCATCACTCTCACCTTGCTTTATCACTGTCATAACTTTATTGCTTTGATCACATCCATCCTCTCATTGCTTCATTGCTTCATCACCTCATCCCCCCTTTCATCACATCCTAACTGTCATTGCTTTATTGCTTCATCACTTCATCCCACTTACTCTTTTTAAATGGCCCCTCAGCAAAACTCCCCCCGCAAGTCCGCTCAACCAAAGAAAACATCCGCCAGGAACTCAACATCCAAAAATCCTCCCCCATCAGCTTCCAAAGGCTCAAGTCAGCTCAAGAGAGCTTATCACATCATCCTGGTAAACTGGCTCAAAATTCCGTCCAACTACAATGCTTTCTTTGGATCCAAAAATGAATCACAAGTCAGCCAACCTCCATCCTCTAAGGTTAATGGTTATCTCCTGTTGGCCAATGAAATCAAGAATAAAACCAAAGTTAGGCTAGATCTTTCATCAAAACAGATGCGGGAGCAATTCAAGAACTATTTAACCAAGTACAAAAAAGCCCACTCAATGTCAATCTCCACCCGCTTTGGTATCGCCAACTCCAATAAAGCAAAGGGAATCAACTTGTTGGTTGATAAGTTGGACTCCATTTGTCTGTCTTATGTTCAAATGGATGAAATCTTTGGAAAGAAGGCCAATATCACCCCTTTAGCTTCTTTTAATGCCCAACAATAAGATTCAGTTGATGCTGAGGACCTGGCTGTGGATGCTCAGCCTAGCAATGATGATCGCAATGTGTCATGACTGCCCCTGGCATGCAAGGGGCTGAAGGCACAGGCACTACTACTCATAGAACTCAAGGATGATTTGTTGGAATTGCAAAGAAGAAGATGAGAGGAGGAGAACAAGTGATAAGAAGATGTAAGGATAGAATGGAGAAGTCCAGGAGGAGGTTGTTGAATCCTATGAGAGTAACACCAGGAAGGGACAAGGTGATATGAGTTAAGCAGGCTGGGTGAAGGTTGTCTTGTGCTGAGATGACACCTACTGGCAGAGGGACTAACCGGTAAGAAGTAGTATAATAATTCCTTGGGGGGAATCAGTCCAGGAGGGAAGGAGAGGCCAGTATATGTTAGAGCTGATAAGGAGGCCTTTAGGGATGAGTGGATGGTGTTGCAGGTTGGAGTTCCCACAATATTGCATGTTGACTGATTGGGCTGGAGGATGTATTTGACTAATTGGGTGATGGGCCTATCCAGGAAGGTTTGACATGTACTGATCTGGAGTCCTGGGAGTATGGGTCATATAAAAATTGGGTTGAGGAGAGATGGAGGATGTATCAAGCCATGGAGAGAGGAAGAGATCCTGAGAAGGTTGAATGAATCACATGACACAGTGGTGAGGTATACATGGACATAGAGCTTATACCATACAGGGAGAAGGTGAAGCTTGTGGAAGAGTTTGGATTGTTTTAGTTGAAGGAGTGTCAGAACTGTGGTTTTGACAGTACCCCCCCAGAAAGGGAAGGGGCAGCTCCTGATTCCCAGAAAAGGATGTGCTGGAGGTGAAGACTGAGTTCTGTTGTACTTGCTGATTGCAAATTGGGAGGCTTGGAAGAAAGGTTGAGTAGCTTGAAGCTGGTGATGAATTGCACAGTTTTTGGGGCTTGAAGTCTGAGAAGTTTGAAGTTTGACAAACCAAAATGGACTTTTTTGAATTTTGACCTAGGTGAGATGAACATGGAAAAGCTGATCAAAGCAATTTCAAAGCTGGAAATGCCTGTCAAATTTCATGTCAAAGCTTTCAAAGCATGAAAAAGGAAAAATTGGATTTTTCAAAGTTCTATGACCCAAAATGGGCTTGTTTGAAGTTTGACCTAGGGGAGACAAACCTTGCAAAGCTGATTGAAGCAATGTTAAAGCTGAAAATGCCCGTTGAAGTTCCTGTCAAAGCTTTCAAAGTTGAAAATGGAAGAACTTGGTTTTTTGAAGTTTAACAAACTCAGGTGGACCCTTTTGAAGTTCTACCTAAGGAAATTGAACCTGGTGAACCTGGTCGAAGCACTTTCAAACCTGTTGAAACCTGTCAAAGTTCCCGTAAAAGCCGTCAAAGTTTGAAAATGGAAGAATTTGATTTTTTGAAGTTTGACAAACCCAGGTGGACCTGTTTGAAGTTCTACCTAAGGAAATTGAACCTGGTGAACCTGGTTGAAGCACTGTTGAACCTGTGGAAGCCTGTCGAAGTGCCTGTCAAAGTTCAAAAATGGAAGAGTTTGATTTTTTGAAGTTCAACAAACCCAGGTGGACCCGTTTGAAGTTCTACCTAAGGAAATTGAATGTGGTGAACCTGGTTGAAGCACTGTCAAACCTTTGGAAGCACTGTCAAAGTTCCTTTCAAAGCTGTCAAAGTTTGAAAATGGAAGAATTTGATTTTTTGAAGTTTGAAAAACCCAGGTGGACCCATTTGAAGTTCTACCCAAGCAAGTTGAACCTGGCAAAGCTGATCAAATAAATTTTGGAACTCTGGAAGCTTTTCAAAGTCCCCCTCAAAGCTTTCAAAGTTCACAAAGGGAAGATTGGATTATGAAGGGGGGCTGAGAGGCTTTTATCCTTGGAAGGGAGATGATGAGATTTTTCCTGGAGAGCATGGAGGAGTAATTTTGATTTGGGGGAGGTAGATAGAAGGAAGAAACGTATACCAAAGGAAGTAGAAGCAGAAGAATGAAGAGATAGAAGAGGGATTTTATATGGAGGGGGCCAGGGTTGGTGTGAAGATAAGAACAAAGGGAGAGAGGTGGACCTGGAAGGTGATTGAAGAGGTTGGAAGTGTTGGAAGTGTTGGAATGGAATGTTCATTGGAAGATTCTAGTTTATTGAATGCTGGTTTGAAGTGCTGGTGGTGATGAATATCCAGAAGTGAACTTGGATTTGATGTTTGAAGGTAAAAACTGGGTGGTGTTTCCTGGTTTGACAATTAATGATTTGAAAGAAGAGAGGAGATAAGGGATGGAGAGGGAAGTTATGGATGAACAGGAGGATGATTGATTTTGGGAGGATCTTTTGATTTGATATGTAAGAGTGAGTGGATTATGTTGAAGGTGTGTGATTGGAAGGAAAATATCATATTTCTTATTTATATTATATTTTATTTTATTTTGATTTGGTTGTGCAAATGATTGATTGCAGAGAGTTTGGATTTTTTATGAATTTTCTTTTGATGGATGATAAATGAATTGAGTTGTGATTGGGAAGTGATGGTGATTGTAATTTGGATTTGAAAAGAGAAAATAGGATGAAGTGGGTTTGGAATGGTAGATGGAATTGGGTTGATTGAAGAAGCAGGGAAATCCAGTAGTGATGAAGTTGGATTTTGGTTCCCAGAAGTTAGTTGGTGAGATTGGGGATGGATGGGTGGATGAATTGATCAGAGATTTGGATGTTGAAGCATGAGTACCTAATTTTTCCAAAATAAGAAAAGGTTCCCAACCAACTCTCAAGGAGCTCTCTTTGAAGGTATATCAGTAGTGATTTACTTTTCAGATATTCATACTTAATTCCCAGGATGGATGCCTGTTGGAATTAAGTTTCTATTAAGGTAAGCATAGTTCTTATACTTATCCATATGCTGTTTTGATATTGATCAAGGAGTTTGGTTGATTGAAGGATTATTTCTAGCTTTAGTTAGTCAGCATTTTGGGTATACCCACTTTAACCATGAGCAGGAGTGAGCAGCTGTAGGAATCTGGAGAATTTTTAGTCACTCCATCCCCTTTCTTCAATCTTTTACTAATATCTTGGAGTAACCTATTAGCTTGTTGATTTATGATCAATTCAATCAGTTGAGCTTCAAGAATTTTCCAAGAGAGGTAAAAAAGTTCAGAAGTTTCAAATTCATCAGGATTCTGTTCCAAGTAAGTGTTCCACCATCTGGAAACACGTTGTCCCAACATGACAGGAGGCTGGGTGGATTCAATGAAGAACCTCCAAAGACTTTAAGCAAGTTTTGAAGAAGGAAAAAAGTTTCATGAAATACCACTGTCTTCTGATGAGAGCTGTGGAAGACATGGAAATACTTTTAGAGAAGA
This sequence comes from Puccinia polysora, assembly GCA_025617555.3. Taxonomy (NCBI): domain Eukaryota; kingdom Fungi; phylum Basidiomycota; class Pucciniomycetes; order Pucciniales; family Pucciniaceae; genus Puccinia; species Puccinia polysora. Next base: position 776,543 of record CM062613.1, read on the forward strand.
AAGATCAGTTAGGAAATCAAAGGCCTGTGATGCTTAAGGGGTAAGCACCCTGAGATCAGTTTTGGTGAGGATGGTAGAACCTAAGAAGAAAATCAGCAAAAGTCATTGGAGAAATTGGGTGAAGGCTCTCCTTTATAAAAGCTTCAGGTTTGCAAAAATCAACACATAATTGTAAACCACTATCCTTCTTCTTGAAAAGAAAAAAGGACAGGTGCTCAAGTGCTTGAAGTTCTGGGTCTGGATGAAACATTTCTCTACATTCTCTGCTATGTAGGCTTGTGGGGTTGAATTCTTATTTTGAGGTGGTGAATAGAAAAACCCAACTGGAGATAATGGACCTTCCAGTTTGACGTGGTCATTGTAAGCGCAGTGAAAAGGATGTTGATCTGCTTTAACCTTTGAGAGAAATTCTAGGAAAGAATTTTAATCAGCAGTAACTTTCTTTAACATGATTTCTGATTCTTCAGGGAATTCATCAGTAACCAAGAGAAATATCAGAAGAAGTAACCAATTGCATTGTACGCAAGGATGAATCCAATATATATTCCTCCTGTGAAAAATAAAGGATCAATGAATATCCAAGCAAGTGGAAAGAGTGTTGAACTAAAAGGGAATTGGAAGTTGTGTTGGGGAATTGCAAAAGGTTCTGAAGTTAGGGGAAATGCATTGGGCTGCAGCACCAAAGGCAGAGTTGAGGGAAGGAAAGGGCAGTGTAGCCAGGTTGAGTTCATCAGGATTTGAGGAAAGGTCAGTGGTTAGTTGGTTTCTTGAGGTGATTGGCCCCATCTTCCAAGTTTGCCTCTGGATTCCAGTGATGAAGAGAGTAAATTCCCGGGGTGATGTATTCAGGGAATGGTGCATTGACTTGAAGGAGTTCCCATTCAAAGCTAGGAAAGGAAGTTAGTAAAACCATTTGGGAATTAGATTTGATGAACTGGGATTTGAAAAGATGAATATGTTTGCCCAGAAGGAAAGGGCTGTAAGGTATAGATAATTTTGAACCATTGAATTGACCATTACAGATTGATTTGCACCTGAATCAAACAAACAATAGAGATGAGCCTTAAAAAAGAGGAAGAAAAGTGTGAGCCTAATCTTGGTTTGGCTTTGGGGAAGAACTTGAAGGTGCTGGATTTGGAGAAGAAGATGATTTTACAGGTTTCTTTCTACAGTCTTCTGTCTTTTTTTTACCACCACAATATAAGCATAAGACTTCCCTCTCTCTTCTTGCCTTTTCATCTGCCTTTAGTTTTCCATCTGGACCTAGGTCCAAAGAGGGTCTGGTAAATTTTGTAGTTGAAGTTGACTTTTCTGGGGACTGTTCATGCTCCCTACCCTCACTGCTACCCTTGTCAGGCTGATTGGAGGTTGATTGAGATTGAAAAGAACTGGGGGGTTGAGAATTATTGAGAGAAGAAGATGATTATTTTACCCTTTCATGATACCCTGTATCATAGTCCAAAACTATATCCATAAGATCCTGGGTAGTTTCTTGAGAGCCATTGTATCCTGCTAGTTTTTCCAGAAGGCGTGAAGGAAGGCTTTGTCAAAAATGGAAGTACAAGGCTCTATCACCCCACCCAGAGACTTTGGTTATAAGTGATCAAAATTCAGTGATGTGGGTTGAAGAATAGCCAGAGTCCTTCATCTTCAAGTTCACCAGTTCCTTTTCAGCCTTGAAGACTTCTCGTCTGTAGCCAAAGAGGGTGTGAAGTTGATCTGTGAAGTGGGACCATGAGTTGAGGAGGAAAGAGGGCTCTTTGTTGGATCCATCAATTTTCACTTCCAGAGAGGTAGGAAGCTGAAAAGAGTACCTTCTTCCGGTCCACACTAAAAGTTCCTTCATCATTTGCAAAAATGAGTTCATAATATTGGAGGAATGGCCAGAGTTTGCTAGGATTGTTGCCTTCAAATGTGTCCGGAGCATTCATGGGTGGAGACTTGAAGGTTCCAGAGTGAGAAGTACTGGTTGATGGAGGTTGAGAAAGTGCTGCCAAAGCAGAAGTCATGGTCTGGAGGAGGACTAAGAGATTTGGGTCCACAGAAGATGTTGGAGGTTGAGGTTGGGTTGAAGGGACAGGGTTTGAAGTGGAAGCTGGAGGTGGAATTGCTTCTTGAGGTTCCATAGTTGGTGAATCAAGATTATTTAGGATCCTTGAATCAAATTCCAATTCCTTACTTCCTTCCTCATCCTTGTCTTCCAGAATAGGAATGATGCTGAGATCATAAGATGGAGAATCTAATCCAAAGAAAGTGTCCATGGAAGTGGAGCGTGATGGCGTTGAAAGGTTTGAAGGGGTCCTCCCACGTCTACAAGCTTGAGGAGTTGACTTTTCCTGACTGGAGATGTTGATGACAGAACCTCTGCCTCTTGCTTCTCTGGTGAGAGGTGGACTTGAAATGAATGAAGGTTGTGCACGTTGGGCTGGAATGGTGTCCAAATACGCCAGAGAAGAGAAATGACCCAAAAAAAAGTACCCAGAGAAGATTTGAGGACAAATGGCCAATTTTCAATGAAGAAAGTTCCCAAAAAATTCAAAGGAAGGGGGTGCCAAAAGGGCGTCAAAGGGGCGTCAAAGGGGCGCCAGAGGGCTTCAAAGGGTGTCTTAGTTGTGTTGAACTGGTGTCAAAGAGGCGTCCAGGAAGCGTTGAAGAAGCGTAGGAAAAGCTTTGAAAGGGGTCAACAATGGTCAAAGGCGTCAAAGAGAAGTCAAAGGCGCGTCAAAGGCATCAAAGAGAAGTCAAAGGCGCGTTGAAGGCATTGAAGGCACGTTGAAGCAGTGTTGAAGCAGTGTTGAAGTGGTTCAAAGCTGAGTCAAAGCGTCAAAGTACAGTAAAAGGCGCGTCAAAGGTGTCAAAGAGAAGTCAAAAGCGCGTCCAAGGGCCTCAAAGGGCGTTGTATTTTCTTCAAATTGGTGTCAAGAGGGCGCCTAGGAATGGTTAAAGAAGCTTGAAAAATATCTTGAGGGAGTTTTGAAAAGGAGGGTTGAAGATGTTGAAAATGAAAATTGAGGGATTTGGCAAATGAGAAGTTGACAAAGGGAATGAATAGCTTCTGCGGGAGTAGCCACAACTTGTATAGCACTCCTTTGGAAACGTGAAAGGCTGCACACTTTTCAGCTCAATCACACACTGGTCCACAACATGCATAGGCAGTATTATCCAAAGTAAAAGATGGGATGGGATTGAGTTGGTTGAAGGTGATGATTTGAGAGGTAGAGAGTGGGCAGTAATTAAGGGGAAGGAATTAGTATAATGTCACAACTGCCCCTGGAGTGCAAGGGGCTGAAGGCACAGGCACTAATACTCATAGAACTCAAGGATGATTTGTTGGAATTGCAAAGAAGAAGATGAGAGGAGGAGTACAAGTGATAAGAAGATGTAAGGATAGAATGGAGAAGTCCAGCGGAGGTTTTTGAATCCTATGAGAGTAACACCAGGAAGGGACAAGGTGATATGAGTTAAGCAGGCTGGGTGAAGGTTGTCTTGTGCTGAGATGACACCTACTGGCAGAGGGACTAACCGGTGTGGAAACTTAAGAAGGGTTACCTTTGCAAGTTGTCCTGAGTTCCGGAAGTCATTGGTCTAGCGTCTGTAAGATGATTGGGCCCAATCATTTTTAAGAAGAGAGAGTGATGATATGATGAAATTCCTTCCTAATCTTCCTTTTTCCTTCCTTCTCCTCCCGTAAGGTGATGATGATCCTCCCCAACCCGGAGTTGAGGGTGAGGTCTTGAGTCCTCCCCCTCAACCCTAGCCTAAGTACAACCACAAACAACAAGAAAGAGTGATGAAATACAACCCTAAGCTGCAGAACCCTAGCCCAACCCTATCCCTCCATCCCTTGCCATTACCCGCGCCCTTTGGTATTAACCTAGCCTGGTTCGTCCTTCTCATGGCACGGCCCTTCGCCGCGCCCTACTCGGAGCCCCCCGTGTTTCTGTCTGCGCCGTCTGCGGATCCCGCGGCCCACGCTTATGCCCGCGCGGGCCTCCCCAGCGCGTATAGCCCATGATTGCCCCGCCCTCACCTTCCGGACTAGCCACCCGTGAGCTTGGTTGGGCCGGCTCCATCACTTGGTCCGCTTCTCCTGGGCGGGTCGCGGACTGGCGCCGCCTAAGGTAGGCCCGACCCATACCTGGTGCTGAGCCCCGCAGCCCCTACTGATGAGCCCGCAGCAGGCACTGCTGAGACTGCGCGCACGCCAGATGCTGAGCCCGACCTACCCAACTGCTGAGCGCGCAGCCCGCGACGCAGCTCTTGATCCGGGGTTATAAATACGACACCACACCGGTAAGAAGTAGTATACTGATTCCTTGAGGGGAATTAGTCCAGGAGGGAAGGAGAGGCCAGTATATGTGAGAGCTGAGAAGGAGGCCTTGAGGGATGAGTGGCTGGTGTTGCAGGTTGGAGTTCCCATGGTATTACATGTTTACTGATTGGGCTGGAGGCTGTATTTGACTAATTGGGTGATGGGCCTATCCAGGAAGGTTTGAAATGTACTGATCTGGAGTCCTGGGAGTGTGGGTCATATAAAAATTGGGTTGAGGAGAGATGGAGGATTTACCAAGCCATGGAGAGAGGAAGAGATCCTGAGAAGGTTGAATGAATCACAGGACACAGTGGTGAGGTATACATGGACATAGAGATTATACCATACAGGGAGAGGGTGAAGCTGGTGGAAGAGGTTGGATTTTTTTAGTTGAAGGAGTGTCAGAACTGCAGTTATGACACAATGAAACCTATGAGTGGCCCCAATCTGATTTGGAGGAGGATATTCAAACAGAATCAGCTCCAATAAAGTCTAAATCAGCATTGATGAACAATTCAAGCCCCTCCCTTGGAACTCTCACTTCCTTCTTTGGATTTCTCTATTCCTGGGGTGGAAGAACTTAAGGAATTGGCCAACAAGGGGCAAGTTATTCCTGTATCACCACCATTTTCATCATCTGCTCAAGTAAGGAACCAAGATCTTTTCTCTTCTGTCTTGTTAATCCTGACTGATTTAAATTGTAAAAAAACAGGCTCATCAATTACTGAATGGCCAAATACTCAAGCCAATGGGGCCTCCCACATCCCCTCCAAATGAGAGCAATGATGTTCCCACACAAAACTCCTCTGCAAAGGGAAAGCAAAAGGCGTCCAATTCCATCAACCTCAAACCTAATAGCCGTCAAAAGCGGAGAAACACTTCAAATTTTTATGGCTTTGAGGATATCATGGAGAAGCAAGATTCAATCCATTTCATTGATTGATTTTAATTGCTTTCAAAATCAAGCTCAATCCTATTCCCCTCCAAAAATAGTAAAATCACAAAAAGAATCTAAAAAAATTCAACTTGAAAAGGAGAAGTGGGATTGTCAACTGGCTATGGATTGTCAAAAGTGGAAAGATGAGAGTTTGGCTCATCAGCACAAGTTGAATGCTGAGTGGCAAATCAAACAGGCCAATCTGGAGTTTCAAAAGGAGGAACAGGAGAAGGATCAAGAGCAAGACCAACTTGAAAAGGAGAGGAAAAGGCTAGCCACAGAAAAAAAAGATAGGTTATTGAAAGCCATGGCATGTATTGGTAGCAGTAGAACTGTGGATGAAATGAAGGAAATTACTTGATTGCTTGGTTTTCAAATATATTTACTTTGATAAAAATTTTAAAAATAAAAAAAAAAAAAATTATTTTTGATTGCAACAACGTTTGTGATTATTTTTAACACCACCAATGAACAAATCTTTTTTATTTTATTTATATTTTTTTCCCTAAGATATATTTTTCCACTGGACAAGTCCTTGCTAGTGTTTTGAGTTGTTCTATTGATTTGCATGGACATGGCCATCCTAGTATGGGTGGCAGTATCCACTGCAGGAAAATTACAGTGTTTGTACTTGTTCACTGCACAAACCATTGTCACAATACCCTTTTTTTTTAAATCAATCCCAAACCCCAAGTCTGGGAACACAAATTGGCAGGAGGATACGTGATATTCATCCTTGTTGTCAATAAGTTGTCCATTTGATTTTTTGGTTGGGACCACAAGTAAAAAGGAATAGTCAGAGACATCACCTTGGTCAATATTGGGAAAGTTGTAGAAGGAGTCTGAGGTGAAGGTGATGTGAGGTTAGCAGTCAAAAGCAGTAAGGCAAGATCCAAATTCCAATGAGGAGAAGGAAGGGATGTTGTTGTCCATCATAGCTTCATAGTTGGAATCAAATGCAAGTTTGGCTAATTTTTCAAAAATTTGCCCCAATATATGAGAGACCTTGTCAGACCTAAGGTTCAAAAAATAATACTTGTTAGGGGAGGATTTGACAGCATCTTTCTTCAAATATTGTCCAAATAGTTCAGAAGGGTCCATCTCTTTTCACCATCCAATTGCCCACATTTTGCCACCCCAAGATCTTGAGGGACCAACAGTGTTGACAAATGTTTTGGATTGGTGAAGGAATGTTTTTACTGAGTTGATGTCCTTCTTCTATTTCTCAGAGAGTTCATTCAAAGGGATAAATTGGATGATGGAAACCATAGCCTCATGATCCAATTGATCTTGAAAATATAATTTTCCAGATCTGAAGAAAGGGAACAGTTTGATCTTTTGTTTGGCCTGTTCCAACTCTTCAGGGGTGGGTTTTTGACTTTTCTTGACAATTGATGGATAAAGGTTCAAGGGATGTAGTTTGCCTGAAGACAAAACAAACTTTTCATTAATTGTTTCCTCAGTCACTTCCAATGCAATTTAAGAATCCCGCATTTGAGCCCTCCTTTTCTGGAAAGCCCTTTTCTTCCCACTTCTCCATATGTTTTTCAAACTATCTCCTTCCATCTTTTTCCCTCCCAACTGTATACTTTGATTGGGGTGAGGATCAAGATGGAAATCCATTAGTTGTAACATTTTGAGTTTGGTGGGTGAAAAATGGGCCATCAAGAAAGGGTGGTCAAAGCGGTGGAATTTCCAATTGCATTGCATTGAATAAAAAAAGAAAAAAAAAGGTCATTAGTCCGGTATAAATCACTTAGATGATCAACAACATAGAAAATAACAAAACCAATACCAGCAATTCTCCTACCAAAAAAACAAAAAAAATAAATAAAAATTGTCAGTCCAGTATAAAACACTTAGATGATCAACCAACATAGAAAATAACAAGAACATAACTGGTAATCTCCTACTAAAAAAAAATAAAAACATCAGTCAAATTCTAAAGAACTGGGAGGAGGAGGAGGAGCTGAAGGGGGGGCAGGTCACTGGTTGGTCAATTGATTGATTGATTGATTGGCAAGCAATTGACCATTTGCTTGCCTTTCAATAAATCAATCAATCCAATCAATCAATTTGCAAGCAAACAATTGTTTGCTTGCCGGTCAACCAATTGATTGATGGGCAAGCAAACAATCAATTGCTTGCTTGCTGGTCAACCAATTGATTGATGGGCAAGCAAACAATCAATTGCTTGCTGGTTGACCAATCAATCAATCAATTTTTTGCTTGCCAATCTATTGATTGGTACCAAGCAAGGTGGTGGTGGGGGAAGATGGGGAGCAGGAGGAGGGGGAAGAAGGAGAGCAGGAGGAGGAGGAGGGGGGGTGCTTACCGGTGGTGCTGAGCAAGGGTGCTTACCGGTGGGGCTGAGAAAGGAGGGATGAGTGGCCTGGAACTTGTAAAAGGAGGAGGGGGGGGGGCTTAACTGGGGCACTGAGAAAAGAAGAATAAGGAGGAGGATGACCAGGTGAGCTTGGAGGTAGGTGGAGGTGGATGGTGAGGTGGTTTGGTGAGGAGGAGGGAGGTGTGGACCGGTGGTTTGGTTTGGTGAGGTGATGGTTTTGTGAGGAGGAGGGAGGATTGGACCAGTGTGTTGGTGGGGTGAGGTGGGTGGTTTGGAAGTTGTGGTTCTGTTTTTTGTCTAAGTCCACCAAAAAAAAATAAAAATAAAAATAAAAAAAATAAAAAAACAGGAGTCAGCCTAGGATTCTGGGTTAAAAAACCAAAACCAAAAAAATCCAGTAATGTTATTTTTTACCTATTTAAAATCCCAATGCCACTCATCAAAGTGAGCAAGTGTGAGAGGTAGAATCCACTCTCTCATGGCCAAAGATGAGGCTGGGGTGACTTGAGGAGGATCAGGAATATCTTCTTCAAATATTTTGTCCCATTCATTTTTGATTTTGGCAAGAAGGTTGTGAAGGATTACACAACTGCTAATCTGGTTGATGAGGAACTTCTTTTCTTTGGGATTTTGAAGCTGGTTTTGCATCTCCCATAAGCTGGCCCATCTTCCTTTCAGGATTCCTATGGCATGCTCAATCCAAACTTGTGATTGAGCAACATGATAGTTGAATTCAGTTATGGCTTGATCATTGGTGGAAACATTGCGGTATGCTGGAACCACATATTTCCTGCTAGCATAAGCTGAATCGGCCAGAAGGTATTTATCTTGGCCAAAGTACTTATCTGCTTGTTGGGCAATCCGCATCTGATTGAAAACATATGAATCATGACAAGAATCCGTAAGGCCAGCATGGAGGGATATGAACTTCTTGTTGTTATCACAAAAAAGTTGTAGTGCCACAGAGTATCTATACAAACCATTAAAAAAATTTGGTCAGTGTATTATCAAAGGCTTTGGAAAGGAAATGAATCAATTGCCTTTTTTTCCAATCCAAACAATGGTTGCCATCTAGCTTGGTTTTTTGACTCAAGGGGATAGTGGTTCCATCAACAAAATCAATGCAACCAGGAAAGCCTTCAGTCTCCATTACTTGAGATTTCTCCTTGCGGTCCTCTTTGGTTGGCCAAAAAAGGACCAAGCAATGGAAATATAGGATAGAAATCATGACTCTTTTGGTGTATAAGTCAATGGATCCCTAACTGACCAAGAATAGATTTTCTAATCAATGAATTTCTGCTCCATTTCCATTTGATCCCAATCTAAAAAGAGAAACAGCCAGTTGGATATCTGGATTGCGTTGAGGATTCCAAGAATTTTTCTGGAAGATTTGGTGGCCTTCAATCATCTCCAAAAGTTTCATGAAAGAAGGCAATAATTTTGGAAAATTTTCTGGAAGCTTAAGTCAGGCAGTAGGTGAAGCTTTTGCCTTTCATACATAGGGTTGTGGAGAGTGTGTCTTTGTGGAACCATGTATTGCTTTTCCAATAGAGAATTCAAAGCTAACCAAGTTTATTCAAAATTGGAGCCTGAATCTTAGTCAAATAATAGGGAGTATCAAAGTTAAACAAACCCGCCATTTTTTAATGGCGGGTTTCAAACCAAATCCGCCATTAAAAATCAAAAAAACCCACTTATTTCACATCAGACGTTTCAAAGTTAACATTAAATAAGTGGGTTTTTCCAAATAAAGTATTTAAAGGCTTCTGCCACCTGTACACGTCATCCACCCCTGCCTTCCCACCTCCTTCTGCCTTCAACCTCCTTGCAAATTCTTTTACCTCCAGCCTCATCATAAAAAGATTCACCACTCTCATTACTTTATCACTCTCATCATCACTGTCATCCATTTATCACCCTCATCACTTGATAACTCACCACTTTATTGATCTCATTGCTTCATTGCTCTCATTGCTTCATTGCTCTCATTGCTTCATTGATCTCATTGCTTCATTGCTCTCATTGCTTCATTGCTCTCATTGCTTCATTGCTCTCATTGCTTCATTGCTCTCATCACTCCACCTCCAACCTCATCCAAAGAATCCAATCATCTTTTTATTGCTCTTGTCATTTTATTTCTCTCATTGCTTCATATCTCTCTCACTTTATCTTGCTTGTCACTTTATCCCTCTCATCACCTTATTGCCCTTACTCTTTACAAATGGCCCCTCAGCAAACCTCCCCCTGCAAGTCCACACAAAAGTCCAAAAAACCAAAGCAAACATTGCCCAGGAACTCCAGAACAAACAATCATTCCCCATCAGCTTCCAAGGGCTCAAAAAATCCTCCCCCATCAGCTTCCAAGGGCTCAAGTCAGCTCAAGAGAGCTGATCAAATCATCCTGGTCAACTGGCTCAAGATTCCCTTAAACTATGATTCCTGCTTTGGATCCAACAATGAAACACGTCTTGGCCAACCTCCATCCTCTAAGGTAAATGGTTATCTCCTCATTTCCAATGAACTCAAGAAAAAAACAAAAGGTAGGCTGGATATTTCATCCAAAAAGATGAGGGAGCAATTCAAGAATTATCAAGCCAAGTACAAAAAGGCCCACTCCATGTCAATCTCCACCGGCTTTGGTATCACCAAATCTGACAAAGCCAAGGGAATAAACTCAGTGGTTGATAAGTTGGACTCCATTTGTCCTTTTTATATTCAAATGGATGAAATCTTTGGAAAGAAGGTCAACATCACCCCTTTAGCTGCTTTTTATGCCCAACAATCCAATTAAGTCCATGCTGAGGACTTGGCTGGGGATGCTCAGCCTAGCAATGGTGATCCTGAAGAAACCTTTTCCTTGGAGTGGCCCCCATCTGATGCCAAGGAGGATATTCAAACGCAATCAGCTCCAATAAAGTCTACTTCTGCATTGATTGATGTGTCAAACCATAACTTGGACCCCTCCCCTCCTTCTTTGGATTGCTCTCTTCCTTGGTTAGCAGATCTCATCAACCTTGGTGATGCGGAACAAGATACTCCTCAGTCTCCATTACCCTCAAAATTTTTTCAATTAAGGAACCATGCTCTTTTCTCTTCTGTCTTGTTAATCCTGACTGATTTAGAGTGTAAAAAAACAGGCTCATCCATTCCAGAATGACCAAAACCTCAAGCCAATGGGGCCTCCCACATCGCCTTCAAACACCAGTGACAACTTTCAGACTCAAACCTCCTCTGCCAAGGGTAAGCAAAAGGCCTCCAATTACATCAATATCAACCCCAAAAGTCATCAAAAGAGGAGAAACACTTCTGGTTTTTTGGGCTTTGAGGAAATCATGGAGAATCAAGATTCATGTAAGTCCATTGGTTAAATATCCTTGCTTTCAAAATCATGCTCACTGCTTTTCCCCTGCAAAAAAACAGTCAAATCACAAATTGAATCTAAAAAACTTGAGTTTGGAAAGCAAAAGTGGGATCGTCAACTGGCCATGGATGTTCAAAAGCAGAAAGCCAAGAGTTTGGCTCATCAAAAAAAATGGGATTCTGAGTGGAAGTTGAAACATGCTGAGCTAGAGTTTCAAAAAGAGGAAAAGGAGAAGGATCAACAGCAAGCCCAACTGGAAAAGGAGAGGGAATGAACTGCAACCAAAAAAAAGGATAAGGTATCAGTAGCCTTGGCTTACATTGGTAGCAGTAGAACAGTAGATGAGATACAGCAGATTACTCAAATGCTGGGTTTGTAAATATATTTGCATGGGTGAAAGAAAAACCAAAAAAATATTTATGATTAAAACATTTGAGAGTATTCTTAACCCCACAAACATACAAATCTTTTTTGTTTTTATTTATATTTTTTTTCTAGAGTAAATTTGGCCATTATTCAAGTCCCTACAAGTGTTTCTAGTTGTTTTATTAATTTGAAGTGACATGGCCATTCTGGTATGGGTTGCTGTGTCCACAGCAGGAAAGGTACAGTGCTTGTACTTATTAGCTTCCCAAACCATTTTGACTATACCTTTTTGCTTGAAATAAATTCCAAATCCAAGGTCAGGAAAAACAAATTGGTCATCCAATTCTTGATATTCATCCATATTTTCAATAAGTTGACCATTTGATTTCTTGGTTGGAACCACGAGTAAAAAGGATTAGCCAGAGATGTCTCCTTTGTCAATATGAGGAGAGTTGTAAAAAGAATTTGAGGTGAAAGTGATGTTTGGGGAGCAATCAAAAGGTGTAGGCTTGGAACCAAATTCCAACAAAGAGGAAGAGGGGATGTTGTTGTCCTTCATGGCATCACAGTTTGCTTCAAAAGAACGTTTGGCCAAATTGAAAAAAATTTGTCCTAGAATTTGGGATACTTTGTCAGACTTAAGGTTGAGGAAAGCATAATCTTGAGGAGAAGATCTAATGGATGATTTCTTCACATAATTTCCAAATAACTCTGAAGGGTGCATTTATTTTTGCCATCCAACTTCCCACATTTTTCCACCCCAAGATCTTGAAGGACCAACTGGGTTCACAAATTTTTTTGACTGGTGAAGGGAAGTTGTCACAAAGTTGATGTCCTGCTTGTCTTGGTCAGAAAGTTTCTCCAATGGGAAAAATTCAATTATTGCAACCAGGGATTGATGATCATATTGATAAAGCACTATTAATTTTCCATGGTGGAAGAAATGGAATGGTTTGATTGTTTGTTTTGCTTGCTCAAAATCTTCCTGGGTTGGTTTTTGAATATTCTTTTTCTTTTTGGAAACAATTGAAGGGTACAGATCCAAAGGACGCAGTTTCCAACCAGACCAGACCAACTTTTTGTTAATAACTTCCTCAGAAACCTCCAAAGATATTTTGGAATATCTCATTTGATTCCTCTTTTGGCAAGCAGCCCTACTCTTCCCACCTCTCTGTATGTTTTTCAAGCCATCTCCTTCTATCTTGTTCCCTCCCAATCCTATACTTAGATTGGGGTGAGGAACAAGAATATATTCAAATGTTTGTGTAACATTTTGAGGGGGTGGGAGAAGAATAGGATGTTCCCCAAAAGCAGTCAAATTTTTTCCAAAAAAAAAACAAAAAAAAACAATGTCAGTCCAATAGACATTGTTGGTGAAACATGATTGAATAAAAAAAAAGAAACCAAACCTGGACTTGAACCCAGGGACACCGGAAGCTGAATCCCCCCAAAGAAAATTGGAATTAGTGACCCATAAAACACACCAACAAGCAAAGTTATCAAAAAAATTTTTTTTTTTAAAAAAAAAACATACCTTCCATGGAAAAAAACACCTGAATTAATCAAAAAAGATCCTGTTGGCTTTGGGTGCAGTCCAGAGACACCTAAAAAGAAAAAAAAATCAGGGGAGGTCAGCACCAAAGAAAACTCCAAAAATTGGTGGAAGAGAAGACTTGATCAATAGCTCAATCGCTTGAAAAAAAATTGATCAATTGATTGCAAAACAATTGGTCAATCAATTGCAAATCAATCAACCGATTGATTGCAAATTGATCGCTTGATTGATTGCAAAATGATCAAGAAATTTATCAATTGCAAATAAATCAATCAATCAATCTGGTTTTGATTGATTGATTTGGTTTCAATCAATTGATCAAAACCAGATCAATTGATTGATCAATCAATCAAAACCAGATCAATTGATTGATCAATCAATCAAAAACAGATTGATCAATTGATCAATCATTATTAATTTGGTCAATCAATTGGTAAATTGAATTGTAATCAATTGGAGGGGGTTGGTTGAGCAAGGCAGGAGGAGGAGGAGGAAGGGGGGAGAAAGAGAAGGGAGAGGCTTACCAGATGAGGAGGGGGATGCAATTGAGATGAGGTGGAGCTGAGAGAGAGGACCTGCGGGGAGTTCAAACGAGAGGTAAGCAAGGGTGGATTAGTAAGTGGAAAGAAAGAGGGAAGGGGAATAACTGAGTCTGTTGGTGAGTTTGATGGTGGATGTTTTGGGGAGCTTGGAGAGGTTGATGAGGTTGGTGAGTTTGGAATGGTTTCTGAGGTGAAGGAGGTGATTTGATGAGGAGGAGGAAGGAAGGTGACCGGTGTGTGAGTGGGGTGAGTTGGAAGTGTTGGAGCAGTGAGGTGGAGGGGAGAGGTGGATGCGCTGGCAAGTGGTGGGGAATGAGGTGGAGGTGTTTTTTTGATTTTGTCTAAGTCCACTAAGAAAAAAAAAAGAAAACCACTGAGCCTGGATACTTGGGTGAACAACCAAAAAAAAAAAAACTTACTGTGAAGTTATTTTTCAACTATTTGAAAATCAAACATTACTCATCAAAGCAAGCAAGGGTGAGAGGAAGAATCCGCTCTTTCATAGAAGAAGATGAGGGAAAAGATGAGACAGGGATGACTTGAGGTGGGTCAGGAATATCATCTTCAAATATTTTGTTCCATTCATCTTTGATGTTGGCCATAAGATTGTGAAGGATTACACAAGTGATAATCCAGTTGATGAGGATCTTCATTTCTTTGGGGTTTTGAAGCTGGTTTTGCATTTCCCTTAAGTTTGCCCATCTTCCTTTCAGGACTCCTATGGCATGCTCAATCCAAACCCGTGATTGGGCAAGGTGATAGTTGAAATTGGTTTTTCCTTGATTGTTAGATGAAACTTTTGGGTATGCTGGAACCCCATATTTGCCACTAGCCTAAGCTGAATTGGCCAGAAGGTATTGATTGTGGTCAAAGTAGTTCTCTGGTTTTTGGGCAATCTGCATCCAATTGAACAAATATGAATCATGACAAGAACCTGGAAGGCCAGCATGTAGGGATATGAACTTCTTGTTGTTATCACAAACCAGTCATAGGGCCACGGAGTATCTAAACAAAAAGATGAAACATATTTGGTCAGTGGTGTGATAAAAGGTGTTATCAAAGTCATTGGAAAAGAAATGAATAATTTGCCTGTTTTTGCAATAAAAATAGGGGTTGCCACCTAGCTTGGGTTTTTGACTCTAGGGGATGGTGGTTCCATCAACAAAACCAATGCAACCAGGAAGGCCTTTGGTCTCCATTACTTGAGATATCTCCTTGCGTTCTTCTTTGGTTGGCCAAGAAAGGACTGAGAAACGGAAAGATAGGATAGCAATCATGACTCTTTTGGTTTATAAGTCAATGCTTTCATAACTGACTGAGAATAGATTATCCAATCAATGGATTGCTGCTCCATTTCCATTTGATCCAAGTCTACAAAGAGAAACAGCAAGTTGGATGGCTGGATTGCGTTGAGGATTCCAAGAATTGTTCTGGAAGATGTGGTGGTCTTCAATCATCTCCAAAAGTTTCATGAATGAAGGCAAAAAAGTTTGTATTAGTTGCTGGAAGCTTAAGTTGGGGATGAGATGAAGCTTTTTCCTTTCATACATAGGTTTGTGGAGGGTGTGTATTCTTGGAACCATGTATTGCTTTTCCAACAGAGAATTCAAAGCCAACCAAGTTGATTCCAAATGGGAGTCTGAATCAGAGTCTGAATGGGAGTCAAACAGTAGCAAAAGTTCAGTCAGCTTTTTTGCATTTTCAACTTGCTGGCGGGAAGTTTGATTGGAAATTTTGAGAAGGATGGTGATGTGATGTGGGGTGATGAGATGAGGGGATTTGTGTGAAGACAGAGATGTGAAAATCAATAGAGATGTGAAGCAATGGAGATGAGATGTGTGTCATGCGTATGGATTTGATGAGTTGGAGGTGTGGATGGGTGTTTTGCATGCCATGGATGGTGGATGAATGATAATTTCTGTTTTGATGTTTGATACCTGCCATTTTGAAATACAAAAGTTAGGGGATATGTGTATTTCAGAAACCCACCATTAAAAATGGCGGATTTGGTCAAAAAAAATGCCGGGTTTCTAATGGTGGTTTTTCTAACTTTGATACACCCTATTTTCATCAGTTTTTTCTAATTGGGGTATTTAAATCTTCTCCAGAGAATCCAAAATTTAAATGTTTTTCAACTTTTAATATGAATTTTTGTGAATTTTATTATTATTATTTATTCTACTTTGAATATTCTTCATATTTTGGTGTTCTATTTATCTATTTATCACTATTGAATAAAATTGAAAGTGTTTAATTTTTATCCTCATTTTAAAAAGCATCAAATAAATTTTTATTCCTGGTTTACTTTTGGTTTTTTTTTGAAAGAGTTAAAAGAATTTCAGAGAAGCCTCAGTTTAAATTTTAACTAGTCACTGGCTCATCAATAATTATTTTTTGATTTATTTTGAATTCTTCCACATATGAAGCTTCCTTTAATCAGCTTTGATTCAAGTAATTTTTTCATTTTATTTTCAATTTCCATTAATTTCAACCATATTTTGTACTCAATTCAAATCTGCTTCTAACAGAATTGGTATTAATTAATCATTAATATATTATTTCTTTCATAATCATTGTTTTGAATGTTTGAATTCTTCCAATTTTTATACTCCTTTGAAACAGCTTCAAATTCATCCTTCTAAAAAAATTTTATCCTTTATTTGAAAAATTCTTTAAACAATTCATGGAGCCTCTATGGAGCCTCTGAAATTTTTTATTCACAGAGCAAAAACATTTTTCTCCCATCAGATTTCTCAAAAAAGGTGGGCTAAAGAATTCCAAAGTGGGGTAGTTGTTGGAACACTGTTTCAATTGGAAGGAGTGGTGCATGAATTTATTTGATTCAATCAAGTTTTAAAACTTGCCTTAGATGTAAAAACACACCCAGAGGTGTGAATTCATGCAAAACATCATGAAATTATAATTTTTTGAAAAATGAATTAAAGCTCTTTGGTTAAACTCATTCCATTTCTGATTTTTTTTTTCAAATTAAATTTTTGAATTTACCAAGTTTAAAGGCATGTAAAGGCATGAATTAATCCAGGGAACTCCCAAGATAAGCATTCTATTATTAATTCATGAATCATATGATATATGGAATAGGAAAGAAAGATTATAGATGAATTTTCTAGAAATTGACCTTATTTATTGTGTTTTAAAAATTTGAGAGACGCAAAATTATCAAATATAAAAATAATTTTCATATAAATCAGTAATAAACCATGTGGATCATGAAATAAAAAATCAATATTATTCCAATATTTGGTTGAATAATTCATTTTGAATACTTTAAGGGGTCAATGTAAGACTCATAACTATAGATAAGTATCACATTGATAATTTTCAAGAAAAGTGAATCATTTGAAATCATATATATATGACTGATCCATCTCTGGGGTATTTTTTTCAATCATCTCCTTTTTATCTTTTGAGGAAGTACACTACAGCTTATATATTGAAATCAGGATCATATCAATTGGGAAATAATTAGCTTAATTATAAGAGAATTATTATCAAAAATACATACCTTGTTTCCAAATGAGAAATTTCAGATAAAAACAGAAATAAAGGAATCAAACTACATCCATCTGCTGGATTTTCATTTCAATGCAATTAATATGTACTAGGCGCTTGAGTATATGGCTCCGGAAAATGGGCATATTTTGGAAAATATTGGGAATAAAAATCAGTTCCTTTATCTTGCAGGCTTCAATACTGCTGAGATCCCTGCAGAAATTAAATATTTAAAATATTTTGAACCTTAATATAGGGAAGAATTTGTGAGTTCTAGGAGATAAATATTTATGGATCAAGAATTCCTGAAAGGAAGTTTGTATTTTTCATGCTAACTTTAGAGTTATTTCCCAGGATTTAGTTGAAAATCTTAATGAATTTGGTAAAATTTGGAAAACTTAGAATTGGAAAAATTGAAGAAACCAATGGAATTTAATTAATAAAATAAATTTCTGTAGGAACTTCTGATAATTTTTTCATCAGATGAAAAATCTAAGATCATCTCCAATTTTCTTGGTAAAACTGCTTGTTAGCTAAGTTTACCAAGCAATTTTCACAATTTTGCAAAGATAAGGGCTTGCTAGCAAGTGAGCTCCATAAGTTGGTTCCAATTTTCATAAATTTTAACCATATTTTAGAAAGCTTGCTAGCTCCCCCTCTTGTCATTCCTTGCATATCCAATATTCCAATACCCCACCCACCCTGCCACCCTCATATGTCCCTT
Source organism: Puccinia polysora (assembly GCA_025617555.3). Lineage (NCBI taxonomy): Eukaryota > Fungi > Basidiomycota > Pucciniomycetes > Pucciniales > Pucciniaceae > Puccinia > Puccinia polysora. The sequence goes on from CM062613.1 coordinate 794,200, forward strand.
CCACCATCCCAAATTTGATATTTACCCCACCAATATCCCCCTCCCACCTCCCCCCTCCCCAAGCCCCAGCTCAAATATTCCCCACTCCCCCAACTCCCTCCCTCCTTGGCAATGAGTTGCCACACTGAGTTTCAAGGCTGAGTTGCAACAAAGGGGGGACCTAGCTAGCAAGCTGCTTACACGGCACACAGTTGTGCAGTTTGGGTTGTTAGCTAGCTGCTGCGGCCTTGTGGAGTGGAAAATTTTGAAAAGCTTGTAGTAAATTGCTTGCTAGCTATTTATTTTGGCTAGCAAGTTGCTACCTAACAAGCCAAGCTCTCAAGCAAGTGGAGATGCCTTAACCTCCTCAATTCATCAAAGGAAACATTTTAATAGGGCATATGAGATTTAGCAAACCTGCCTCTTTTTTAATGGCAGGTTTGATCCCAAATCCACCATTTTTTTAATGGCAGGTTTGAAACCAAATCCACCATTTGAAAAAATCCATTAAAAAAAATAAAAAAAGAAACTCTCATTTAACAAGGGATTTTTCAGAGTGACCCCCATACTAAGTGGGCTTTTTTCAAGTATAGTATACTGAGTGCCCTTAAACCTCAAAAAAATGACCACCCATTGATACCATTGATGGTCATAAAGATGAAAAATAACTACAAAAACCAAGTATGCAATGAAAGAACTATTTGATTGGAAAAACCAGGACCACTGCCAGTTCATTGCAAGGAAGTGAGCGGCCAATTACAACTGAGGAAAATTCATGAAGAAGGGGATGATAGCAACAAGGAACACCAACAGTTGTATTGGAAGGATGATTCTCTACTGATTTAGATTAGGCAGGCGGCTTGGCATTGAGGAAAACAAGCGTGGCAGGTTTGCCTGAGGAGGTTGATGAGGATCAGAGATTGATGAACATGAGTGAGAAAAGATGAATGAGAAATGATCTGAACAGAATGAAGGTCAGCAATCAAAATGGGCATTGGATCACCAATCACTGGGTCATACCAGTTAAGAGTTCATCAAGGGGCTTGATCCAGCAGCAATGATTGTGGGGGTTGTTGATGTGGAGTGCAATGGTTGTAGATTGCAATGGATGAGAAGGAGATGAAATAAGGAAAGAATGAGAAGGACTTCCATGAGGCAGGAACACCAATGGTCACGGTCACATGTGCCAGACCAAGCGGGTTTTCCCTATCTGGAGTATGAGAACTGGGTGAAGACCCAAGTCATTTCCAACACCCCCTCTTGATTCAATGTCCATGAGACGTTTGTCTCTCAGGAGCTGATGTGAGCTACAAGTCTATCAATGGAGGCCTTGCTTGCCGGTTTGGTGAGAGCCTTGGCCACCATGTGGTCCAATGGGATCAGGAGGATCTCAATTTTGTTGTTGATGAGATCTTCTCTGAGACCCTTGGTTTTGATGTCAATGAATTTTGTTTTGGAGTTAGCGCCAAATTTCTTAACTTTGTCATCCAACCCTTTGTTTTCAACCAGGTGGACACTAGGGACTGCAGGGCGATTCCAGAGCTTGTTGATTAGATGGTTTATCCATCTTGCCTTGAGTTGAGAGTTTCTGAGAGCATTGCACTCAGATTCAGTGGAGGAGAAGGTGATGTTGCGTTGTTTGCGGCTGGTCCAGTATAGGGGAGCTCCAAACAGGCTGCAAATGAGTCCAGTTTGGGACCAAGGAGTTTTGGGGTCATCTCCCCATGTCGCGTTGCTATAGCAGATCAGGGATGGTGAGTTGCTCTTTTTTGAGAGGATGAGTTTGAGGTGTTTGGTTCCAGCCAGGTATCTCCACACACAAATGAGTTCATTTCAGTGACAGATGCCTGGCTTGTTGCTGAATTGTGCAAGGTTGGAGACGGCAAACAAGATTTCTGGGCAAGCCAGTGTGGCAATGTGGTTGAGCCTCCCAATGTGGCTTCTGAAGTTTTCTTTGAGTTTGGCAAATTGGGTGAGTTCTTTTTTGGAGGCTGGAGTGAGTTGGAGACCGGGGGTGCAGGGAAACAAGATTGGTTTGAGGCAGACACTTTTCAGCACCGCCAGACCCTTGTTGATGTGCAGAGGCAGTGAGAGGCCAATCTTGGTGGTTGATTGGTTGACCTTCATCCCTAACAAGTTTTTGGGGCAATGGCTTGACAAGTTTGGAAATTTCTTCAGAAATAGCTTCTTGAATTCTTTCAAATTGCCAAACACCAGGAGATTTTCCACGTGGAAAAAGAGCGCGGACTCCTTGGACCTGTTTCTATACAGGCACGGGTTGGCATCTGAGGGAGTGTAGTCTAGTTATTAAATCCAGTTGCAGAGAGTATTGTACCAGTTCCTTGGAGCCTGTTTGAGTCCGTATGAGGATTTCTTCAGCTTGAGGATTGGAGATTTTCTATTGCAGTGGGGTGGTTGGCGGATGAATAATTCTTTGTCTAAGTCAGCGTGAAGGAAAGCACCTTTCACGTCGAGTTGAAGGATTTCAAGACCTTTGTCCAGAGACAGAAGCAGTAGATCCCAAAGAGAAGTGGTCTTCCCTGTTGGAGCATAGGTGTCAAAGTAATTGACACCATATTGTTGCATGAAACCTTGAAAGCAAAGCCTTGATTTTTGAGTGGGAGGTTTGCCATGGGTGTTTTCTTTCAACTGGAAGACGTAAGTTGTATTCAGGATTTTTGCTGGTTTTGGGCCGTAATAGTCCTCCCAGACTCCAAGCGCCTTGCAGGTATTTTTTTCCTTTTTCAGGGAAACTGACCAAGCGGGGATCTTCAGAGCCTCAGTGACAGACTTGGGAACTTTGGTGTTGATGAAGCCGTACCAATCTGGTTTCTGCAGGATTTTCTGATCTCAAAGAGCTCAAGTGTTGGATGGTGGGACAAGATATTTGTTGTCCTCATCAATGCAGTCTGAAGATTCATCTTCTGAGAGATTGGGTTTGATTTTTATTTCTGTCCTGGTGGGACTTGGAGAACCCAGGTTGGTTTGTAGAGTGTTTATTTTGGGGTTGGTTGCGATAGAGACTGAAGGGAAGGATCCAGAATTCTTGAACCATGCATCTGAAGAGTCCAAGTTGTTTGATAGAGTGGAGAAATCCGGGTTGATACCTCTGAATTTGACATGTTTGGTTTCAAAAATTGACCCAGATTGGTTAAGGACCCAATATGAGTGGATTCTTGGTACGTATCCTATCAGGATTCCGGCTTTCCCCTTTTCTTTGAATTTGGACAAGGAATTCTTGTCTTTGAGGTTCAGGTAGTTCAGGTGAGATCCAATTGGCTTCAGGTAATCAGGAGGAAGAGAGTTTCTGTGCATGAGTACCCAGGGAGAAGGCTCACCAGTAGCTTTGGGTATTTGGTTCAAAGACACGGCACATGCCTTGATTGCCTTGTGCCAAAGGTTCTGAGGGAGTTTGGTTGAGGAGTGAGTGGCCCTGAAAGCTTCAGAAAGTTTTCTATTTGCACGTTTGGCTCTTCCATTTTGCTGGGGATGATAAGATTTGGAGACAATTTGCTTTATTGATTTAGATTCAAGGAATTCCTTCAGCTTTTCATTTATGAATTCTCCTCCTCCTTCAGAGCAAACTTCAGTTTGGAAGTAACCGCGCTTGTGGTGTTTGTTCATAAGGATGAAGATCAGCACATTGACTGCCTCACTTTTGAGTTTCAGGGGAAAGGAACAAATGTAGCCGGAGAAGTTGTTGACCAGAGTGAGAGAGTATCTGTGATGGCTTATGGATTGAGGTGATATTGGTCCAATGAGGTCAATATGGATTTGCCCAAAGACTTTGGTCGCAGTGTTTGAGCAGGCTGAGAAGGAACTCTTTTTAATCTTTTGGCAATTGCATCCCATACAAACAAAGTTGTTTTTGATCTCTTTGTCAAGTGATTTCCCCAGGTATTTTTCCATCCAAAAAATGCTGGCATGTCCCAAGGTTCTTTGAAGGTGGTGGACTTTGCCAATAGTCATCTGAAGGGAAACAAGCGACTTTGGATCATCAATCTTGAGTATGTTGTGCGGGATCTGGCCGGAAAGACATGTGGTGTTTTGGCGGATGAGTTTGAATCAAGAGAGATCCTTGGTGTTGTCAACAAGCAAGGAGCATCCTTTGAGGAGAAATTTCCCTAGAGAGAGTAAGTTGATTTTGGCATCTGGGACCCAGCACACATTCTTCAGTGTGATCTTATTTGAACCAACGGTGAAGGTTGCTGTACCTTGTCCTTTGATGGTTAAAGATGCTCCGGGCTTTCCAGTTTTTATTTTTTTCTGCGCATTCCTTGAGTGATATGTTGGAGAAGAACTGTTTTTTATTGAGTAAGTGAACAGAGCATCCAGAATAGAGAATGAAGCTATGTGGTTCCAGGGCGGTGGAGTGAGTGGAGCCGCAGAAGAGACCAAAGAAATGGGCTACCTCCTCTTCCACTTTCTTTCCAGGATTTTTAGTCTTTGGATTGGACGGTCTGAGGCAAGGAAATTCAGACCAACATTCTTCTTGTTTGTGATTTCAAACCTTTTTGTTGTGAACACCATTTGTGCATCTGGGGTAATCTCAATTGAACAGGGAGATTTCACTCTTAGAAGAAGCTTCCTCCTTTGTTGCTTTTATTTTGTTCTTTTGCTGCGTGATATCGTTGAGGACATATTTGACCATGATTGTTTCCACTCCGTGCATGATTTGAGACTGCATTGGCTTGAGAGCTGGAGGGAACTTGAACAGGACCAGATATGCGAGTATGTCTGACAGAAGTTCTATGCCAACCTCTGAGAGTTTGTTGAGATGGACTTGGACTGTCATGACAAATTTCTTGATTGCGTTCTCTGAGAATGAGAGATACAGAAATTTGTTGAATATCCGGGCTCTGTTTGAAGATTGGGATGAGGCAAAGTGCATCCTTTCAGCAATCCATATGGCTTTGGCGCTTTCCTCATTTTCAGAGTTGATGATGTTGGAGTGGGTGGATGGTTCCAGACGGGAGAGAAGATAAGCTGTGATTTCTTTGTTTACGTTGAAGTCCAATTGGTCTGAGTTGTCATCAGAAGTCATGATTGGAAGGATTTGCCTGAGCCAAAACAGATTTTGGAATTTAGACCTCCAGATTGAGTAGTTGTCCTTGTTGAGCAATGCAATTGAGTCGTATATGCCTTTGAGTGCCATGTTCTTGGAAGAGTTGCCCCCTGGTCCTGGCAATGGTGAGACCATTTTTTGAGCCAGTCAAGATTTTGGCTTTTAACTGTGAAAGAAATATTTGATTGGAAAAACCAGGACCACTGCCAGTTCATTGCAAGGAATTGAGCGGCCAATTACAACTGAGGAAAAGTCATGAAGAAGGGGATGATAGCAACAAGGAACACCAACGGTTGTATTGGATTGATGATTCTCTACTGATTTAGAACAGGCAGGCAGCTTGGCATTGAGGAAAACAAGCGTGGCAGGTTTGCTTGAGGAGGTTGATGAGGATAAGAGATTGATGAACATGAGTGAGAAAAGATGAATGAGAAATGATCTGAACAGAATGAAGGTCAGCAATCAAAATGGGCATTGGATCACCAATCACTGGGTCATACCAGTTAAGAGTTCATCGAGGGGCTTGATCCAGCAGCAATGATTGTGGGGGTTGTTGATGTGGAGTGCAATGGTTTTAAAGTGTGATGGATGAGAAGGAGATGAAAGAAGGAAAGAATGAAAAGGACTTCCATGAGGCGGGAACACCAATGGTCACGGTCACATGTGCCAGACCAAGTGGGTTTTCCCTATCTGGAGTATGAGCACTGGGTGAAGACCCAAGTCAGTTCCAATATGCAAGTCAACCATCAAGAACTGGAATGAGATCATAACCATCCTTTTGATCTCAAGAAACAGAAAAAACCCACTCATCAACTAACCCACTCTAATAATCCTGCAAAAAACTTGATCACACCCAGACTACCACCACCACCCGCAACAACAACAGCAACAACAACAGAAAAAACCCATACCATCTACCCCCTTTAATCAGACAAGGTACCTGCCCTCATTATTGGTCAACCAACACTCACACTATCACCAACCCCCATCCCACAACTCAGGGGCCCTACTTATAAGATCAACATCATCCAACCTATCAATCAACATCCTCAATTATAATAATCATCCCTGCCTCAGTCTCATAAGGGACCAGAATCTCTCCCAATTTCTTGAACATGCTCAACAACACCTCTAAATCAAACTCAAAAGTCTTTATCCATTTTTACCACTCATCCTCAAACTTTGGTAGTCTTCACAGTCATCTCAGGTTCACAAGCTCCCAATTTTTGAATTTGGAGCATACCATCCATCCTAACTCTTCTGGGTGGGTGTGGATGTGGAGAGAGGCTTGGTGGCTTGGATGGGCCATAGGAGTCTAGTAATGAAGGCTTCTAGGGTGTCATTGACTTCTTAAAGATCTTCAGATGATTTGATGATGGATGAGTATGGGGCTGATTGCTGGTAAAAGATGCAGGCAAACGCTAGGGATGGAAAGCCAACTTGCTGCACAAGGGGGCTTGGTCATCAGAAGGGGATCTGATTGGGAGGAATGAGTGAGGAAAAGCAAAGATGAGGGTGAAGAATGAGGAGAAATGAAAGGAATATCAATGGTAAATATTTTTCAGGGGCTGGATCACAACTGATGAGCTAGATATGTCATCATTCAGCCCAAGGGCAGAGAAGGAATGATGATGGGAACCATGAAGAATGAATTTTAAGATTTTTTGGAAAAGCGGCCACTGAAAAATTCAATGAGAAGTCTTGAGAATCAATGTGGCACAAGCAAACATGGTGGAGAATCTAACTATATAGCCAGGCAGCCAAAAATTGGCTTTCTACCCTGCTCATAAATTGGGTAGGTTGAATCAGATGAACCAACTGTATATCATATGAAGGAGGAGTAGGAGTGCCTAATGCAAATAGATAAGAGAGTAAAGGATGAGGAGTAGGATGGAGAGGGTTTTTTGAGGTGCTAGGACGAGATTATAATGAAGGAAGTGGTGGTTTCTATGAAAATGGCAGATTTCATGTTTAAAACCCACCATTTTTTTGAAAACTGCCATTTTTTTAAACTGACCATTTTAAAATAAACCAGTTTGGGTGTATGTGTATTTCAGAAACCCACCATTCAAAATGGTGGGTTTGGAAAAACAAACTTTCTTGTTTCTATGCCAGGCTTTTTAACTCTGATACACCCTGAGTTTTTTTTTTATCCATGCTTGAATAGTTTTTTTTTGATTTAGTGATAAATGGGGATTATTACAAAGGAATTAATTTCATGATTTTAGGGTTCTTTGGGTCCAAAAAATGGGATTTTGGGTCACTTCTTCCACATTTCAATTTTATTTTATTTAGAAATGCATGAAACTAACCTAAAAACCTGCTTAACTATTCCTTCAGTTTCAAATCAAAATTCTAGAAATATGATACCTTTTCAAAAATAGTATGTTTTGATGGTGGTTTCTAATCCTTGGTTTGATTTTTCATTGCATATTTTGTAAAATAAAATAAAAAAAACTGAAATCAAAAACAACATATACTAAAAATTAATAAATAAAAGTAAAAAAAGGAAAAATCACATAAAAAAACCCCCCAAAAAATGAAATCAAGTTGCAAAAAGCAAAAAGAAAGATTTTTTCTTTTTCCAGTGGATCTGGAAGCCAAAAAAAACCATCAAAATTATTTACTTAAAAACTGAATTGAATAAAAATAATAAAAATTAGAAAGGCAAACAAATCACCAATTAAGGATGCGCAAAAAAAAAAAAATTGAAAACTGAAAACTGAAAAGAAAGAACCTGATTCCCCCTCAAATCAGTTTAAAATTTTTAATGCAGAATTTTAAATCATTTTAGAGGCCATCAATGGGGGCTTACTGATTTGATTTGAGTACCCCCCCCCCAAAAAAAAAATGTAGAAGAAAAGCCTCCAGGTGTAAAATTTGAGATAATAGGGTGTATCAAAGTTAAGAAAACCCCCCATTTTTTAATGGCGGGTTTCAACCCAAATCCACCATTTCAAACCCACCATTAAAAATCAAAAAAGCCCACTTATTTCACATCAGACATGAAAAAGTTACCTGAAAATAAATGGGTTTTTTGAAATAAATTATTTAAAGGCTTTCACTGCCCCAACCCATTATTCCACATCATCACCCCTGGTTTCAACCTCCAACCTCATTGAAAAAATTCTACCTCCAACCTCATCCAAAAATTTGATTCATTTCTCTTCATCTTTTCATTGCTATCCTCATCACTTCATCACTCCCATTGCTTCATCACTCTCATAACTTTCTCACCTCATCACATCATCACTCTCATTGCTTCATTACTCTCATCACTTTCTCACACATTATTGCTTTCATCACATCCATCCTCTCATCACTTCATTGCTTCATCCTGGCTTTAATCACATCCTAATTCTCATTGCTTCATTGCTTCATCACTTCATCCCCACTTTCAAAAAATGCCTTCATCACTTCATTGCTACATACCTCTTACTCTTTTCAAATGGCCCCTCAGCAAACCTCCCCCTGCAAGTACACTAAAAAATCCAATGGAGCAAAGCAAACAGTCCCCCAGGAACTCAACATCAAACAATCCTTCCCCATCAGCTTCCAAAGGCTTGAGTCAGCTCAAGAGAGCTGATCACATCATCCTGGTAAACTGGCTCAAAATTCCCCCCAACTATGACGCTTGCTTTGGATCTGACAATGAAACACAAGTTTACCAACCTCCATCCTCTAAGTTTAATGGTTATCTCCTGATGGTCAATGAACTGAAAAATAAAACCAAAGGTAGGCTGGATCTTTCATCCAAACAGATGCAAGAGAAATTCAAGAGTATCAATCCAAACATTTCCCCTTTAGCCAATGCTGACAAGCCCTATTCTTTCCCTGTCTCTGTATGTTTGTCAAATCATCTCCTCCTATCCACATACTACAATTGGGGTGGGGATCAAGAAGGGATTCAATTCATCTTATGAAATTCGCTTGAATTGATAACCTATGGCAATTGATTGCTTGATTGATTTCCAAATCAATCCAGCAATCAATTGCCAATCAATTGCTCAATTGATTCATGATTGAGTGAGAGATTGATTGGAGATAAATTGGCAATTGATTGGGAATTCCACATCTCTATATGTTTTTCATATCATCTCCTCCCATCTTGCTCCCTCCCAACCATATACTTTGATTGGGGTGAAGATCAACAAGGAATTCAATTTTTTGTATAAAATTTTGAGATTGCTTGATTGATTGGAAATCAATCCAGAAATTAATTGCCAATCAATTGCCAATCAATTTCTCAATCAATTCACAATTGATTGCAAGATTGATTGGAGATCAATTGAGAGATCAATTGGCAATGGATTGGCAATTCCACATCTCTATATGTTTTTCAAATCATCTCCTCCCATCTTGTTCCCTCCCAACCGTATACTTTGATCTGGATGAGGATAAACAAGTAATTTAATTTTTTTTATAACATTTTGAGGGCAGTGGCAGTTCTAAAATCCAAACTTTTGCACACTATTGGATTTGAACCCATGAACTCAACATTGATGAGTGATTCTTTAACCACTAAGCTAATTGTGCCATTGGCGGATGGGCCCATGTGCCTTTCCAAAAACTCAGCCTCATCATCTAATTACCCCTTGCTCACAATGATCATCCCAGCTCAACACAATGATCATCCCAGCTCACCATCTGCTCATCACAGTAGCTGTCCAACAAGTTTACCTTGGATGGTCACATCATCCATTGGGTCTCATCCCCAGGAAACCAAATCCAACCATCAAACGCAGCCGTCCGCAATTGGTCCATCAATCCCCAGAAGCGGCAGAAAAGGAGGAGGAGGAGGCCACCCACAATCAATTTCTGGCGGCAGCAGAGGAGGAGGAGGCTGCCGGCTGCAATCAATCAATTTCTGGCGCCAGGAGAGGAGGAGCAGGAGGAGGCCGCCAGCAATTAATCAATTGATCTCTGGCTGCGGCAGAGGAGGAGGTGGAGGAGGAGGCCGCAGGAAATCAATTGATTGATCACTGGTGGAGGAAGAGGAGGAAGAGGAGGCCGCAGGCAATCAATTGATTGATTTCTGGCGGGGGCAGAGGAGGAAGACGAGGAGGCTGCTGCCCGCATTCAATCAATCAATTTCTAGTGGGGGCAGAGGAGGAGGAGGAGGAGGGGAGCTTACCTTGCGGATTGAGCAAGGATGCGTGGGGGGACCTAGAGGTTGAATGATCAAAGGATCAGCAACCAATGAGGGACAGGAAGATGATGAGGATGAGGAGGAGGGAGGGGGGGCTTACCAGGGGTGCCAACCAAAGGAGGAGGGTAGGTGGTGGGTCAGGATGTTTGGTGAAGAGGAGGAATAAGTGGACCAGTGGTTAAAAGTTCATTCAGCCTTTTTTTGCTGTCAACTTGCTGCTGGGAAGTTTGATTGGACATGTTGAGAAGGATGGTGATGTGATGTGGGGTGAGGAGATGATGATAAGATTTGTGTGAAGAAATGGAGATGTGAAGCAATAGAGATGTGAAGCAATGGGGATGAGATGCGTGTGACGCAATGGAGATGGAATTGGTATGGATTTGCTGAGGTGGAGGTGTGGATGGGTGTTTTTCATGCAATGGATGGTGGTTGGATGATAATGGCGGGTTTAATTTTTGAAACCCGCCATTTCCATGAAGCCTGCCATTTTTAAATACACCAGTTAGGGGGTATGTGTATTTCAGAAACCCGCCATTAAAAATGGCTGGTTTGGCCAAAAAAATGGCGGGTTTTCTAACTTTGATATGCTCTAATCCTTCTTAAATAAAAAATTTCAAAAAAAATTAAAGAAATGATCAAATAATTCGATTTTACATACCTTCCCTTGGGTGGCTAAAAACCCAAATGCCTGGACTTATCTGTTTCTTTTTTTTGTTGAATTCATGTCATTTGCATTTTTTTTTTTTTTTGGTTTTTTAATTGGAAATTAATTATTTAATCAATTATGAAGTTAGAAAATTGTCCTGTGCTTTATTGAAATTGAGAAAAAAAATCAGGAGTTTTTTTTTCTTTAATCAAGTCATGTCTACGCAAATTTTTCCAGTTGTGCAAATTAGGTCCACTTCTTTGAAAAATTTCAAGGGTGCATGAGGGAAGAACTTGGGACCCAAAAAATCCACAGAATTTCCATTTTGTTTCTGTTGAGTTTAAACCTGCTAACATGATGTATCACCACAGTACAAAGGCTGTGCAGTTGAACCTAGACCAGTAATACCAAACAACCCTGGCAGCCACAAGCATCTGTAGCCTAGTTGGTAAAGGCAGCACTCTAGAATGTGTCTCAGTCTATCTGAGGTTGTGGGTTTGACTCCCACCAGACACATCTTCATTTTCACAGTCTCAACAGGTTATGAGCCCAGAGGTTACCTGAGCGTATACTTGCTTACATAAGAGACTTGAATAAGATGTGAATGCTTTCTGTAAGACCATAATCCCCTGTAAGCCTACCCCATGATCACGGGTTCAATCCCCGCACTGATCACTCTTTCACCTGGGTATCGCCATACCTATTTCTACATCATGTAGCAAGGGGGGGTGTTGAGGTTAAACCTGCTAACATGATGTATCACCACAGTACGGAGGCTGTGCAGTTGAACCTAGACCAGTAATACCAAACAACCCTGGCAGCCACAAGAGTCTGTAGCCTAGTTGGTAAAGGCAGCACTCTAGTATGTGTCTCAGTCTATCTGAGGTCGTGGGTTTGACTCCCACCAGACACATCTTCATTTTCACAGTCTCAACAGGTTATGAGCCCAGAGGTTACCTGAGCGTATACTTGCTTACATAAGAGACTTGAATAAGATGTGAATGCTTCCTGTAAGACCATAATCCCCTGTAAGCCTACCCCATGATCACGGGTTCAATCCCCGCACTGATCACTCTTTCACCTGGGTATTGCCATACCCATTTCTACATCACGTAGCAAGGGGGGGTGTTGAGGTTAAACCTGCTAACATGATGTATCACCACAGTACGGAGGCTGTGCAGTTGAACCTAGACCAGTAATACCAAACAACCCTGGCAGCCACAAGCGTCTGTAGCCTAGTTGGTAAAGGCAGCACTCTAGTATGTGTCTCAGTCTATCTGAGGTTGTGGTTTCAACTCCCACCAGACACATCTTCATTTTCACAGTCTCAACAGTTTCTTCCAAAAAATTTTGAAGAAAGAGCATTCCTCTGAGTCTGTGAGAAAGGCTTGAGGAAGCTTGAAATCCCTTGGAGTGCAACCCATGAGATTTGAAAGGTTTGAGACTACTTCAAGGCTCTGTGAAATATGCTTCTAAATTTCTTCAAGGAATATTTGAGGTTCCTTTAAATATTATTTATGATTATTTTTGATTTTTCATGAAGTATTCAAAACTTCTTTTCTTTACATATATATATATGTGAAAAAAAATTCCAAATGTTTGAAATTGTGTTTTTTTTCTTTTTCTTTTTTTTTTTTTTTTTGGAAATTTTTCATAACAAAAATCAATGAAAGAATAAAAATGATAATAAAAATTAATATAAGTAATGATAGTTGTAACAAAAGTGATAAAAAATGAGTATGATGAATAACTAGGCAAAAGAGTAAAAAAAATTAATAGAATTCAAAGAATTCAGAATTTAAACTACACAAAAATCACAACAAATCAAATCAAGATCATGTTGAAAAATTCACCATTGAAGTGGTATTAATAAATTGATCAAAATATAAAAAAAAAATTCATGTGTTATTCATCTAAAGTCATCACAAGATATTTCATAGGATGACAGAAGACTTTTCAATTTTTTTAAAAACCTCAATTTTATTTCTTTCCCCCTAATTTCAAAAACTTTTAATTGGAATATGTAACTTCTAAAATCACACCAATTTGTGTCATTGAAAAATAATTCTTAATGAAAAATCATTTTTTAATTGCATCTAAACTCTATTAAATTCCTTGAATCAGCACAATTTAAAAACACAGGTGACTTCTGTAATTTGGTTCTGATTTATTTTGTAATTTACTTTTAATATTGCTTAACAATAAATGAGAAATTTTTCTTTTTAAATGATTCTTTATTTGTTAAAAAGTAAAAATTAAATTAAATTTTTGAGTGCCTTGATCAATCCTTCAATTTTTCTGGAATGTTTGGTAACTTTTTTTTGAATTTCCCTTTTTTTTCTTGTTAAATTTCATTATTGTTTGAAATTTTTCATCATTTTTTCATAATGATTATTAGTTTTTTCATTGTTTGATAAATAAGTTCAAGAAATCAAACTACAAGAAGGTCCAAAAATATGGAAATTTAAGGAAAAAATATAACAAAAATAATGATGTAGAAGATATATTTGCACATGTATACAGCTTGAAATATGACTTTAATAAGTCTCAAAGCTTTCACAGCCTGCAAGTGGCCCTCTGTGTGTTTTTGGATCTTCTTCAGCAATGCTTTGGAGCCTTTCAAGAGCCTCCCCCTGGGTTCCAAAATCTCAGAGGTTGTTAAAATAGCCATGCCAGTTCTGCAAGCCAGACTTAATGCCTCACCCCCCCTTCTTCATATATTCATTGAAGGGGGGGAACATCCCCACCTGGGAATGTTGTAGAAACCTTAATTTAATTTACAACAGAATTCTTTAAAAAAATAAATTATGTTACTTCAAGCTTGTTTGAGAGCCCACCCAAATTAGCCAATTTTTTGCTAAAGCATGCTGGGCACCCCCTAAAGTCCCCATGGAACCCCCTGAATCCCACTTGGCACATAGCCAAGCGCTACTTGGCACACAGCCAAGTGCAACTTGGCACACAGCCAAGCGCAATGTGGCGCTCCAAAACCTAACCTTTAGACATCAGACTCACTTTTCTAGTATAAGGACAGCTCCAATCATCAAAATGACCTCAAAATGGATTCTACACCTAAAATAACCCCTAGTCACTCAGCCAAAGTACCCCTCTATCTCTCATGGATTAGAAGATACAGCTCAAATCAACCCTGGCCTACCCATACCCCTACCAGGTGTCACAGATTAGTGAAAGTTCATGGACATACCTAGGAATCCCTCAAGTACATACCACATACATTACAACCTATACATCACCAATCAAACCTCTGTATCAGTATACAGAAGTAATATATGCAAGACACTGCATGCAGCACCAAGAAAACACCTGCAGAAGTATACACAATTAATATATGCAAGACACTGCATGCAGAACCAAACAAACCTCTGTTGCAGTATAAAAAAGTAATATATGCAAGGCACTGCATGAAGGACTAAACAAACAACCAACCACCACTATACAGAAGTAATTTTTGCAGGGGGCACCTGTATCAATGCAGCACAGCAATTTATGCAAGGGTTTACATGCATTTAAATCATGCACCGCCTCCTCCTCTGAACAGCAAAAATGCCTCATGTAACTGTATTCCACTGTAGTAGGGAGACCCTTGGGGGCAGCCCTGAGGGCCGGATTTTCTATAAATATAGGGCCTCTCTCCCCCATCCAGGTGGCATCAATCCCCCCGTCCTCCCCTCCAGGGGATCACCATGCCTCCTAGACACCCTTAAAACATACTTTGACCATCCTTAACCAATTTTCACATAACCCATACTTGGACCATTTTCAATCCCTCATCACCATCCATCACCATCATCATCCATAATCATCATCACCCATCATCATCATCATCACCTACCTTGACCATCATCAATCATCACCATCATCATCCACCACCATTACCCTTGACCATCCATCATCATTACCCCATACTTTTGACCATGAGCCAACCCAAAAACCTATACTTTTGACCATCACCCATCACCATCATTTTTAAAACAATATCCTATACCCTTGAAAATCACCACCATTTCCCCATAACTTGAATATCACCAAACCATTACCCCATCCATCACCATCCAATATCATCATCACCTACCATCATCATCATCACCTACCATCATCATCATCACCTACCATCATCATCATCACCTACCATCATCATCATCATCACCCACCACCATCCATCATCAAAATCATAATCATTACCCATCATGATCATCATCATCATCCATCATCATCATCATCATCATCATCCATCATCATCATCATCCATCATCATCATCATCATCATCCATCATCATCATCATCCATCATCATCATCATCATCCATCATCATCACCATCACCCACCTTGACAATCATCCATCATCATCACCATCAACTACCTTGACCATAATGTTCATCCACCATCACCTACCTTCACCATCAATCATCATCACCATCATCTATCCATACTGTCACTGTAATGCATCCATGCTATGATCATGAACCATTCACCCATACTATCATCATCTACCTCCATTACCATCAGTTATCAACTATAGGCTCAACCATTTCAACCATATTCAATCATCACCTGTAACATAAAAGTAGTGCCCATCAGTAAAAAATAAAGCAAGAAAAAAATATATAAAGGATAAGACTAGATAAAGTATTCTTCCCTTAATCAGCTTCCATCCTTCAATTCACCTATCTTTTCCACTACTTCTTCCTTATCAAGTCTGAAAATATTAATCCTAGGTCTGATAGAGACTACTATAGTAGCAACTCTATTTGAAAATCAGCCACCATTCTCTTTTCTTTTATTGTTGTGAAACTACTATAGTACTTAGAGGGGCAGGAAATTCAAAACCACCCTTAGTATTCCTCTATCTTATCAATATTTGTAGTACTGAATTCCCCCTCAAGTGACTGCCAGCAAGCTATTTGATAAACTTTACCCAATCCCAAAGGAGTCTCTACAGAAACTTGGCACACAGCCAATTTGGTTGGGTTGGGCCAAAGTTTGACTTGGCCAACACCCAAGCCAATTGGCCATGCCTGCCAACTTGATGATCAGGAGCTTTTTTTTTTCCCTCAACAGACTAGTAATTAAAACTTGTTAAATGAGAAAAAAAAAGAATAATTTTGGGGTTGAAAGGGCTGAAGGGAAGAGAAAAATAGCAAGGGAGAGGGGAGTGAGGGGGGGTGCCAATAGCTTGGCCTTGGCTGAGCAGAACTTGGCTGTGTACCAAGATCCGCAGTGCAACCTGATGCACAAATCAAGCCTGCTGGGCACTGTGCCAAGCGGGACTTGGGAGTGTGCCCAGACAAGCTTGCAATACCATGAATTAAGGCTTTCAAGACTTACTTTAATGTGAAAAAATGACAAGATGGGTGAGTTGATCAAAACAATAAAACTCAAAAAAAGCTGAATTTGCACCCATTTGGATTGATTCATGCCTTTTCTGATTTTTTTTTACAAGAATTGAAAAATCATGAATCTATCAATCTTCAAGGTGTTAATTTATTCAGGGCCACAAAATATTTGAGGTTGTCTCCCCATTTAATCCTCATTGTTGGTGCTTTATCTTTCCTGAATTCAGGCTTTTTGAATTGACTGATGCATTAAAGGCTTTTTGAGATGTCTTGCCATGAATCACTGGATTCTAATTTATGGAACATAGTCTTGGAAGAAAGTGTTACTTGCTTGAATGTCTTTTATTATTATTATAATTATTGGATGGGGTAATTTGAATACAATTTGTGTACATTGGAGGGATAATATTTTAAATCTGTTTTTCTTTTTCTTCTTTTTTTATTTAAAAAAAAAATAATAATCTGGTAAAATTTGATCCAAAATTCAAAGTTTGTATGTTTCAAACTAAATGGTGGTGTCTCTGGGGGCACCAACCACTGGGTTGAAGGATTTCATAATTTGAGATCTATTGAATTTCATCATCTCACTCCTAAACCCAAAGCCTCAAGAGACTATAAATTGTATGTACATGCCTTTTGATTTTTATGTTGTTTTATTTTTTTATTTTGTTTTATTTTTCGAATAAAAAACCAAAAAGGTAAGGGCTGGGAAGGTAATTCATTTCCATTTTTTTCCTCAACACAAACAAAATATTGTCCTTCTAGTAGACTTAATATACCCCCTCACTTCAAGCAACTCAGTTAGAAACAACCAGAATTGACTCGCCCCCTCCCCCCTTTAAAACAAATCAAACACAAACACAAACAAACAGAAAAAGTCATGTTGCTCTCATTTTTTTCAAGGGACCAACTTCTGTTTATTATCATGGACCACATTTTTTCCATCAAGATTAGGACTTTACTTCTGTGCAATGCTCTCCTTGTTTTTTTTTTGGTGGGCTTCATCATACCTGAGGGGAGAGCGAGTCATGGATGTGGAAGGGGGCAGGCATAGTGGACATCTTTTGCCATCTTGACACACGCTTGATGTTAGGAAAGATGGCAGGGTATACCCAGTTTTCTCAACCGATAATTCAACTTCCATCTCCTGAGAAATCAAAACAGACAAAAAAAAAGCTTGTTGGTGAAAATCATGAGGTTTTCTCTTTCTGCTTCCCTCAATTTATAAAGACATACGTATGTAGATGCTGGAGTTCACGATGGAATCCACGGGCAGAGGAAATAATCCAAGGCGAACTTTTTGGTTGTTTGACTTGGGGTGATTAGCAAGATGCTGGATGAGGCAGCAAAACTTAGAGAGCAAGAAAAAAGCAAAAGGGAGAATTCTAAAAATACACTCGTCAATGATTCCAATCAGTAAGCATAAATTATACATGTATAAATCGATCCGGTTTGATTGCGGTTTTTTTTTGCCCCTTTCGTTGAGGGATGATGTGGCCGATACATAAGTACATACATAAGTCTTCGTTCGTAGATACAAACCAGGATATATGTTGGACAAGTTGGCTTACGAGAAGCAGTGGATCAGCCGATTTGTTTCTTTAAGGTATCACGCAAGCACATAGAATTATGTAAATTGTTTTCCCCTTTTGCTCTTAGTTTGACCTACCACTGATGTGAGAATTGGGTATGATAACTTGACTCAAGAGGATATACTAGGAGCTAGACTTTGAAACAAAAAGCGATGAAGTGCGGAGTTCTAACCTTCCCAGCTACACATCCGTTCCTCGATTAATTTTCGAATAGACTTCCCTCCGAGCACGGTTTGATCAAGACAGATTCCAAGGTTTGAGTTTGATGGATGATTTTTTTGATATTCCATCATTTTTTTTTCCTCGAGGTATTCCAACTCGACGTCGAGCTCAAAAAAGACGGACGTCAATCCGAATTCAGCTTGGTGCGAAATTATTTCTTTCTCTTCATTGACTGTGGGGTTAAACTCAATCCAATCCTGATCATCCTCATCGTTAGCTTGAACATTCGGAGCACCAGGCTTGGCGTTCGTCTGGATACTGATCGAATTGTTCCTCTCGGGTCTATCGAACGGAGTTGAGGGTGCATGGCCGCTTTGTGAAGAAGCCATCGATCTCAATCTTGGCAGATAGTCCAACTGGATCGCATTCAAATCGGGTAATTTACATCCGAGTGCATAGGCCAGTCGACCTACTCTTTTTTGTCCGTTGAGAAACTGTTCATCCATCGCCGATGCTCTAATCAAGTCAGAATCATATAAAGATTCTCGTGACGGTGGCGGTATCGAGCGAGATTTCAGAGTTTGTCCTTGAACCGGTACAGGTTGGGAGGGCTGAGGATGGGGTGATTTGTGACACGTCAGAGGGCTTGATGATGAGAATAATTGTTGCGTTTGGGTGGGTTCTTGAGAATCGGTAAAGATATTTGGATCGGTCGAAGGGATCGGATTCGACGACTGGATGGACTCTTTTAACTTGGAGCTGGGTGGATGATGCGTTAGTTTGGTAGATTTTTGAGGTTGATCCGGGTCAGAGAAAACCTGCTCGGTTTGTTTCCGTTTTGAAGACTTGGGGGTTGTCCGATTTTGGACTGGTTTCAAACGAGATTTGGAGGGTGTTGAAGACTGATTGGCGGGTTTAGGCTCATTCAACTGGGTTCCTGATCGAGCTTTGGGTTGTTTTCGAGTATCGAGCAGTTTGTCGTACCTGGTAAATCGAAGCAACAGAACAAAATCGAGGTATGGCTTAGCTGATGAGATTGCGAAGCGTATGAATCCGGTGATGGTTTAGGAACAACGATGAAGATATACCTCTTCAAGGTTTCTTCAGTCTCTTGGATTAAAATGTGCCTCATTCGCTCTACCTTTTCCCACTCTGTCTCACGAGGATGATGTTGATTGGACTGAGGATGCAGGGCACCAGCAGATCTCTGTCTCCTTTCATCTTCCTTGATTCTTCGCAAGGTCAAAGTTCGAACAGACTTCCAATCGGCACCAGAACCTTTGATGAGCACGTCTAGACGATTCTTCAGCTTGAATCTCTCGTGGAGTAGCTTTTCTTTCTCTAAATTTTTGGATCGTTTTTCAATCATCTCAGATTGTCGATGAAGCTGACTGAATAGTTTAGATTCGAGGAGAATGAATTCTGATGAATTCTCGAGACCGTTTGAATTTGGGCGATCGGCCGAGCGAGGTCGGATTATTTCGCGATCGGGTAATATCCTGAAGTTTGCCGATAAGCCTTGGGCGTTACCAGGAAGGCTTGACGAACCACTGGATGAACTGGATGGATGACATTTGAAATGAGCGATTGCGATCCTGGACGAGATAGCATCTTTGGAGGTTGGTGGGGACAAAGGTGGTAAACAATTCGAAGGGGATGGTTGTGGATTGGTAATCAAGAACTTGGTGTGCAAAGGTAGCAATGGCGGTGGTGGGACTGTTTCAAAGGATATTGGTTCTTATCAGCATCACCATCATCATCTCTTTCATCCTTGGAGGCTATGACTACGGTGGGGGGAATAACAAAGGTACGATTGATAAAGTTTTCTAATTGGTTAGGAAGATCACTAAGAAAGGAAGGCCAGCAGAGTCATAGGAGGAGGTGCTCAACTCCAACCATTCTCAGAGTCGGTGCTAGTGCTCCTAGTCTTACGATGGTTTGTGGTCCCATTGGTAGCAGTTGGTTCATCGATGTAGGTGCTCCTAGTCAATCTCCTGGAGTTAGAATCGGTCATCTTCTGGTTGGAGGCAAGACGGGAGATGAGAGTGTGTTAGACTAAGATGGTTGTCAAGTGTGATGATGGATCCAAGATTCAAGGAATGGATCGTTCTTGGTTTCTGAGATAGTCCAGTCTAATCTAGATGGACGACGACGATCGAAGGAGGAAGATGGAATTAGTGTGAATGACAGCAATCGACGGAAGATTGAGAAGAGAACGTTAGACCCACACAGGATATGGACTCGACGATGGAGACCAGAGGGGCATGGATGAGGAGGAAAGGGCCGAAGACCTGGAGATGGTTAGTTGACCGACTGATAGCCAAACGAGGAAGATGAGGAGCGAAGTTGAGAAGAAGAAGAAGAAAGAAGAAGCAAAGGAGGTCAACTCAAAAAGAGAAAAAAAATGTTGAATCGATCTGAGACATCCAGCGACTGACTAAATTAGCAATCAAGTGTCTAAAATGTAAATGCTGGTGGGAACACTTCTTCAACAACAACACTCTCTCTGACTTCCTCTTCGATCGAGCACCTCCAAACATCCATCCTCCAACTTTTTTTAAGATAGTCAACAATTCGAAACAAAAAATAAATGCATCAGTAGCATGGCTGGCACCAATATCCAAGCTTAAAATACAAGCAAGGTTAAACATTTACTAGGATGCACATCAGAATCACTCCACAACCATCCACTCTAGTCTACACTCAGTATCCATATACCCAACGCTTGAGTCTCTTCAAACCAACTGGAAGTATGTTCACTCTCCAACTATATAATATGTGGACAAATCATGATGTAGTCGTATTTCTGTCTTTCTTTGACGCTTTTCTCTACTTGATGGTTTTGACGATTGAGAGCATGATGAGACCATCATGGATCTTATGTGACTCAAAATCCAAATGGCTAAGGCTCAAACAACAGACTGAGAAAAAAAGAAGAAATACAGAATCCAGTCACCCGATTTTTCGAATTATTGAAACTTGGGGCAGAGGCTTCAAGATTAAGAACTAGTGACCGGATCCTGTGCTGGCAGGTATAGCTCAGGGGAGACAGACTCTTGGGTATCTTTTCCTCAAACTTTCACAGTGTAGTCTAAGGCTCAAAAAGGGGGGTTGACCATTTTTGCTGAATTTAGGAAGAGCTTGGTCGTTATATATTAGCCAATAGTCCTCTCTATCTCATTGATAGAGTTTGATGGATCTCAAAACTGTTTCCTGTTGCCAGTTGATGATGGCGCTGATTGAGATTGAGATTGGTGCTGGTGTCATCGGCAAAGTGATAATGATGTTTGAGGGTGTGACAATAGAAAAGTTTCAGGGTATGGACAGCTGAAGGCGGTTAAAGTCTTCAAGATAATGCAAAGGTGTCCCTGAAATATTAATGAACAGTGCTTGTTCACTGGGAGTATATTGGCCCCTCCACTAGCTGTCTACTCCTGTCTACTCTCCGCCCTGTAGGAATTGGAAGGCACTGTTATGCTATCTGACACTTCAGAGTCCTGAAATTTATAGCTTTTGCACTGATCAAGATCTGATCTGGTTGCTTCTAAGCATGCCGCTAGGAATTGGTTTGAAAGTGTGTTATTCACTATGAATGTTTTTGTACCAAGGACCACAACTTGATAAGTACTATTGTTGATAGACCTTAAATAAGATGGATTTCCCTTCAAGAATGCATCTCAATGGTATCCGTTGAACCAGGACCAATCAATCCCAATGCTATTACACTCATGATAATCACCTGAGCCTTTGCTTGTTGGATTCTGATCTGAAGCTATTGCGCTATCAATTATAAGGTAGTAACTCATATCAGGTTGGTGATTGTAAAGCACCTTGCTAGGTATCCAAATTTCACATTACCTGTCCTCTATGTACATATGTACATAGGGTAAAGTCTGTAATGAATCCTGGGAAGTACTCAAGAGATACTGTTGCTTGACTCTCTTCACCAGCAAGAAAGATGTGGAGTTAGGTATAGTGAGTGAATAGGGTTTATCAGAGCTGGCAAACTCGCCATTTTTTAATGCCAAGTTTCAATCAAATCTGCCAGTGAAAAAATTAAAAAAAAAACTTGCTTATATCACAAGAGGTGCGTCACAGTTACCCACCAAACAAATGGGTTTTTTCAAATTTAGCATGTAAAAGTACTCACAGCTTCACCCATGCATGAGAACCCATCTATCCACTCCCTTGTTTCCCCTTGCTTCCATCTCCAGCCTCATTGGAGATATTCTCATCCACAGTTGCTTCCATCCTCACTTCTTATAAGCCACTCAACTTGCACCACCACTTGACACTGTCTACCTCATCACTTCATTGCTTCACCCCCTTTGGTCATTCTATTTTTCAAACCACATCACTTCTTTTCTTTCCTTCATTCCAATGGTCCTACACTTTCAAACCAAATGGCTCCAAGCAAGCTCCTGCAAGAAATTCAACACATAATTTAACCTTAGCCCATCCTCCTTCACAACCCCCCTCTGAAGGCTTGGGTCAGCTAAAGAGAGATGATTCATTCCTTCTTGTCAACTCAATCAAAAATATTGCCAACTACAATGCTTCCCTTGGGTCAGAAATCAAAGCAAAGGTTGATCAGCCTTCAGATTTTGAAGTCAATGGTTATCTCATGATGCCCAATGAGCTTAAGAAACAAACCAAAGTTAGGCCAGATTTGTCATCAAATCAGATGAGGTAGAAATTCAATAAATTTTGGGTGAAGGACCAGAAATCCCGCTCTATTTTCATCTCAACTGGCTTTGGTATCACTAAGGCTAATAAGTCCAAAACAATCAACTGTCCTTTTCATACATTCAAAATAGATTACAATGGCCAAAATTTGGGGTAGCATCCCATTTTCCTAGTGGAGGCATGCATATTTCCTAGTGTAAATGCAAGAGATGCATAATACAATGGTGGTAAATGAAGTGGCCCAAGGACATCAACACTGGGTGAGCTGTGGGAATTTTTTTCAATCTGTTGATAGAGAGAGATAAGTCCATCCTCTTTATGATCAGCTAGATGAAAAATTTGGGAAAAAGGCCGACATGATCCCTCTGGTTATGCCCAAAGATCCCAGTCCATCAATCCAGAGGAGATGATGGGTAATCCTCAAGCAAGAAAGTGTGAGGATAAGAAACCTTCTGATGAAACAGAATCTAATAAAAAGCTCAATAACCCAAAAATATAATTCCAAATCCAATCAAATTGAAACTTTAGAGCTCAATAAAATCATTGGTTAGATCTATGGCTGGCCTCCTTGGATCCATAGCTTCCCTCCTTGGAAAAAGTCAATGTATTTTTTTACTTTGGGATTATGACCCTTATTATCTATATCCACTCCAACTACCCACATATCTGGAGTATTCTACTTCCAATAAACTCAGTATGTAATATATGGTCAATCCCTTGCTTGATGAATAATTACTTCTTTCAATTAAAGATAACCACACTTCCTTGAAAAAATGGAAGCTCAAGCCAATGTTTCATACCATTTTTCCATTGGAAGATGATGAGTAGTTAGGAAAAGAACAGTTACAGTTTTTATCAGAAAAGAGAAAGGAAGAATAATTGAATTCAATGAATATCAAACCCAAAAGCCATCACAACCAATCTGTCTTTGCAGGCTATGATAGAATACTTTAAAAAATAATCAGGTGCTATGATAGAATACTTTAAATGATAATTGGGTTCTATGATAGAATAATTTAAAAAATAATCAGGTAAGATAAAAAAAATATTGGACCTATCAAAAATACATACAATAACCCATGGATTTAATTCTTAAAAAAATTCAAGTACAAGATTGAGAACTAAAAAATCAAGTTTAGAATACAAAATTGAAAGAATCATATTTTGATTGAGGAATGTGAGATACATATTGATTTTTGAAAAAGAAGAAAAAATACAGAGTTTTAAAAAGAGTAAATATAAAGGAGTGGCTTCAATTTGAGGAAAATTACAAGAGATGGGATAAATTAATACCTTCAGTACCAATAAATTCATGCCTTTTGTATTCAAAAACTAAAAAAATAAAAAGACATTCAAATAACTAAATGCATTTTATTCAATAAAGAGCAGAAGATCAAGAGGAGGGAGAGAAATAACAAGTGAAAAAATATATATTTACTCAGAGGAAACAAGGAGTAGAGAAAAATAAAATGAGAGGAAATATAAGGAAGAAAAGAAGAAATTTTAAAGAAATAAAATAGAAAAAAGCTACAAAAAAAGACAGAACTGGGGCAGCTGAAGCAATTTTGTAGGATTTAGCTGATGTATTATCAAATGAGAGAATTTTTTTGAATTATTTGAGTTTCAAGGGAAAGAAATTTAGTGAGATTATCATATTTCTGGAATATAGATCAGGTAAAATAATTTTGGTTGTGGGTAGTTTTTATTCTTGAGGAGTGAAAACTCACTGGAAGATCAGGTAATGATAAACCTTTGCAAGAGAATGAAGGGGTAACAGAGAAAGAAACTGCACTTTGAAGGATTAGAAAGAATTTCAGAATAAAACAAGTGGTTAAGAGAATGTAAAAAAGAGGGAAGCAAGTAAATTAAACAAGGAAGTGAGAATGAAAGTAGAAGAAATAAAAATAACAGAGAAATAGAAAATAGGCTCAAGAGGGAATGAAGAGAGAGAGAGAGAGAGAGAGAGATTCATTTAAAAATTAGAACAGAGTGAAATATAAGAAATACACCCTTGTGCTCAGCAAACTCATGTATGTGAGCTCAGAAGTCAAATTCCCTTATCAGGTAGGATGATAGAGGTTTTACCAACTTGTTTTTTGAGGCAATAAGTGAAAAATTTGTTGGACTTGATTTATTGAAGCTTGAAAGTACTGTCTTGTATAAAATTTAAAAATAAATGAAAATGGAGACCCATGTAATTTGTTTTGAAATAGGTGAAAATGTTTTATGCAAGTTTTATGGCCCCTTCATTTCACTTTTAAAAAATAACTGGGCCCAGATTTATTTTGAAGAAGTTAAACATGAGATTATGCAGCTCATGGCAGTTATGGCCAGGGATTGTGAATTGGCTTTGGTTGTTTACAGGGAAATTGCTGTTCCTTTTAAGATTACCATGA
This sequence comes from Puccinia polysora, assembly GCA_025617555.3. NCBI lineage: Eukaryota > Fungi > Basidiomycota > Pucciniomycetes > Pucciniales > Pucciniaceae > Puccinia > Puccinia polysora. Next base: position 819,229 of record CM062613.1, read on the forward strand.
GGTTTGGTGTGAGACCCAGAAAGCAAAAAATTCTTTATTGAGATCAACTGGAGAAGGGGGATTTTGAACATTCATAAAACTTGTTTGCTTACTTAATGATTTTTAGTGAACTAAGAGAGGGAGCTGATGGAATCATTAATTTGACAGTTTGTAGGGAAACTAATTAAGTAAATCCCCCTCAATTATGACCAAAAGATTAGCTGGGAGGCTTGAATTTCAGAAAGTTTTCCTTTAAGTGAAATAGTGAGACTTCCTTTTGAATTCATAGGAGTAGAGGCTTAATTCTTATTCTTAATACAAAATATATCAAAAAAATAAATCAATTTATTTATCTTGATAGAGATCAATTTCAGTAGAGGAGATTTTTTTTCATGCTAAGAAGTAGGCATGCTTTTCCCAAATCTTTAGTTTTGAATTTTCTTTTAATTTTTTACTTGAAGGAGTCGGTATCAGAACTGAATATAGAAACATTTTGAATGTTGATTCAGAGCCAAGTACTGTTGAAATACCAAATCAAATGTCAATCATTTTACCATGAAACATTAATAGAGAATAAAGAAATTGAAAAATTATCATGAAATTCCCAAGGGGCTTAATTGAAAATGTGAACGTCCTTTTCAAGTTTTGAAGGCTTTCAAGGGGTATCTTGAAGTCCATGTTTTTTTATGTGGATTAATTAATTGAATGGAGAATTGAGAATTGTGAGTTTCTAATAAACATGGTGAAATTTCAGGTTGTGGGTGATAGAGGGGGAGTTGGGCAGATTATCTTACCAACTTAAGCAAAGTTGGATTGACATTTAAGCACTTAAATTGGAAGAAATCCTTGGATGAATAGCTAAGCCTTGTATGTGGTGATAATTTTGGGATTTTTTTTCATAATTTTGGAGAACCAAGTGAAAACCAAAGCTTTTAAACTTCAAAAGTCTCAAATGTTTTCATGAATTTACTTTTGCTGATATCACACATTCATTTATTGAAGAATGTAAACAACTTTTTCAAAGCCATGGATTTTAGAACCTTGTATCAGCTTTGTGGAGTGTGTTGAATTTTTAGAATATGGACAAGGAGGTTTGTAAAATGTTTGAAATTCCCATTGAGAGGTAGAATAGGAGAAAACTAAAAAAATTTAGATGATGAAGGAAAATCTTGAAATTCACTTAATATTACAAATAGGGTTTTTTTAGATAAATGAGATGTCTGGGGATTAGAAGAGACAGCATTTTGTTTAGCAAAGACAGATTGAAGACACAATTTAAAATCCAAGAAAGGTTAGAGAGGGATTCAGATGGATGAGGTAGTGGTGCTGCAAGAGTAGAAGAATCAATGAAAGCAGGAGGGAATTTGCAAGTATTTTCACTAGAGTCAAGAAGGGAATTAGGATTAGAAGTGGAAATAGAGGAAGAGGAGAGAGAGGTAAAAAAGTCTTAAACAAACTGTAAATGTTTCAAGGAATTTTCTCTCTGAAAATAAATTTCAAGAAAAATTGTGATTAGAGAATTTCTGGGGCAAGGAAAGAAACATACCATTGATTCTTTGAGAAATTAGCATGGATGGGAAATGAATTTTGGGAATCATCAAGTAGGTGAGGCAGCCAAATGGATTAATAAAGGAGTAGTTGAAAGGTGTTTTTTACCAAATAGAGTAGGGGTTTTCAAGATTGTTGGATTGATATTTCAGTTATATAAAGTATATTGAATTCTGTTTTGAATGCTTCTAGAAACAAAAAGAGGGGAATTTTGGATTGGAAAACAATATACCTACCCTTTTCAAGTGGGGTAAAATATTTTAATCCCAATGTCTCATCTTTATGATGATTTCATTGTGGAAAGAATTTGTTGAGAATCTGTCTTTCCTTACAAAATAAGCAGAAGGCTGAGTGGGTCCATTAAATAAAAATTGAGGAGATGAAATAGTTGAAATTAGTTTCAAGAAATTTTTTGACAAGAAAATAAAAACAGATTTAAAAGCCTAAAATTTCTTTTACTCCTATTTGGAGAATTTTAAAATCATGGATGAAGAAAACTATAAAGTGATTGAAATGGAATACCAAGAGATCTTTGGGGTGGGGTGGGGGGTGGGGGAGCTAGGGCCAATTGGACTGAGATGTAAGGTCTGGAGGAGATGAGAAGCTGGTTAAAAGTGGATGAGAAAAGGAAGATGAGTAATGTTTCAGGATTCAACTAGTTTGAACACTCTTTTCACAAAATACTTTGGTAAAAGTTTGGACATGTAGATAAAATTGAAATGGCCAAGCCAAATTTTCACAAGAGGTGAGGATTCTGTGATGGTATTGTGGAAGCAGGAAATATTTGAATCTGATTGTAAATTTAAATTATCTAACTAAAGGAGTTTTTTTTGAAGTTATGTGGTGAGAAAAAGTCCTGGATCAACTTTGGCAGAAATCCCAGAGTTGTCAATTTCTTTGAGAAGGAATTTTGAATCCAGTAGGAAATTAAGAGACAATGAAAAAAAGAAAATTTTGTGAATAAGCAGAAACTTGGAGAGTTTGAATTTATTTCCCAGATAGAAAAAAAGTTACACAGATACCAACCTCCTTTCTTGGAGTGAATTATCAGGATTTCAAGTGCCAACAGAAATTTTTATAGCAGAGAGGGAATGCATTAATTTGAGGATTTTTAAGATATGTTGGGATTCACCAAGTTCCAGAAAATTTCTTGAGGAGATTTGCAATGCTTTCACAAAAAGGCCAGAATTAAAAATATGTTCTGGAGACATGGAGAAGGTTAGTTGGGAAACTTCCTTGAAAAATTTGCGACTTGCTTGCAGGTTATTGAAATTATAGTGGCTGAGTTTAAGAAATCATTGGTAAAATAGGTTGTCAGGATTTTTTAATTGTGATAGCTAGGTTTGCATGGATATTTGGGGAGCTTGAGTATTTTCTTTTTGTCTTGTTGATGAAATTTCACAAGTGCAGTGCTTTTGGAAGCAATTTTGGGAAAATTATTTTACTTCTGTGTTTTATGAAGTTTGGAATTTTCTTTTTTGGGAATCTGAAGATTTATGATTGGAAGCTCATTAGGGCGTATCAGAGTTAAGCAAAATCGCCATTTTTTAATGGCGGGTTTCAAAATAAATCTGCCATTTCAAACCAGAAAACAAATCCACCATTTCAAACCAGCCATTAAAAATAAAAAATTACTTATTTCACATCAGACGTGTCAGAGGTACCTGGAAATAAGTGGGTTTCTTCAAATAAAGTATTTAAAGGCTTCCACCACCTGTCCACGTCATCCACCCCTGGCTTCCCACTTCCTTCTAACTCCAACCTCATCATAAAAAAAAAATTGATTCATCACTCTTTATGTCTTCATCACCATCCTCATCCCTTCATCACTCTCATCACTTTATCACTTTCATCACATCCAGCTAAATCTCATTGGAGCACTATCCTGACCAGTTCATCACTCTCATCTGTTTATTGCTTTCATCACATCCAGCTAACTGTCATTGGATTACAATCCTGATCAGTTCATCACTCTCATCTGTTTATTGCTTTCATCACATCCAGCTAACTCTCATTGGATCACTTTCCTCATCACTTCATCACTCTCATCACTTTATCGCTTTCATCACATCCTAACTCTCATTGCTTTATACCTCTTGTAACTTCATCACTCTCATCTCTTCCTATTCTCTTTGCTTCATCACTCTCATCCTCTCATCACATCATCACTCTCACCACTTAAAAACTCTCATAGCCCTTCATCCCTTCATCCCTCTTACTATTTTTAAATGGCCCCTCAGCAATCCTCCCCCCTCAAGTCCACCAAAAAATCCAATGGAACAAATAAAACATCCCCCAGGAACTTAAAATCCAACAATCCTCCCCCATCAGCTTCCAAAGGCTCAATTCAGCTCAAGAGAGCTGATCACATCATCCTGGTAAGCTGGCTCAAAATTCTATCCAACTACAATGCTTGCTTTTGATCCAACAATGAAACACATGTTGGCCAACCTCCATCCTCTAAGGTCAATGGTTATCTCCTGATGGCCAATGAGCTCAAGAACAAAACAAAAGGTATGCTGGATCTGTCATCCAAACAGATGAGGGGGCAATTCAAGAATTATTGATCCAAGTATAAAAAGGCCCACTCCATATCAATCTCCACTGGCTTTGGTATCACTGAATCCAACAAAGCCAAGGGAATCAACTCAGTGGTTGATAAGTTGGACTCCATTTGTCCTTTTTATATTAAAATGGATGAAATCTTTGGAAAGAAGGCCATCATCACCCCCTAGCCACTTTTGAGGCCCAACAATCCGATTCAGTTGACGCTGAGGACTTGCCTGGGGATGCTCGGCCTAGAAATGGTGATCCCAAAGAAACCTATGAGTGGCCCCCATCCGATGCCAAGGAGGATATTCAAACACAATCAGCTCCAATCACCTCTACTTCCATGTTGATTGGGCAGTCAAACCCAACCTTGGACCCCTCCCCTCCTTCTTTTGATTGCTCTCTTCCTGGGGTGGAAGAACCGGAGAACTTGGCCAATGAGGAGGATTTCATTCCTGTATCACCATTGCCATCAAAGTCTGCTCAAGTAAGTAACCAAGTTCTTTTTTCTTCTGTCCATTTAATCCTGACTGATTTAGATTTGAAAGAAACAGGATCATCCATTCCTGAATGACCAAAACTCCAGCCAATGGGGCAGCCAACATCCCCTTCAAATGAGAGCAATGATTTTCCCACACAAACCCCCTCTGCAAAGGGAAAGAAAAAGGCCTCCAATTCAATAAACATCAACCCCAATAGAATTAAAAAGAGGAGAAAAACTTCAAATTTTTTGGGCTTTGAGGAGATCATGGAGAAGCAAGATTCAAGTAAGCCCATTGGATTCTCCTTGCTGTCAAAATCTAGCTCATTCCTATTCCCCTCTGAAAAAAAGTGAAATTGCAAATTGAATCTGAAAAACTTCAGTTTTAAAAGGAGAAGTGGGATCATCAACTGGCTATTGATTTTCAAAATCAGAAAGCCAAGAGTTTGGCTCATCAGCAAAAATGGGATGCTGAGTGGAAGTTAAAACAGGCTGAGCTAGAATTTAAAAAAGAGGAAAAGGAGAAGGATTGACAGCAAGCGCAACTGCAAATGGAGAGGGAACAACTGGCAACAGAAAAAAAAGGATAAGTGGTCAGTAGCCATGGCATGCATTGGTAGCAGTAGAAAAGTAGATGAATTAAAGAAGATTAATCAAATGCTGCGCTTGTAAATATATTTGCTTTGATGAAAAACTTAAAAAGAAAGAAAAAATTATTTTTGATTACAACAATGCTTAAGAATATTTTTAACCCCACCAATAAAAAAATATTTTTTCTTTTTATTTATATTTTTTTCCCCAGAGTATATTTTCCCACTCCCCAAGTCCCTGCAAGTGTTTCTAGTTGTTTTGTTTATTTGCATTGACATTGCCATTCTTGTATGATTGGCAGTCTCTACAGCAGTAAAAGAACAGTGCTTTTACTTATTTTCTGCCCAAACCATTTTTACTACACCTTTTTGCTTGAAATCAATTCCAAACCCCATGTCAGGAAAAAAAAATGGCCGTCTGATACTCCATATTCATCCATAGTTTCAATAAGTTGTCCATTATATTTCTTGGTTGGAACTGCAAGTAAAAAGGAATACTCAGAGATGTAAACTTTGTAAATGTGAGGTGAGTTGTAAAAAAAGTTGGATGTGAAGGTGAAATGCAGAGAGCAGTCAAAAGGAGTAGGCTGAGAACCAAATTCAAGTAATGAGGGGGAGGGGATGCCATTGTCCTTCATTATTTCATGGTTTGATTCCAAGGGAAGTCTTGCCAAATTGTAAAACGTTTGTCCTAAAATTTGAGAGACTTTGTCTGCCATAAGATTGAGAAAAGCATACACTTGAGGGGAAGATTGAATAGATGATTTCTTCACATAGCATCCAAAAAACTCAAAGGGGTCCATCAATTTTTGCCATCCAATTGCCCACATTTTCCCACCCCAAGATGTTGAGAGACCATTGGTGTTGACAAATTTTTTTGACTGGTGAAGGAAAGTTGTCACAAAGTTTATCTCCTTCTTGTCTTGATCAGAAAGTTTATTCAATGGGACAAATTCAATTATTGCAACAAGAATGTTGTGATCAGACTTATTGAGAACAATTAATTTTCCACAGTGGAAGAAATAGAATTGCTTGATTGTCTGCTTGGCAAGTTCAAACTCAGCCGGTGAGGGTTTTTGATTGTTCTTTTTGTTTTCAGTAGTAATCACAGGATACAGATCCAAAGGTTGTAGCTTCTGTTCAGAAAATACAACCTTTTCATTTATTTCCCCCTCTGAAAGTTCCAAAGAGATTTTGGAGGCCCTAATTTGATCCCTTTTTTGCTTCAAAGCCCTTTGCTTGCCACCTCTCTTTATGTTTGTCACCTCATCTCCTTCCATCTTGTTCCCACTCAGGCAAATGCTCCGCTTGGGGTGAGGATCAAAAAAGGATTCAATTTGGAATATAACATTGTGAGTGCAGTGGAAGAAGGGATTGCATTGAAGGAAAAGGGGTCAAATAAGGGTTACAAAAAAAAAATTCAGTCACGTGATCACCAGAAAAAAACCAAAAACTAATAAAAGAAAAATTACTGGGCGTGGGTGTGGACTAATTGGGCCGGGCTTATCAAAAAAAAAAAAAATAGAAAAAAAGCTACATCATCAAAAAAAAAATATTGGGGGCAAACCAATTGGGTCTGGCCTTGGGTTGGGCTGAGTCAGCAAGGGGGGGAAGGTTACTGGTGGCAAGGCAAGGGATGGAGGAGGGCTTGTTGGCGGCGGGGCCAACAAGCAAGGGGGGAGGGGAGGAGGGACAAGCAAGGAGGCCGGCAAGGAGAGAGAGGGGGGAGGCAAGGAGGCTGGCAAAGGTGGGGGAGCCAAGGAGGCCAAGGAGGCCAGCAAGGGTGGGGAGGGGGCAAGGAGGCCGGCTATTGAGGGGGGAGGAAAGGAGGAGGGAAAGGAGGGATTGGGGGAAAGGAGTCAAGGAGGCCAGCAAGTGAGGGGGGAGGCAAGGAGGCTGGCAAGCAAGGGGGGGGGGGCAAGGAAGGGGGGAGAGGGGAGGTGTTGGTGAGTGAGTGGGAGGGAGTGAGAGGGGGTGAGAGGGAGGGAAAAGCGGAATGAGGAGGAGGGAGGGGGGAGATTACCTGAGGAATCAACCAAGGGGGTTGGGGGGGAGGCCTGAAAGGGGATGGAGGTGGATGAATCAACCTATGAGCATTGGATGATGGGGAGGATGAGGAGGAGGGGAGGGAAGCTTACCAGGGGAGCCAACCAAAGGAGGAGGGGATGTTTTGGATGAGGTGGAGGTGGTTGGTGAGGAGGAGGAAGGAGTGGAATGACCAGTGGTTTGGTGGGGTGAGGTGGGTGGTTTGTCCAGTGGTTTGGTGGGGTGAGGTGGGTGGTTTGTCCAGTGGTTTGGTGGGGTGAGGTGTGTGGTTTGTCTGGTGGTTTGGTGGGGTGAGGTGGGGGGTTTGGAAGTTTTGAGTCTGATTTGTCTAAGACCACCCCACCAAATGAGAAAACAAGAAATATAAATTACAAATCAGCCTAGGAATGTTGGGTGAACAACCAAAAAAAATTTGAATAAGTCCACCCCACCAAATGAGAAAAAAAAAACAAGTGAGTCAGCCAATGAATCTTGGGTGAACAACCAAAACCAAAAAGATTTTGGTGAAGGGATTTTTTACCTAATTCATAATCAAACATTAATCATCAAAGCAAGCAGGGGTAAGAGGAAGAATCCATTCTCTCATAGAAGAAGATGAGGGACAAGATGAGACAGGGATGACTTGAGGCAGATCTGGAATATCATCTTCAAAAAATTTTTTCCCTTTCATCTTTGATGTTGGCCAAAGGATTGTGAAGGATGACACAAGTGATAATCCAGTTGATGAGGAACTTCATGTCTTTGGGATTTTGAAGCTGGTTTTGCATTTCCCCTTAAGCTGGCCCATTGTCCTTCAAGGACTCCTATGGCATGCTCAATCCAAACTTGTGATTGGGAAAGATGATATTTGAAATCAGTTTTCCCTTGATTGTTGGACAAAAAATTCTGGTATGCTGGAACCACATATTTCCCACTAGCATAAGCTGAATTGGCCAGAAGGTATTGATTGTGGTAAAAGTAGTTCTCTGGTTGTTGGGAAATCCGCATCCAATTGAGAATGTATGAATCATGACAAGAACCTGGAAGGCCAGCATGGAGGGATATGAAATTCTTGTTGTTATTGCAAACAAGTTTTAGTGACACAGATTATCTAAACAAACAGACAAAACATATTTGGTCAGTGTGTGATCAATGGTATTTTCAAAGTGATTGGAAAAGATATGAATCAATTGCCTTTTTTTCAGATAAAAATAGTGGTTGCCATCTAGCTTAGGTTTTTGACTCAAGGGGATGGTGGTTCCATCAACAAAATCAATGAAACCAGGAAATCCTTTGGTTTCCATTACTTGAGATATCTCCTTGCCTTCTTCTTTTTTTGGCCAAGAAAGGACTGAGAAATGGAAAGATAGGATAGCAACCATGACTCTTTAGTTGTATGAGTCAATGGTTCCATATCTAACTGAGAATAGATTTTCTAATCAATGAATTGCTGCTCCATTTCCATTTTATCCCAATCTAAAAAGATCAACATCCAGTTGGATAGCTGGATTGCATTAAGAATTCCAAGAATTGTTCTGGAAGATGTGGTGGTCTTCAATCATCTCCAAAAGTTTTATGAATGAAGGCAATAGAGTTTGGAACAGTTGCTGGAAGCTTAGGTTGGGGAGGAGATGAAGCTTTTGCCTTTCATACATAGGGTCGTGGAGAGTTTTTCTTTTTGGAACCATGTATTGCTTTTGTAATACAGCATTCAAAGCCAACCAAGTTTATTCCAAATCAGAGTCTGAATTGGAGTCTGAATGGCAGTCAAATACTAAAAAAAATTTCAGTCAGTTTTTTTGCATCTTCAAATTTCTGCCAAGAAGTTTGATGGGACATGTTGAGAAAGATGGTGATTTGATGTGTGGTGATGAGATGATGATGGGATATGTGTGAAGATGGAGATTTGAAGCAATAGAGATGTGAAGCAATAGAGATGTGAAGCAATAGAGATGTGAAGCAATAGAGATGTGAAGTGATGGAGATTTGAAGCAATGGAGATGAGATGTGTGTGATGTGATGGAGATGGGGCTGGTATGGATTTGCTGATGTGGATGGGTGTTTTAGATGTGATGGATGGTGGATGGATGATGATGCATAAATGGCGGGTTTAATGGAAGGTTTGATGTTTGAAATCCGCCATTGTCATGAAAGCTGCCATTTTGAAATCCACCAGTTAGGGGGTATGTGTATTTCAGAAACCCTCCATTTTCAATTGTGGGTTTGGTAAAAAAGAATGGTGGGCTTCTAATGGCAGGTTTGCTAACTCTGATACGCCCTATTGGAAATATTTCTACATCCTGTGGGATTTGGATATAGATTTCTTGGGAAATTCATAAAAATGAACCAGACTGAAACTTTCCCTTTATTTTTGGTAGATTAAAAGCCATACAAATTCACAATTTCATACCAAAATGTTAACAGAGTGTGTAGTTAAATTCATCCTGTTTTGAAATAATGTGATAGTTCCTATTTTAAAAAATGGTGTAGGAAATTGTGATTTACTTAAGTACACCAGGATATTTTGGCTCCAGTCTTCATTCCAACGTTTAATGTAAAGTTGTTAAGAAAATAAAATAAATAAATTTATTTCAATAAGGAGTGCAAATACAAAATCAAGCAGAAGATAAAAAAGAAATATTTACATAAAGGAACACATGTTCAGAGCAAAAGGTGAAAAGTGGAAAGAAAAGAAAGAAAAATATGAATTTGGAAGACATAAACAAAAATTAAGCTGAGAAAAACTTGGATTGGAGAACCTGAGTAGGGAAGGGAAGCAACTGAAAAAATTTGATAGCATTGAGTTGATATATTCTCCAAGGAGATTAGTTTGGGAAGTTTCTTCATTCTCAAGAGATAGTGAGCTGGTGGCATGATTACATTATTGAAGGATAAATTAGATTAGATTAGAGATTTTTTTGATGTGGGTATTCTTCATCCTTCAAGATTGAAAAATGAATTGAAAATATGTTTATGATAGAAGCATGAACAAGAATGCTAGTGAAAAATAGACAGAAAATTCCAGTGTGGAGGAATAGAAAACCTGACAGGATATGAACAAGGTTAAGTAAATGAAATGTGGAAGGAAGAAAGGAGATTAGATAAATAAGATAAGATAAGCCCAAAATAAATCCAATAAATTTAGAACAGAGGATGAATAGCCAATCAAGATAGAGAGCTATAGAGATCCAGATAAAAATTAAAACAGAATACAATTCACAAAAAAAGAATCATGAATGTAATCAATGCATTTGAAAAAAAAAATATAAGCCATTTGGTTTTGAATTTATTTCCAACTTTGTGTTTTCTTTTTTACAAAAGGAAAGCATTCAAGAATTATTTCTATCAAAGAAAGACATATTTGTACAGATTTCCTCAATTTTGAAATTTCCCACATGGGAAAAATTGTTCCCCCGTGCAGAAATTTTTCAAAGGGGGGAGGGGGTTTCAGGGCCACAGGGCACTCCCATGGGACCTGCAGGACCCTGTTACTGGTACTAAATTCCATAAATAATAAATTTATTCCATATTTTGATGGAATTTTTGTCTTTAAAAGCTTCTGCAGCAATCAGAAAACCTTAAGGAAGTGGAAAAGGTTGATTCTGAAGTTTTCAAAACTTCAAAGGGAACCCAGGCCCTCTTTTGTTAATGGTCTGGGTGTTACTTTTGTTTTTAACATTTTATTTTTAATTTATTTCCTATTTTTTCTAATCAATTTAGTTTTTTACCCTCTTTTCTTATTTTTGAAAAGGATTCTGGCTTTACCCCCACCCAGAGAAGCCAAAAGCTGTATTTTTTAATTTTTGTTTCTGTTTTTTTCAAGGTTTTCACTTGTTGTTTTTATTCCTATTTTCCCTGTCATCTTCCTTGATTCTAAATTTCATCATCATTTTTTTTTGCTTTAAAGATTAAGAAAAAAATCAAAAAAAAATTGGCTTGTTTTTTATACTTTTTTATAACTTTTTTTGAAAGTTTGATAGGTAAAACAGGAGATACTTAAATATTTAATGGGTTTTTTCAATTATTAACAAGTAAATATAAATCAAAGTGCCAATTGAGGCCCCTAAAGCCCATTTACAAATTGTAAAGAAAGGTCCTAAATTCCTTAAATGAGGCAGATAAAATTCATAAAATAAACCATTTTTTTTCACCAAGCCAACCATTTTCAAGCTTTAATTCCTAAAATGAAAATAACCCTTAACTGGTTTATTTGAGAATGAATTATTTTGTGGAAAGTTTGTGTTACAAGTATTCAATTGATAATTTATTAATCATCATAATAAACATGAAGAACACATATATGTTAGATTTCTGAAGTGAAAGCTTTTAAAAGAAATGGATTTTAAGAGGGCTGAGACAGGAAAAAAATCAGTTGAGTAGTCAAATTTGAGAGAAAAGAAAGGAAACAAAGAAAAAAACATAAATTTTGATGGTTAAGATCAGTAAACAGAGATTTATTTGAAGTTTCAAGAAGACAACAAGCAGAGGAGGCTGAGACAAGGATTTCTTTTAATTGAGCAAGGAAAGTTTAGATTGAGGTATGAAAGATTGAGCACAATTAGGTTGAATTTGATATAAATAGAAGTCTTACCAGGAAAAGGAAACAATGAGTGACGGTGACAAAAAGAGGAGACAAGTGCAGAAGTTGTTGGAGGGAGAAAATAAAGAAAAGATTAAAAGAAGAAGAATGATGAAAAAAAGAAAAGAAGAGAAGAAAAGAGAAAAAAAGAAGAGTTTTTTGAAGGGAATCAAGAAGTTGATAAGAGCAATCAACAGAAAAGAGGAGCAGAAGAGTCCTGAAGAAGAAAAGAATTCAAGAAGCATAGTAGAGTCTTGTGGGTTCAGAGAAGTTCATCTCTATGCGTTAGCTGGTGGAAATTCCCATGAAATTCAAGTAGTGCCGATCATTCAACAAAATACACCCCTTTAACCATCCAATCTTATCAAAAACTGTAGAAAGTTGATCTCTCTACTTACATCAAGTACTTGCGGGCAGCCTGCTTGTCCTAGTTCTCTTACTCAAATATCACTTCACCGTTACTGCTTGACCACCCGCCAACTTATCTCCTACGCTTCCGGTAAGTAATGGGAGAGGGAGGGAGAGGTGGACAACCATCCACTTTCACTCAATATTGACTTCAACTTGGCTACAACTCTCTTCAAGTTTTTGCCTTGACATCACCAAATTTCCCTTGTCTTCTTTTTCTTTTATTTCTATTTGTCTTTCCTTTAATTTTTTTATTTTTCTATTTCTTATTTTTGATCTCACCTCTAATTCTGCACCTGCTATCCAAAACTCATTGCTATTTTCCAATCAACAACTACTCAATCAATTCTTCTTTGTCTGGTAAGACAGTCACTACCTCTCTTACTCAAAGGTCCTAAAAACTGATTCTCTTCTCTTCAGCCTTCCTTGACTTTCTTCCATGCCATGTCTTCTAGTCTCTCAGTCGTCCTCATTTTCTAAGTCCCAAAACACTCTACGGTGAAAGCTTGTGCTTGATGTTTGTCCTTTTGATTCTTTTCTTTATCTTAATTTCTCTTTCCTTTTGTTTATTGATCTTTTCTTTTGTTTCAGCCCTCTTTAAATTCATCAATTCAATTCAATTCAAGCAAAACGGTTAAAAGCCAAAATATCAACAGCTAACGGCAATGGAGGGATCAAGCTCAACTTTGCTCAATGGATTCACTCAAATTATGCTAAAGGCCACTCTTGAAGCAATTCCAATTCTCAACAAAGAAAATTACTCAATCTGGAAGGAAAAATTATCAATTCTATTTGAACTAAAGAATGTTAAAGTTGTGCTGGAAGAAAAATCAAAAGAATTAAGCAAGACAGAGGGCATGGAAGTAAGGGTCATCATACTATCAAAAATCAATTTGGTGATGCAAGCAAACGTGGTAAACGCTCTCAAAATAAACTTGGAAAAACTACTATGGAAGAGTATCAAGGAACGTTTTGCCTCCTTGCAAACAGCAAATTGGGCAAGAATCTGCAATGAATTCCTGTACCAAGAATTCAGAGCCAAGAATATTGTGTCTTTCATAACCCAATCAAAAATTTTGATTAAGAAAATGGCAGATGTAGGAATAGACTTACCGGATGATATTGTGGCTTACTTAATCTTATTCAAATTTCCCTCTCAACTTCATCCTCTTTGACAACAAATCATGCATTATGACAGAGACATCTCTGTAGAATTGGTTTTCAATCATCTAACCCAACTAATCAACAAAACCAAAGCAAAAATAAGCAACTCAAAACCTCTCAAGACTGCTCTAATTGTGTTGGATTGACAAAAGCCTACCATTCCAAAAGATAAAAGATGCAAAAGAGGATTTCATAATCCCAAATCACAAGATCATCCCAAAGACAGATGTTGTCACAAACACAAGAATCTAGCTCCCAAGTGGTGGAAGGAAGCCGAAGCAAAATGGAGAGCTCAATTCAAATCTACAAACAAGGAAGTGGCACATTATTATGCACTAATCACTACGTGGGTTGAAGACATTAGCGCAGATCACCAAATCATTCTTGACTCTGGAGCTTTGTGTCATATGCTCAATTCCAAAGAATACTTCATTGAGTTCTCTAACTGTAAAGGCAATTCTATAAGCACTGGGAAAGAGGGAGCAAACTTACCTATTCTAGGAAAAGGAACTGTCAAACTGAGTTGGAAGTCATCTGAAGTAATGCTTACAAACTGCTTCTTTGTTCCTAATCTGGTAGTCAATTTAATAAGTCCCGGTGAATTAATAATTAACAGAAACTGTTTTCTACAGTCTAGAGGACAATCCTTTTAACTCCTCAACAGTAGCAAAGTGGCTTTCTCTGGATTTATAAAAAATAATCTTTTTGCCTTGAACCTTCCTAAATCAATTGGTTGCGGATCAAAAACGTCTTACCTTACCAGAAAAGTTTTCACCAATGAAAAACTCAAACATCTCCATCTATTGCTTTGCCACGCCAATCCCCGTTGACTCAAGTTCTTATTTCCTGAAATTCCCAAAAAAGAAATCAAATTGTTTGTCTGCAAAGATTGCGCCTTTGCAAAAGTTACTAAATCACCTTTCAAAAATACAGCATCAGTTTCATCCAAACCAATGGAAAAGATACACATAGACTTGATGGGTCCCATAAACCCTACTTCTTGTAACAAAATGAAATACATTCTAACTATAATCAACAATTTCTTGGGTTACTTTTCAGCAATTCCTTTGAAGAACAAATCTGATGCTTGCCATCAACTCATCTCTATTCTGAATTTTTAAAATAAATCTAGAGGCTACTATCCATCTACTGTGTGTTCAGAGGGTGGAGGAGAATTTTGCTTGAATCTGTTTTCCAACTTCCTACAGAGAAACTCAATTCAACATATCATCACGGAGCCTTATCATCACAAACATAATGGAAAGGTAGAATGAGCCAATAGAACTATAGCAGAAGCAATCCAAACAACCCTCAGATCTTCCAAGCTGCCTCTCCAACTGTGGGCAGAGATTTCAAAATTGGTCTGTCTAACCATTAATCAAATTCCCAAGGAAAAGGATGCAAAATCTCCATACAAGCTCTTCACTGGGAAGAATATCCCAATCAAATTCTTTCAATATATAGTATCAAATGTAGTATATCAAGACATGAATATTCCTTGAGGTGAAAAACTTAGAGATAGGGGAAAGATGGGAACCCTTGTGGGTTACAATCCTTTCCTTTTGTTGTACAGAATACTCACCCCAAATAATTTAATTGTTTGTTCAAAGAATGTCAAGATCTTATCCTCTCCAAATCACTCTTTTCCATCAACCAACAAACTCATTATAGAAAAAGAGATTACTCCTGTTTCCCGTCTGGATGACGTTCCAGTAATTCAAATTCCCAATTCCGAGACACTTGTAGGCTCTCAACCTCTACCTACTCCAGAAAATATACCAAAATCTCTTCTTCCAATGAGTTGAGGGTAGAAGAGCTAATTCATGAAGAGCTAGTTCCTCAATTACCTAATGAGTTGGTCCAAATTCTCATAGATTGTTCCAAATTAAATAAACCTCTATGGTATGGCTTCCATCACTATTTTGTTCCAAAATTCTTCTAACAAGCCAAGAAATGCTCTTATTCTTCATTTTGGGAATCATATATGGATGTTTAGCTTTACAGAATCAAATCAATGAATGTGTGGGAAGATTATCATGGTCCAGAACCCATAAACCCCCTAAACACTACTTGGGTATACCGTCTTAAGAATAATTGCCATGGTGACCCTCTAATATACAAAAGTTGTCTTTGCATTCAAGGATTCAATCAAATTTAGGGCATAGACTATCAAGACACATTCTCACCTACTGGAAAGGCTGCCTCACTGCCAATTGCCCTTATCTTTGGTCTTTCATTCTCTCTTCCAATAGCTAAATTTGAATTTAAATCTGCTTTCCTCCATGCCAATCTTCAAGAAACCATCATCATAAAAACTCCTAAGGGTTCCAAAAGAACCGCAAAATACTTATTGCTCAAGAAATCTCTTTATGGTTTGAAACAATCTCCGGCAAACTGGTTCAATACATTAACTTCTTGGATTTTTAGCCAAGGATTCAAAGAATCCACTGCTGATCCCTGTCTCTATTTACACTCTGAGTCTAACTTGGTTTTATTCTTTCACGTAGACAACTTGATTTTAGTTGGTAATGGTAACAACTTCAAAGAAGAATTTTTGAAACGTTTTCCCAAATCTTCTCATCACGATCCAAACACAATACTTGGTATGAAATATGTTAAGGAAGGCAACAAGATTCTTCACTCTCAACCCAAACACATAGATCATGGTCTTGAAGAATTAAAGATCTCAAACTGCAAAGATTCTTCCATTCCTCTAACTCCTAACGTCAACTTGAAACCTGCATCCAACAAAGAGCATGAAGAATTCAAATCCCTCAACATCAATTACAGATCCGCATTTTTCCTTATGAACTATATAGCGTGCCTTACCAGACCTGATCTGAGCTTTGCAGTCTCCAATTTAGCTCATTTTTGCAAAAAACCTGGGATCCTCCATTGAAGAGAGGTTAAAAGATGTTGGAAATATCTTAAGCATACAAGAAATCTTGCTCTTACGCTTCAGGCTTGAAACAACTCAACCCAACTAATTTGCTATAGTGATGCTACTTGGAGCAACAACCTTATCACTCAACACTCACAATCTGGTCATCTCACTCTTCTTTGCGGTTTGATTATTGCTTGGAGCAGTTATCAACAAAGAAATGTTACTCATTTGACCACTGAAGCCAAACTGAATCCTTTAGTGGACTCTTTCTTAGAAGCTATCTGGATAAAAACTCTTTTCACGGAAATGTGGGTCAAGGAAGAAGAACCCAGTTTGCATTTCCTAGATAATAAAGGCCTGGACGACAAACTTAAGAAATTTGGCTGCAACTCTAAAACTCAAAACATTTATATAAAAACAAAGGCCCTTTGGGAAGAGCTCAAGGCTAATAAATAAGTTATCAAGTTAATTCCTAGCTCATCAATGCTTGCTGATGGATTAACCAAAGCTCTTCCCAAAAATTCTCTGACGTCTCTAATTAATCTTATCAACCATACCGGTTCAGTCTTACCAGACATGAGGGGTGTAGAAAATTGATCTCTCTACTTACGTCAAGTACTCACAGGGCAGCCCTCTTGTCCTAGTTCTCTTACTCAAATATCACTTCACTGTTACTGCTCAACCACCCGCAAACTTATCTCCTACACTTCCGGTCAGTACTGGGAGAGGGAGGGAGAGGCAGACAACCATCCACTTTCACTCAATATTGACTTCAACTCAACTACAACTCTCTTCAAGTTTTGCCTTGACATCACCAAATTTCTCTTTTCTTATTTTTCTTTTATTTCTATTTGTATTTCCTTTTATTTTTTTCTTTTTCTATTTCTTATTTTTGATCTCACCTCTAATTCTGCACCTGCTATCCAAAACTCATTGCTTTTTCCAAATCAACAACTCCTCAATCAATTCTTCTATGTCTGGTAAGACAGTCACTACCTCCTTCACTCAAAGGTCCTAAAATCTGATTCTCTTCTCTTCAGCCTGCCTTGACTTTCTTCCATGCCATGTCTTCTAGCCTCTCAGCCGTCCTCATTTTCTAAGTCCCAAAAAACTCTACGGTGAAAGCTTGTGCTTGATGTTTGTCTCTTTTGATTCTTTTCTTTATCTTACTTTCTCTTTCCTTCTGTTTATTGATCTTTTCTTTTGTTTCAGCCCTCTTTAAATTCATCAATTCAATTCAATTCAACCAAAAATAAAACATCTTGACTACCTTGGAGCATGGATATAATCACTTGAAATAGACAAACACCCATCATTCAAAGAAATATTCACTCTCAGAATTTCCAAAGAAAACAAAAGAAAGCCAGGAAAACATGCAATTAACCCTCCAAAACTTTGTTATTATTTGAATCTGATTTTTATTCCAGTTTTATATCCAAGTGGTTATCCTTTCATGATTTTTTAAAAGGATATAATCTTTTGCAAGAATCAAGAAATTGAACTATACTATTCATGACAAAGAAATCTAAATATTCTCTCCAAATCAAGCTACCAAAAACAATTTGCACTTATTTGGAACCATTCATGAAATTTTTCAGAATTATTCAAAACCATCATGTCTTAAATAAAAAATATTGGAATTATCAATTAAATACTTCTATCTAATTTGCAGTTGTGTTGTGTTGATTGGGCTCAAACAGGAAAAGAGCAGCCATTTCTTACTGAGAAAATATTTTATCTTTTGGTTATGGAACATTACACTCATATACTTAAATGACTATCTGCTCCTTAAAATAATTTCTATGCTTAGAAATTGGCTGACTAACTGATTCATAGTGGAAGAAGATATCTAAGTCATCAGAAAATGAACAACCATCTTCATTTTTCAATTAGATGCTTTTTTTCTGTTAAATATTTTTGGTATAAAAAAGGAATTTACTTTTCCTCCATTTTAGTCTTTGAGGATCCTTCCATGATTCCTTTTTTTTAGATATGATGTGGATGATGAAATAAACTCAGAGTTAATTTGAAAAAAATGAAAACATCCTGGGAGATTCAAATCAGCTTTGGACATTGGTTGATATGCTGTGGTCCAAGCTGAACTCACTCCTTCAAAATCAATAACTTAACGCCTTCTGGTGTGTTTTACCACCCCAGGAAGATGTGTAAACTGTAAAATTTAGTTCCAATTCAAAAAAAGGTGAAAGTTTAGAAAATTTAGATTTTTCCAGATATGGGCAATGTGTTGTTTTTTTGATTTTCATATTCTGTAACTAACAAATTTAGTTACCTTTGTCTCTAACTTACTTTTTCCATTAAATAACTACTCATGTCTCAGGCCCCCTCTGGGGCTCTCTAGTTGTCACTAACCTGCTGTATTAGGCCCCTTTTGGGGGTTCTCTAGTTGTGCTTAAATACTGGTCCTTCCTTGGGACCATGAATGAAAAATCATCTGATTACCAGAAATCTAAACCAGAGTGTCCCTTCCTCCTCTTCAGATAAGTTCCACTTGACTATACAAGTACTTTCCCTCTGTCCTTGGCTCTTTGTAGCCTTATCAATACATCTTATTTGGCTCTTCAGTAGCCTACCATACTCCTTCCTTCTCCAAATAACCTTGCTTCTCATATAAAACTCTTCACAGTTAAAAGCCAATAGCTCCTCCAACTTACCTATCTGGTCAACTTCATTGCTTGAACTGGTACCATCCTCCCTCCATCCAACCTCAAACTCTCTACCTCTTTCACCCTTCTCAATCACTGGGGCCTTCTTTGAATTCCCCTTCTCAGCCTCCTGAATCCATCCTCAATCCCATCAGTCCTAGTCATCATGCAATCACCTTGTCTACTGCCAACATATCCAACTCCAGCTATCCCTCCTCATTGTCTTGGCCATTAATTAACACTCCTTTGCGGAAAGCTTCTCCTGACCCTGGTTGCTAATTTGGTTCAGACTGATTTTACGTTGGATTTGTCTTGGTCTGATACTCATTGGCCAATTGGTCCAAGTCCCATCAATCATCACCGCTGCTAATCTGTTCAACCACAGGGTCTCAATCCAATCCAAGAAGAGGGCCAACCATACGCTGTGGAAAGAATAAAGGTTTATCCCCTTATACTTGTCCCAAAGTTCGGAAGTTAACAGTTACCTGCGTTTGAAAGGAGATGAGGATGTCCAAAGTTGCACTTAAATGAGAAATAGAAATAAGGAGGTAAAGAGATAAAGAAAAGTAGAGAGAGAGAGAAATTTCCAATCCTTCAATCCTAAGAAATGTCCACCTGGATGTGTATCCGGTATGAGTTCCTTTAATCTCTTGGTGAGATGAGTGATCCAATCCAATGATGTGATGGTCTGCCCCCCTTCCTCATTCCATACCTCCCCCTCCTCCAACCCGGAGTTGGGAGGGAGGATAAGTCCTCCCTCTCAACCCTAACCTAAGTACACGCACAAATGACAGTATGACAAAGAAACAGAAAACAATCCCAAAACAGAAACCCTAGCCTCCTCTCCCCACCTCCTCCGTACCAAACTCCCCCCGTTGTCCGTACGCCGTTCTGTCCATCCGGTTTGTCCTTCTCATGACGCGGTCC
The DNA here is from genome assembly GCA_025617555.3 of Puccinia polysora. Lineage (NCBI taxonomy): Eukaryota > Fungi > Basidiomycota > Pucciniomycetes > Pucciniales > Pucciniaceae > Puccinia > Puccinia polysora. The sequence continues at coordinate 839,027 of CM062613.1, forward strand.
TCGCACCGCGCCCTACTTGGAGCCCCCCGTGCCCGTCTGTATCCGTTTGTCCGCGGCCGTCGTGGGTGTGTCAAGCTTTGCACTTAAGGATTATTGTCTTCACCACTTCGACATGTCCTCTCCTCAGTACCATCTACCTCAGTCTAAAAGCGTGACACAAATAAAAGCACAACATCAATAGTGCAATCCGCTATTTCCTCTGGATCACGCTGACCTTCCAATCTTGGCGACCAACTCAGTATAAACTTGCAAACTTTGCAGTTAACTCCATACCCGTCAACCATCCATTATGAGATCCAATCTCCTTCCCTGGCCAATCAACAGCCTTGGACTTCCATCTTTGGTCATGCATTGTTTGTTAGTTCGCATCTATGTCTAACCAAGCCATCACTACTGTATAGTTTGCAATTGGACTAGTCCCTACCCTTCATACACTATTACCTCTCATTTGCATTACCTTCAACATCACTTGCTCTTACCCCAATTTGTCATGCAATTGTATGCTCAGATTCTATTGTCTTGCACTTACGCTAAGACCTCGGATCTATACCATTGCTTCATTTCCTATTCCGTTCCTGTCATTCATTTCCTCACCGCTTCAACTGTAGTTAGCTCATCACCAGGTTGTATCTAGTCACTTTGAATTACCTTATAAGGGCTATCCCCTTGCCTGATGATTGTCTCCTCAGTTAGTTAATTTCATACGTTCTTGCATTTTGCTGCAACCTAGTTATCACATTGGACTCAGGTTGAGTTTCCTTCTTTGGAACACCTTCCATTCATCTTGCCGTTTGTTGAGTGGAATAACCAAGTTCACACTTTGCAACTGGGTCTCGCTATTTGCACTTGGTATTCCTTTGCGCTGGAAGGTGAAGACTTCCAACGAATTTCTTGAGGCTCGCGCCAAACAGCTCCTTTGACGGGACAGGATGCTTGCAAAGGCCGCGGACCGGCTGAAGAAGACTCAGATGACATCAGTGCGCTATTGGGACGAGCACTGCTTGCATTGTCTCCGGGATCCCTTGCAGAAGGGGGATTTGGTGCTCCTTTAAAACCAAAGTCTGGAGTCTCAGTGGGGAAAGTTGTTTGCTAACCGGTGGAACGGCCCGTTCCGCGTGTCATCCAAGTTTGAGGGCGGCAGCTATCAGTTGGAGGAATTAGACCGTACTCCGCTGAAACGGAAGGCGGCGGCTTCGCATGTCAAGCGCTTCTTTGCGCAAGGATCTACCTTGTTTGACAAAACAGCAGAAGGGGGTGACGGATCTGACAAGGGGAGTGTGGAGAACGGCCATGGTGTAGGAACGCAATCCGGGGATTTGTCTTTGGGCGGAGAAGCGGAGGCCGTGCCGTTGCAACGGAGTAGGCAGTTGCAACCAGCTGGGGACAGTGGCCAAGTTGAGGGGGGAGGTAGAGGGGGTAGGGGATAAGTTTTGATTTGGTGAGGGGGTGCTCTAGCTGGTTCACAGCCGGAACAACTAGACACCCCATAATTTTTTTTTCTCTATGTTTATTTCTTATCTGGATTGTGGGGTCTTTGCTGGCTTGGGGTTTTTGCAGGAAACGCGGGCGCGGCACAAAGCCAGGTCCGTAAACGCAAGGACAAGTCCTGCGGAACCGGGACGCGTGGGCAATCCTGCAGATGGGGGAAGCAGGACAAAGAGCAATTTGCGGGGGGTCTACGGGCGTCGCGCAAAAAAAAAATAGTTCTTTTCTATTTTTCTTCTCTGTTTGTTTCTTTTTCTCTTTTTCTTTCTCTCAGGATATCTCAAGGATGGGTGGTTGGTATGGGAATAAGCTTGATTTGGTGAGAGGGTGCTCTAGCATGTTCACAGCTGGGACAACTAGACACCCCAGAATGTCCGTTCTCTTACTCTCTCTCTCTCTCTTCCCTTATGGTGGCGCGCGCTGGTGTTTTGGTTGTTGTGTTTGTTACAGGAAGTGTACGGGGAACTGTGTGGCAGTTTGTCTGGGGCGGTCCAGGTGCCTCTTTTGGAAAAGCTAGTCACTTACAGTCGCTCACAAAGCAAGCGCGCGGACGCGGACTCAACCTCAAGCTCACTCTCACAAGGCGCGGTCGCGCACTTTTTCTCAGAAAGGTTAGGACCTCGCGCGGAAACGTGTATTTTCTTAATGAAAAGGGAGGCGCGGTACAACCAACAAGAAGAAGGAAGGAAAGAAAGGGGAGAAGGGAAAAAGGGGGGGAGATGCGCCTAAGCCATCTTCATCATTTCCTCCATTTCCGCCCTCGAAGACGCCAGTAAAGCCCGGAAAGACTCCAGGAGCTCGCGCCAGGGATCGTGAGGAAGTCCCAAAGCATTGTGGTCGACCTTTCCGCAAAAGCCTCAAAGCCGGCCGCCGGGAGCGCCATTACGATTGGAATTTCTGGGATCTAGGGAGGGCTGGGGGGAGGAGCGGCCGGTGAAGATGGCGCCTCCAGGGAACCAACCGGGGGGCTCGGTCCAGCTGGAGGCAATGACGGGACAACAATGGGTGACGGAGGTGGAGGGACGTTGGGGGTCGCAGGCCTCTTATTGAAGGCCGCTGGTCGCGCGGGCGGTTTTGGCGGTCGTGGAGGAGGAGAAGGGGGTGCTGGCGTGGCCGCAGGTCTTCCAAAAAGCCTTGGGTCCGGTACCGTTTGGTTCACGCTGACAGCGGCGGCCCAAGCGCGGGTCGCCGCGCGCCATTCCTCCAAGGTTTTGTATTTGCCCTGTTGCGGAGGTCCGGCCCGGCGGAGAGGTGATGCCAAGTTGCGGCTCACGTGCAAGGTGGTGGGTGACATAGCTCAGGGGCAGAGAGATGGAGGTGAACCGGGGGGTGTCCACGAGCCTTCCAAGATCAACTCGTTGTCCAAAACCACAAACAGGTCCAGACAAGCCCTCTTGCGCGGCCTGGGGCAAGAGCTGGATTGGGGGGGAGCTTGGGGCATGCTGTCGCTAAGCAAGCAGCAACGGTGGCGGCGACGGCAAGCAACGCAGGCGCGTCGACCAGGGACAATCAAACACGCGTGCCTGTTCTGGGCGCAGAACTTGCATGGGAGCATGTTGGTGATGATGCGGAAGGAGGACGGGGAAGATGGTAGTGGAAGTGCGGGGGTGGTAGTATGGTGAAGCAATGGGAAACTTCTGGGGACAGAACTCAAGTTGGGGGGGGATGTGGTGTCAATTTATAGACACGGATTGGGAACTGCGTCGCGGCTGCGCGCTCAGCATTGGAGGCAAGCGGGCTCAGAATTAGGGTATGCGGAGTACTCAGCAGCGGCAGCTGCTGGATCAGCAGCAGCCGCTGTTTGGCTCCGCACCTGGTGGACGGGTTGGGCTCAGCATCGAATGCGGTGTGGGCGGCGATACGCCCCAGGGATCGGATTCGGAAGGTAGTGCGCTTGACTAGGTTTGCGGGCGCGCCGGTTCGGATACGTAGGGGCGGAGCAATCCGTGGGCTATGAAGGAACGGATGGAGCGCGCGTGCAAGCGCGCGGATCATGCCGGATATTACCAAACACCCTGTCACACGACCACCCCATGTAATATAGGGCAAATCTTAGATGATTGTGAGCGCAAAGGAATACCAAGTGCAAATAGCGAGACCCAGTTGCAAAGTGTGAACTTGGTTATTCCACTCAACAAACGGCAAGATGAATGGAAGGTGTTCCAAAGAAGGAAACTCAACCTGAGTCCAATGTGATAACTAGGTTGCAGCAAAATGCAAGAACGTATGAAATTAACTAACTGAGGAGACAATTATCAGGCAAGGGGATAGCCCTTATAAGGTAATTTGAAGTGACTAGATAGCACTTGCCCTCACACTTGGTATTCCTTTGCGCTCACGATCATCTAAGATTTGCCCTATAGTACGTGGGGTGGTTGTGTGACAGTAAATTAACTAACTCAACTCATCTATTGTAGCCTGCCAACCTATATTAGACTTCTTCTTTCTTGATGTCACGTACTTGCTCAACCGGGAACGCTTCCCTCGCCCCTTACAATGATGAGATCCATTGGGTAGGGAAAACGAGTGCTCCTTGGGCCCAACAACCCTTAGATCCAGTTCCTCCTTCAAAATCGCCATCTGTGGAACCTCTCGATCATCCTTGGGCTCCTCCACGGGATTTTCCGATGGACCCTCTTTCAGAATTCTCAGACTCCAACCATTCTTCCAATGAAACCTTGACTTGTGGTAGACCAGGGGTTTGCACTACTGCTCTCAAGCCCAATGCTCCAACCCTGCTTTCAACATTGATCCAGGCCCTCACTCATGGTGGCCAGAGATCTAGTCCAAGTACTCCTAGTTTTTGCACTCCGGGAATGAAACAACCTGATCACTTTACAGGAGAACACCCTCATAAGCTTAGATCCTACCTACAGTCTTGTAAAATCATCTTTTCAAACAACTCTAACAATTTCCCTTCCGATAGACATAAAGTTATGTATGCTTTGTCCTTCTTAGGAAGTAGAGCCTTGCAGTGGTTTGAACAGTACCTCAAAATTTTGTCCAACAACAGCCCCACTTGTATTCTCAACAACTGGGACAAGTTTGAGCAACAATTGTTAACCCTGTTTGGTGATCCCAATGAAGTTTGAAACACCAAATACGAACTTAATAGTTTAGTTATGAAGGAGAATAGTAGAGCTTCCGTTTATATTTCTCATTTTCAAACCTTGCAGTCTTGCATCCAGTGGAACAAGGCCGCTCTTCTATTTAATTTCCAAAAGGGTTTACCGGCACGCTTAATCAAACAGCTCGCAGTTGGGGGTCATAGGACAACCTTGCTTCAGCAGCTAATCAATTGAGTGATTGAGCTTGATAATGGCTATCATGACAAGAATTGCTCTTGGCAAAACAACCATGGACCATCCACCTTGGCTCCAAAGGTGGACAACTCCTCAAAGCAAAATACTAGGAAACCAAAACCATCCAAACCAACCCCAACTTTGAACTCCAACTTGAAAGGGAAAGCCGTTGCCAAAACTCCAAAGTTCTTGGACAAAGAAACCGGGATGCTTCAAAGTGAGGAACGGCTTCAAAGGGAAAAGAACGGGCTGTGTATGTATTGTGGAGGTAAAAATGATGTCAACAGCTGTGCAAAGCGGTTAGCGCGTGAAGCGGCTAAGCAGTCAAAAAATTAGCTTGTAGTTTTTCTGATACTCGCAAGGAAAACTACACATTATCTAAATCACCGCGAGTAAATCTTTGCACTTGCAAGTCACTAGGTGCTCTGAGTTCAAGATTTATCCTATTCCATTCGGACAACACTCCTTATCAAGTATTACTTGATTCCGGCGCTAATGTTTCCTTCATCAGTGAATCTTTTGCCACTTCAAAAAATCTTACGCATTCCAAGATAGATAAATTTCCCATCTATCTAGTAAGTAGTGTGACTGAACCGTCTTATTGGGTTTCCCAAAAGGCAAAATGGACCTTTGCATTTTCCAATTTCCCCAGCTTTGAATGGGATTTATTTGTCTTGGCTATACCCGGAATGGATGATACCATTCTAGGCCATGATTTCCTAGTTTACTGGAATCCGGATGTGAATTGGCAAGAAGGAGTAATTAACCTTCGAACCTTGCACCCCCAGAACACTAATCTTTCCGTCAATCAGGAATTAAACAGCCTACCTGACACTGTCATTGAGTTGGATGACACTTTTCCGCCAGGAGATTTGCAATATCCTGACCTTCATTCTCAAATCCCTTCTTCAGATTTAGGAGTTATCGCTTACCTATCCAGCTTACCTCTTTCCTGTTCCTTCGAAGAGAAACAGACACCAACCAAAAGGTGTATTTTAAGCTCCCTAATCCTCTCGCAACATGCAAGCACCTCAAACGCGGTGCTTGAAGATGACGAGATTGAAGATTTAGAAATCATTCAAGAGTCTTTACCTTTGGTTTATCATGACTTTGCTGACGTCTTTTCAGCTGCAAAAGCAGATAAACTGCCTCCATCCCGTCCTTATGATCATAAGATTGAACTTACTGGCCCACCTCCGGCACCAGGACCAGTTTACTCTCTCTTGACGCAAGAATCAATTGCCCTTCAAGACTACATTGCGGAAAATGTAGCAAAAGGATTTCTTTGACCAAGTGATTTGAACACTGGTTCCCCTGTCCTATTTGTACCAAAAAAGGACAGTGGACTTTGCCTTTGTGTTGACTACAGGAAACTGAACCAGGTAACCCGGAAGAATGCCTATCCAGTACCGCCTATGTCACATCTTCTTACCCTCTTCCATGGAGCTACTTATTTCTTGAAGTTAGACCTTTGAGGTGCCTATAACCTAATTTGCATTAAGGAAGGTCATGAGTATTTAACTGCAATGAGAACCCGGTTTGGCAGCTATGAGTATACCGTCATGCCTTTTGGCCTCTGCAACGCTCCTTCCACTTTTCAACATTTTGCCAACAACATTTTTTCCAATCTTGTAGGTAAATACCTCATGGTATATCTTGATGATATACTAGTCTACTCAAGAAACCTCAAAGATCACATTGCACATGTGCAAGAGGTGCTAAAGCAGCTTTGCAAGAATGACCTGTTTGCAAAAGCCTCTAAGTGCAAGTTCCATTCCTCTTCTCTTCATTTTTTAGGTGTTGTAGTCTTGCAGCAAGGACTATTGATGGACCCAGCCAAGAGCAAACGCATATTGGACTGGCCCCCACCTTCTTCTGTTAAATCTCTTCAAGTTTTCCTTGGTTTCAGTAATTTCTATAGAAGGTTTATTGTGCGTTACGCCGAAAAAACCGTGAATCTTACTAACCTTCTTCAAAAAGACACTCCTTTTATTTTTACCAAACAAACTGCTTTGGAGTTCAAAGCTCTGAAGAAATTGTTCACCACTGCTCCAATACTTGCTCACTTCAACAAGCTAGCTTGCACTATTTTCAAAACAGACGCAAGCGACTATGCGATTGCAGGAGTCATCTCGCAGTTTTCTCCTTTCACTTCTCTCTTTAACCCCGTAGCTTTTGAGTCTCGCAAGTTGCTTGCTGCAGAGCTTAACTATGAGATTCATGACAAGGAACTTCTCGCAATTGTTTATTGCTTGAAGAAATGGTGTTCATACCTTTTGAGTCTTAGGGAATCCTTTGAGGTTTTAACTGATCATAATTCTTTGAAGTATTTCATGAGTTCAAAAGTCCTCACACGTAGAAAGGAAAGATGGGCCAAATACCTCTCCAAGTTCCACTTTAAGATCACATACCGTCCTGGGAAACAAGCAGTAGTTCCTGATGCTTTATCACGTCGGGACAACGTTTACCCAGGGGGGGGGAGCACCTTTGCCGAAAACAACCCTGAAAACGTTAGGACACTCTTCTCAACCCAATCTGCCCAACTCAGTTTGATCATTGCTTGCTTACGAGATTTGGCTTCCAAACTACGACAAGCTCAACACAACAACCCCAAGTGCATTGAACTTTGCAAAAGTGCAAACTTATTAGATAGTAGTTACAGTATAGATGATAATGACTTTTTAGTTTATGATAATAGTAAAGTAGTACCAGATAATTCTTGCATTAAATTAGATATCTTCGAGTCACGGCATGATTCCCCGCTTGCTGGTCATTATGGGCAGGATAAAACCTACCAATTGATTGCACGAGACTTCTACTGGCCTGGTATGACCAAAGAAGTAAAAGACTATGTTAGCGCGTGCTATGATTGCAATTGTAACAAGTCCTCAAAACACCGGAAGTATGGGCTGCTCCAGCCACTTCCAATTCCGCCTTGTCCTTGGCACTCGCTGTCTATGGATTTCATCTCTCAATTACCTTCTTCTAGTGGATATGATGCTATTCTAGTAATAGTAGATCGCTTCTCAAAGATGGCTTTATTTTTAAGCAGTAATGTGACGGCCTCTTCAGAAGACTTGGCTAACTTGTTCATAGAATATGTATTTTTGAAACATGGCCTCCCTGATAATATAGTTAGTGATTGTGGATCTCTGTTTGTCTCAAGCTTCTGGACCTTGCTATGCCAACATTTGAAGATCACTCGCAATTTATCAATGGCTTACCACCCGGAAACGGATGGACAAACCAAGCAAGTTAATCAGATCCTCAAACAATATCTTTGAATGTATGTTGCCTATCAACAAGACGACTGGTCGCAATGGCTCCCACTAGCCGAATTTGCCTACAACAACTCCACTCATTCCTCCACCAAACAGTCGCCCTTCCAAACTCTTTATGGTAGAAACCTGACTTTCTCTTCCCTTCACGTAGCACCTTCTCAACCTGCTACCGATTACCTTGAACAAATTCAATCCCTTCAATTGCAACTTCAAACCAACCTCGAAGAAGCAAAGCAGGGCTATAAGGAGCAAGCAGACCAATCTTGCACTTTGGCCCCAACCTTTGCAGTAGGAGATCAAGTATGGCTCGATGCTTGCAACATTTGCAGCACTCGCCCAACTTGCAAATTCTCCAAAAGAAAGCTTGGCCCCTTTAAAGTAGAATCAGTCATCTTCCCTAACGCCTTTAAACTTACTTTACCTGCAAAATGGCAAGGTATCCACCCGGTCTTTCATGTGTCTCTCCTAGAGCCAGCTTGAGTCCTATACCCAGGCAAGACTCATCCCCCTCCTGAACCGGTCACTGTCCTCAATCATCAAGAGTGGGAAGTAAGCTGTATTCTGGATTCCAGGTTACGCAAAGGAAAACTTCAATACCTTGTCAAATGGTCTGGCTTCCAGTCCAACAAAGATTGCACCTTGTGGGAACCAGCCCATCACCTTTGCAATTCACCCAATCTGATTTGAGAATTCCATGCGAGCTACCCTCGCAAACCTTGGCAATCATGATTCTTTCCCATCCAATCCCATTCCATTCCATTCCACATTCCATTCCATCCAATTCATTCCATTCCACTCCACATTTCATTCCATCCAATCCCATTTCATTCCATTCCACATTTATCTTACTCAATCCATTCCATTCCATATTCCATCCCATTAAAATATATCTTATTCCACCATCATTTCATCATTTAATTCCTCCATCTCACTTTGTTATTTGTTTCTCATTTTTCCTTCATTTCCACTTATTATTAAAAAAAAAAAAATAATAATTCTATTTTTTTAATAATAATAAAAAAAAAATATCATATACATTAAATTACAAAGTTTCTTTTATCTCTTTTTCTGCATCCTCCCAATTTGCCGTCAATTCCGCAACCATGGACCAAAAGGTATCAAGGTCTTCATCATTAATCAATGCGGACATTCTTTGAAGTACCAGCACCTCCGTTACGATGTGCCTTTCGAAAATCTCCTCGCATCTCGCAACCCAAGCTCGCTTTGGCTGAGCATTCCATCCACCTTCCTCCAAGAGCTCTTCATACGCTCTCTTCCTTTGGCCACCCAACGTGCCTTCTCCAATATTGTCCGTCAGGCGCCTTGCATCCGTTTTGACCGGCAATACAATTTGCACTGGATCCGCTTTGCCTTGGCCCTCCATCCCTTCCGTCCAGCCAATTCCTCCCTTCCATCTCCTTCATTTACTTCTCCTAATTCACCCGCTTCCTCTTTGTTCTCTCCACTTCCGTTTCCTCCATTTTCCTCTTCTCTTTCCGCTGCGTTTCCTTCTCCCTCCCTTGCTTCCTCGGTGATAACTCCTACTGGTTCTGCACTGGATACCTTGCCTTGCACCTTGGCATTCATCTGGGTCCCCGGGTTTTCAGTTGGCGGTCCCCAGTAAGGTGGTGGTGGTGGTGGTGTGTTGGTAGTATATCTTTGAAAACAAGGCAACACTAGCAAACAAGCAAACAATTAGTTACTATTTCAAGTTCATTAGTTATTCCTGATTAGTACTCACCAGGAACTCGCTGTTGTCTTTTTCTGCTCATATTTTGTAACTGACAAATTTAGTCAGCTTTATTTCTATCTTACTGCTTTCATTAAGATATTATTCCTGTCTCAGGCCCCTCTGGGGGCTCTCTAGTTGTCTTAAACCTGCTACCTTAGGCCCCCTTTGGGGTTCTCTAGTTGTCCATAAATACTGGTCCTTCCCTTGGACCAGGAATGAAAAACATCTGATTACCAGTCAACAATACCAGAGTGCCCCTTCCTCCTCATCAGATCAGTTCCTCTTGACTATACAAGAATTATCCCCTCTCTATTGGCTCTTTGTAGCCTTATTATTCCTCCTCATCAGGCTCCTCCATAGCCTACCATTACCTTTTCATCCCTCACGGCAATATAGTCATTCTTCAACTCTTCACAATTTTTTTTTTTTTTTTGATGAGGAGGAAGGGGCACTCTGGTATTGTTGACTGGTAATCAGATGTTTTTCATTCCTGGTCCAAGGGAAGGACCAGTATTTATGGACAACTAGAGAACCCCAAAGGGGGCCTAAGGTAGCAGGGTTAAGACAACTAGAGAGCCCCCAGAGGGGGCCTGAGACAGGAATAATATCTTAATGAAAGCACTAACATCGAAATAAAGCTGACTAAATTTGTCAGTTACAAAATATGAACAGAAAAAGACAACACACCACCTTAACTGACAAATTTAGGAACCAATTTGAGACCAATCAACATTTCAGAGGAGAATATGAGAAGAGAATATGAGAATGAGAGATATGAGATTTGAGAAAGGATGACAAGACACCACCTTGTCAGCATATGAGATGGGGAATGAAAGCCTATTTTAAGAGGAGCAACAAGGACCTCAGGCATAGTTGCCTAGCTTAATGGGGAGAATGATATGATGATGATGATGATGATGATGATGATGATGATGATGATGAGAGTAATGGTAATGGTGATGGGTATGGGATGATGATGGTGATGGTGATGGTGATGGTGATGGTGATGGTGATGGTAATGGTGATGGTGATGGAGTTGGTGATGGTGATGGTGATGGAGTTGAAATGGATTGGTGACAGTTATAGGATAATGGTGGGTGATGACAGTATTGGATAATAATGAATGTGTTTATTGTAATGAATGAGGGTGGAAAATAGGAAGATATAAACAGATAGTATTGAAAAAAAGGAGGAAAGGATTCCAACACCCGCGTCCCCAAGTATTCAATCTCCGGCAATGGTGGTATTTTGTAATTGACCCTTGGCGCGGACCTACGGCTTCACATCTCCCTTGATGATTCCAAAGGACCCTCAACGGTCCACTTGACATTTATAGGGAAGTTGCACGCCACCTTGTGAAGGCGACATTGCTCGCATTTGCCTCAAAGACCTTGGACGGCAGTACTGGGAATACAACGCTTGTTGCGGCGAATACAGTTTTTGCAATGGCAGGATGACAATGACAACATTTTTACAAAATTTATAAAAATCTATTGGGTAATGAATTAAGTAATGTATAAGGGTATACAGTGATAATTAAACGACTTGAGATCGATGGGAAAATTTACCTGAACGCTTGCAGGAGCTCGCGTCTTTATACCCGGGCAACTTTCATGCTTTGCACTAAAGGATTATTGTCTTCACCACTTTGACATGTCCTCTCCTCAGTACCATCTACCTCAGTCTAAAAGCGTGACACAAATAAAAGCACAACATCAATAGTGCAATCCGCTATTTCCTCTGGCTTGCGCTGACCTTCCAATCTCGGAGACCAACTCAGTATAAACTTGCAAACTTCGCAGTTAACTCCATACCGGTCAACCATCCATTATGAGATCCAATCTCCTTCCCTGGCCAATCAACAGCCTTGGACTTCCATCTTTGGTCATGCATTGTTTGTTAGTTCGCATCTATGTCTAACCAAGCCATCACTACTGTATAGTTTGCAATTGGACTAGTCCCTACCCTACATACACTATTACCTCTCATTTGCATTACCTTCAACATCACTCGCTCTTACCCCAATTTGTCATGAAATTGTACGCTCAGATTCTATTGTCTCTCACTTACGCTAAGACCTTGGATCTATACCATTGCTTCATTTCCTATTCCATTCCTGTCATTCATTGCCTCACCGCTTCACCTGTAGTTAGCTCATAACCAGGTTGTATCTAGTCACTTCAAATTACCTTATAAGGGCTATCCCCTTGCCTGATAATTGTCTCCTCAGTTAGTTAATTTCATACGTTCTTGCATTTTGCTGCAACCTAGTTATCACATTGGACTCAGGTTGAGTTTCCTTCTTTGGAACACCTTCCATTCATCTTGCCGTTTGTTGAGTGGAATAACCAAGTTCACACTTTGCAACTGGGTCTCGCTATTTGCACTTGGTATTCCTTTGCGCTCACAATCATCTAAGATTTGCCCTATATTACATGGGGTGGTCGTGTGACAGGGTGTTTGGTAATATCCGGCATGATCCGCGCGCTTGCACGCGCGCTCCATCCGTTCCTTCATAGCCCACGGATTGCTCCGCCCCTACGTATCCGAACCGGCGCGCCCGCAAACCTAGTCAAGCGCACTACCTTCCGAATCCGATCCCTGGGGCGTATCGCCGCCCACACCGCATTCGATGCTGAGCCCAACCCGTCCACCAGGTGCGGAGCCAAACAGCGGCTGCTGCTGATCCAGCAGCTGCCGCTGCTGAGTACTCCGCATACCCTAATTCTGAGCCCGCTTGCCTCCAATGCTGAGCGCGCAGCCGCGACGCAGTTCCCAATCCGTGTCTATAAATTGACACCACATCCCCCCCCAACTTGAGTTCTGTCCCCAGAAGTTTCCCATTGCTTCACCATACTACCACCCCCGCACTTCCACTACCATCTTCCCCGTCCTCCTTCCGCATCATCACCAACATGCTCCCATGCAAGTTCTGCGCCCAGAACAGGCACGCGTGTTTGATTGTCCCTGGTCGACGCGCCTGCGTTGCTTGCCGTCGCCGCCACCGTTGCTGCTTGCTTAGCGACAGCATGCCCCAAGCTCCCCCCCAATCCAGCTCTTGCCCCAGGCCGCGCAAGAGGGCTTGTCTGGACCTGTTTGTGGTTTTGGACAACGAGTTGATCTTGGAAGGCTCGTGGACACCCCCCGGTTCACCTCCATCTCTCTGCCCCTGAGCTATGTCACCCACCACCTTGCACGTGAGCCGCAACTTGGCATCACCTCTCCGCCGGGCCGGACCTCCGCAACAGGGCAAATACAAAACCTTGGAGGAATGGCGCGCGGCGACCCGCGCTTGGGCCGCCGCTGTCAGCGTGAACCAAACGGTACCGGACCCAAGGCTTTTTGGAAGACCTGCGGCCACGCCAGCACCCCCTTCTCCTCCTCCACGACCGCCAAAACCGCCCGCGCGACCAGCGGCCTTCAATAAGAGGCCTGCGACCCCCAACGTCCCTCCGCCTCCGTCACCCATTGTTGTCCCGTCATTGCCTCCAGCTGGACCGAGCCCCCCGGTTGGTTCCCTGGAGGCGCCATCTTCACCGGCCGCTCCTCCCCCCAGCCCTCCCTAGATCCCAGAAATTCCAATCGTAATGGCGCTCCCGGCGGCCGGCTTTGAGGCTTTTGCGGAAAGGTCGACCACAATGCTTTGGGACTTCCTCACGATCCCTGGCGCGAGCTCCTGGAGTCTTTCCGGGCTTTACTGGCGTCTTCGAGGGCGGAAATGGAGGAAATGATGAAGATGGCTTAGGCGCATCTCCCCCCCTTTTTCCCTTCTCCCCTTTCTTTCCTTCCTTCTTCTTGTTGGTTGTACCGCGCCTCCCTTTTCATTAAGAAAATACACGTTTCCGCGCGAGGTCCTAACCTTTCTGAGAAAAAGTGCGCGACCGCGCCTTGTGAGAGTGAGCTTGAGGTTGAGTCCGCGTCCGCGCGCTTGCTTTGTGAGCGACTGTAAGTGACTAGCTTTTCCAAAAGAGGCACCTGGACCGCCCCAGACAAACTGCCACACAGTTCCCCGTACACTTCCTGTAACAAACACAACAACCAAAACACCAGCGCGCGCCACCATAAGGGAAGAGAGAGAGAGAGAGTAAGAGAACGGACATTCTGGGGTGTCTAGTTGTCCCAGCTGTGAACATGCTAGAGCACCCTCTCACCAAATCAAGCTTATTCCCATACCAACCACCCATCCTTGAGATATCCTGAGAGAAAGAAAAAGAGAAAAAGAAACAAACAGAGAAGAAAAATAGAAAAGAACTATTTTTTTTTTGCGCGACGCCCGTAGACCCCCCGCAAATTGCTCTTTGTCCTGCTTCCCCCATCTGCAGGATTGCCCACGCGTCCCGGTTCCGCAGGACTTGTCCTTGCGTTTACGGACCTGGCTTTGTGCCGCGCCCGCGTTTCCTGCAAAAACCCCAAGCCAGCAAAGACCCCACAATCCAGATAAGAAATAAACATAGAGAAAAAAAAATTATGGGGTGTCTAGTTGTTCCGGCTGTGAACCAGCTAGAGCACCCCCTCACCAAATCAAAACTTATCCCCTACCCCCTCTACCTCCCCCCTCAACTTGGCCACTGTCCCCAGCTGGTTGCAACTGCCTACTCCGTTGCAACGGCACGGCCTCCGCTTCTCCGCCCAAAGACAAATCCCCGGATTGCGTTCCTACACCATGGCCGTTCTCCACACTCCCCTTGTCAGATCCGTCACCCCCTTCTGCTGTTTTGTCAAACAAGGTAGATCCTTGCGCAAAGAAGCGCTTGACATGCGAAGCCGCCGCCTTCCGTTTCAGCGGAGTACGGTCTAATTCCTCCAACTGATAGCTGCCGCCCTCAAACTTGGATGACACGCGGAACGGGCCGTTCCACCGGTTAGCAAACAACTTTCCCCACTGAGACTCCAGACTTTGGTTTTAAAGGAGCACCAAATCCCCCTTCTGCAAGGGATCCCGGAGACAATGCAAGCAGTGCTCGTCCCAATAGCGCACTGATGTCATCTGAGTCTTCTTCAGCCGGTCCGCGGCCTTTGCAAGCATCCTGTCCCGTCAAAGGAGCTGTTTGGCGCGAGCCTCAAGAAATTCGTTGGAAGTCTTCACCTTCCACCATTCAACCCCCAGGAACGTCTCCAACTCAATGTCCACCGGAAGCACGGGGCACTGCCCAAAAAGTAACTTGTACGGCGAGTAGCCTGTCGACCGCTTCACCAAAATCCCATCCGCAAACAGAACCATTGGAAGGGTCTCCTGCCAGCGCTTCCCGTCTTCCCCGCACATCTTGACCAGGGCGTCCTTGATTGGTTGATGCCCGTGTTTGATCATGCTGGCCCCCTCTGGATAGTACTCCGTTACCAAGCCAAACTTGGCTCCGCAACTCCTCACCAACTCAACCAAACGGCCGCAAAACTCCGCTTCACCAAAATCCCATCCGCAAACAGAACCATTGGAAGGGTCTCCTGCCAGCGCTTCCCGTCTTCCCCGCACATCTTGACCAGGGCGTCCTTGATTGGTTGATGCCCGTGTTTGATCATGCTGGCCCCCTCTGGATAGTACTCCGTTACCAAGCCAAACTTGGCTCCGCAACTCCTCACCAACTCAACCAAACGGCCGCAAAACTCAGCCCCTCCCTCCACTGTAACCAGACAAAGCGACCTGTACCGTGCAAAGCAATCTTCCTCCAGAAATAGAGCAACTTTTTCCGCCAAGAGATTGACCAACGGACGCGCTTCCGCCCAAACGGACAAGTTGTCCCGCACAACAAGCAGATAGGCAAACTTACCGGCCTTGATGTGGACGACATCAAGCAAGACTCAACCAAAGAGGGCGTCTTCCCCTGTGGGTTTTCCAACCTCCTTAGGCAATCTCGCGCTCCGCCGTTGACAGGCTTTGCAGGACGCCAGCCATTCCCACACCGCACGCACTACCCCCAGCCACCAGAACCACTCCTTCACCCGCCTCTGCATTTCGACCTCCCCTTGATGACCAAGATTGTTGTGAAGGCTCCGGAGGATAGCTTCCTGATCCGCCCTTGAAGTGGTAACCACAAGAGGAACCAGAGTCTTCCGCCACCAAAGCTGCCTCTCCTGTACGTAGAAGTTCCCCGCTTGCCGCTTTGCCCATTGCATGTCCTTGTCCGTACTTCCATCGGGAAAACAAAAGTCCCGCAAGTAGTCACAAAGAATTGCGTACCGCCCGGTCTGCCGGAGCGGCAGCTGAACGCCTGCCTCCACAACCCCTACCTTGACAACCGGGGTCTCTACGTTGAGCAGTTCCGTGTCCTTGAACGGGTTGTCCCTTGGATACCGCGACAACGCGTCAGGCATAGTGAACGCTTTCCCCGGAACATTAACAACAGCAAAGGAGAAAAGTTGAAGAAATGCCACCCACCTGGTCATAGGAGCGTTGGGCAACGCCGGGGAATTGATCATCCGCGCCAGCGCCTCCGCGTCCACCAAAAGCTCAAAGTCAACCCCCCACAAAAGATACTGGAGCCGCCACACAACTCCAACTTTGGCTGAGAGTACCGGCTTTCCGTCGGAGTGAAGGTGACCAACTCGTAAAGCACTGGCCTATCCTTGCGGTGGTCCTCTTGAGTGGGAACACCCCCTGCCCCGAGTTTGCTGGAATCGACCGCTAGCCTAATTCCTCCTGCATTGTAGTCGAGGTTGCGGAGCACAATGTCACGTCCCACAATCTCCTTGAGCTTCTGAAACGCGCAATTGCACTCTTCTCCCCACTTCCACTCCGCGCCTTTCCGCGTTAGTAATCAGAGCGGGCTTGCCACCTCCGCAAACCTCTTGATGAACATACAGAAATAGCTACATAATCCCAAGAACTGAAGGATATGCGACACCGTCCGCGGGGTTGGCCATTCAAGAACCTTGTTCCGCTTCTTCTCTGCAATGCGCCGGCCGTTGGAAGCAACAACATGGCCAAGGACTTTGAGTGCCAGGACACAAACCGCCAACTTCTTCCCCAACACCGTCAGGCCTGCCTCCTTGATGCAAAACAGGATGCGTTCCAACATCTGCGCGTATTCCCACACAAAACGTCGGACGCCAGGAACTTCAACCAGCTCTGCTCCCCTGTAATGGGATTTTGGACCTTTGATGCCCGCGTTGTCAATGAAGATTTGGACTCCCTCCGGAAGATCATCTTTCAGGATCAAAGCCATTTGCGCCTGGTACACCGCCACAGAATTGGTTGCGCCCTGTGGGAGCCGAGTCAGCTGCATTCTTCCCAACCCAGTCTCTAATGCCGTTAGAGGCCGCAAGCAAGGATCCAACTCGTTCTGGTTGTATCCCCCCATCACATCCACTAAACCGTAACAAGCGCGCCCGCCATTGACTCAAGGAACTCGTCAACGCGAGGGGGCCATCCTGCGTCCCAGATTGTAAAAGAGTTGAGCCGCTGTAGATCATGGACAATCCTCAACAACTTTCCGTCCTGCTTAACTACTGCAAAAATCGGACTGGAGTAACTAGACGTTGACTGTTTGTAGAGGCCGGTCTTCACCCCTTCCCGCACCAACTCCAGAAACTGCTCCCGGACCGCCCCCGGTATCGGAATCGGCTTGATCTACCATGGCTCGTGATTGACAGTGGGGATGACATAGGGGTTGCCAATATTGTTTTTCAGGAGCCCCCGCTCTTCAGGTCCAAATGCAAGCGCTCTTTCCCAAAGAACCAGAACCAAAACCAGCAACTCACGCTCCTCCGTACTCAACCATCCCGTTGGGCCAAAATTGAAAGCTGCAATCTGCTCCTTAGTGATCCGCGCCAAACTAGTAACCCACCCCGAAGCCTTAATCGGCATGACCCAAGGGTCCCGCAACCAAGCAATTGGTCGAAGCGGTCCGTTCAGTTCCTGGGGCATCGGCTCATTCCTTGGTCGGACCTTCCGGGACACCCGCTTGTACTTGCCAGTGTTGCACCACATCATACGCACGCCTCCTTTGCTGTAGATCCTGCGCAGAACGGAACCACGGCTTTTGCTTTTGCTCACAAGTGTGGCACAATGATAGGGTTTTCAAAGCGTAGTACCCTTGGGCGATGCATACTGAGAAGAGGGACTTACTTCTGCGACATGCGCGCCCTGCACTTTCCTTCCTCCTCCTCCCTGCTCCTCATTAGTCGACTGCCTGCACAAAACCGGAGCTTGTTCCGTGCGGTCTCCTTGGTCGACTAGGAAAAATCCTCCAAAGGTTGCCCGTCGCAGACCAACTCTGCGTCCGGTTCCTCCTCATACTCCAACACTCTCCTCCGCTTCCCTCGCCCGTGATCACAGATAGTCGTCTCAAACCTTCCGCCGGACAAATCCTCCACCGTCAACGCCTCCATTCCTGCCTCCGGATCCAAAACCATTCGCGCTCAAAACCCAAACATGAACGGCCTTCCCAAAATCACATCCCCACAATCAACCAAAAGAAAATAAAGAGGCCTACGGACCCTTGCAACCTTGACCTCCTCCTCCTTGACTACCCCATCCACACAACACTCCCCTCCGTTAAGCGTGCGGAGACCCATCACAAATTTCCGCCAAACCAACCCCAAATCATCCACCATCCGCAACAGCAGCAGGTTCACCATTGAACCCCTGTCCACCATAGCCCACACCTTCCTCCCCGCTATGACCATCGGAACGTAAGCAAGCGGAGTCAAAACCAATATCAACTCACACTCCTTGCGCCCTTCCTCCTTCCGCGCCACATGAACCCGCTGCACCATCTGAGGTACCCGGCCCTGACCGCAATCCCGCAAGGCCTGAACCATCTTGTCTACCACCACCGGAGACACGGCCGTCAGTTCCCACAAGTTCAGCAGGACAGGAGTCTTTTCCCCCATCACCCTATGCACGATGTCTGCCGCTTTCTTCTTCCCTACAGGATTTGCTGCCGGCGCCTCGGTTTGGGGCATGCGCCCGGCCAACAGGGGTTGCTCCTTCGCATCCACCTCCATTTTATTGGAGACCCCCACCTTTTCTTCTGTTGCCACTACCCTTACCTCAGCTTCCACCTGAGGTGGTTTCCACAATCTGGGACCGGTAACAATGCCCAGTGACGCTTGCACCGTTGTTCCCGCCTCCTGACCCCATGTGCGCACCTGCTGCATTGCAGTTGGCTGGCTTGGCTTCATCGGAATCTGTTTGACCGTTGGAAACATGTACCCCATCCCCGCCGTTTGAACCAATCCCGCGCTGAGATCCTTTGTAAGCTCCTCACACACCAATTGCCAATGACTGTTTGCCCCGCAGTACAAGCACCCCCTTGGCACGAAGGTACCGGGCGGCCAAAACCCTTCCACCATGTGAGGTGGAGGCCCTCGCGGCTGCTGCTGGCCCATACGGCTCATGCAGATCTTCAAATCCTTCATCAGTTCCATCAATTGGCTTACCGGAGGGGCAGGCGCGGGTTGAGGAACTGGAACACGCGTGGAAGTAGGTGGAACTGGGGCAGGAAATTGCGCCGGAGCCGGAACCTGGGGGGCGGATTTCTTTGGTCCCGCTGGGAATGACTTAGCGGTGTCCTCAATAAGCTCTTCTAAGTCAAGCTCACTCTCCACAGCCTGGCAAATGACAGCCAGCTCCGGAAGGAGCGCGATGCTCCCGTCCAATGACCGCTTTACCAAGTTGTGATTGTAAAGATGCCGCTGCACCCTTGCCCGGAGTTGAGCGCCTAAACCTCCCAGAAACGCGCGTTTCATGGCCCCCATCTGTCCTGCCATCACCTTGTTCCTTGAAAAGTACCGATAGATCCAATCAAATGTTGAGGTGTACTCTGCCAGCTCCACCCAAGTTCTGACTCCTCCGCGCGCGCTCTCCTCTGAGGCCACACAGTCAAAATCGCTTTCCCAGAATCAAGGTTTGGGCCTACCCCACCGCGTTAGGATCTCTGCCTTCAGTTTTGGCCAATCTTGATTCTCGTAGCCTTCCATTTCCTCCACATCCCGGAGCTTCTCTTTGTCCATAATGAACAGGACAACAAGCCGGGCCTTATTGGCGTCCGAAGCACCTTCCGCATCTGCAATACCTTTGTATCTCAAGATGAATCGCTCCACATCCGCGGTGTTGAATTGGATGTGAGGGTAGTCGCGCGGCCTGATGTGAACCAGACGAGTGGGTTCATGGTCACTGGAGACCAATGGGGGAATGGCGTAGCTTGTCCTGGGTCAAGTGGAGGGAGGGGGAGGAGGAGGGATGGAAGACAAGAGTGGGGTCAGAGTAGCGGACCCAGAGATTGAAGGAGAAGGAGAAGAAGAAGAAGGAGCGACTGTAGGGAGGTATGAATAGGACATTGCGCCCAGTTACCTTTGAAAGACAAGAAACAGAAGGTTATTTCCAGGCCAGACCCCCAGATGTGGAAAGAATAAAGGTTTATCCCCCTATACTTGTCCCAAAGTTTGGAAGTTAACAGTTCCCTGCATTTGAAAGGAGATGAGGATGTCCAAAGTTGCACTTAAATGAGAAATAGAAATAAGGAGGTAAAGAGATAAAGAAAAGTAGAGAGAGAGAGAAATTTCCAATCCTTCAATCCTAAGAACTGTCCACCTGGATGTGTATCCAGTATGAGTTCCTTTAATCTCTTGGTGAGATGAGTGATCCAATCTGATGATGTGATGGTCTGCCCCCCTTCCTCATTCCATACCTCCCCCTCCTCCAACCCGGAGTTGGGAGGGAGGATAAGTCCTCCCTCTCAACCCTAACCTAAGTACACGTGCAAATGACAGTATGAAAAAGAAACAGAAAACAATCCCAAAACAGAAACCCTAGTCTCCTCTCCCCACCTCCTCCGTACCAAACTCCCCCCGTCATCCGTACGCCGTTCCGTCCTTCTCATGACGCAGTCCTTGCACCGCGCCCTACTTGGAGCCCCCTGCGCCTGTCCGTATCCTTTTGCCCGCGCCTGTTGTGGGTGTTTGGTAATATCTGGCATGATCTGCAAGCTTGCACGCGCGCTCCATCCGTTCCTTCATAGCCCGCGGATTGCTCCGCCCCTACGTATCCAAACCGGAGCGCCCGCAAACCTAGTCAAGCGCACTACCTTCCAAATCTGATCCCCGGGGCGGATTGCCGCCCACGCCGCATTTGATGCTGAGCCTGACCCGTCCACCAGGTGTGGAGCCAAACAGCGGCTGCCCCTGCTGAGCACTCCGCATACCCTAATGCTGAGCCCGCTTGCCTCCAATGCTGAGCGTGCAGCCGCAATGCAGTTCCCAATCCGTGTCTATAAATTGAAACCACAACGCTTGTGACCCACGGCATTGACCAATACCATCATTATCCTGCCTTCTTTGCCTCCTCTTTGTGGTCACTTGGTGTCCTACTCAACCTAAGCTCTCCTCAAAGACCCCATCCATTGTTCAATAATCCTGGCTTCCACTGCTCATCCTCAACCTCTTGCACCCAACCCGGCTCATGAACGCTTGAAGGCTGCTGTCATTACCACCCATCTCTCATCTCTTAAGTACCTGGCTTGCAATCATCTTGCAACCCCAATCACTATTCAATCTTGCCTTTTCAAACCCAATTTCAGCTCACCTCCACTTGCAAAATTGTTGCCCTCTCAATCCACCCTTCATCCCTTCCTTCTTTGATATTCCCTTTTTCTCATCTTATCACTCCTGCTTCATTATCACTCCCGCTTCCCCTCCACCGCTTGCTTGAATTTCCTCCATCACCGCTCCAGCTTCCCCTAATTGCACCTCAATATCCTCCCTTGTTTACTCATCATCCCTGCAACCTCGGCCGCAACCCTGATTTCCTTTGAATCTTGCTTTTGCAACCTTAGATGCTGCCCATCTCCACCTTCTTGCTGGCAAAATCCTTGCTGGCTCCCATCCATCCCAATCCTCAACCTTGACTGTGACCTTGCTTGCAATCACTTTGCCATCTTTGATCTTGTTTGTTACTCAATATCTCCACTCCAACCATGCGCAATCTTGCTATCACCTTGATTGAAACCTAGCTTGCTCCAGAAATTTGCTCCTCCTACTATTTTTTCATTTCCCCACTTACAACCTTGCCCGCTTCTTTGGCACCCTGCATTCCACCTTGCTTGCGACATCAATTGCCTCCCAGCTTCTCAACATCTGCAACATTACTTGCGCTTCATTTGCGACCTCTCCTACTGCTCCATTTGCCATCCCCGCTCATCATCATCAAACCCCACCTCATCTATTAATTGCTTTCCTCATCAACCATCATTCTATTTGGGGTGGTCCATCCATTTGACCCATCCTGTCACCCTCTCAATCCTCCAATTGCTCCATCTCCTCCACCTTGATTGCAACATTGGTCGCGCTCCTCTCCTCACTTGTCCACTACTTCTCTCGCTACCTTGATGGCAACCTCAATGGCAATCTCAATTGGCCCTCACCTCTGCCTTTGCTTGCTTAATCACTTAACCTCACTTGCGACTTTGATTGCCTCCCTTTTGCTACTCACCTCCGACATCTTGCTCAATCTTGCATCCATCAACACCTGCAACCTTGCTCGCGTTTCATCTGCAACTTCTCCTACTGCTTTACTTGCCATCCCTCAATCAAACGCTTGTCCAAGAAACCCTTGCTCCACAATCTGTTGAAAATCCTCAGCACCTCACCCACCAATTGGCTCCATGTCATCTGTACCGCCAATCCCGGTATCCGCACGGCCGGGATCAATCTCATCAAGCTTCATCCAAACCCCTAGTGTCAACATTGGCAAAACCAAAGAAAATCTTGAGGCCAAGGCTTGGTAGAAGCCACCTTTCCTGTTTTACTTAATCCCCACTCAGTTTTGTCCTCGACATTAATTGCACCTTCCATCTATTGACTTTGATTGCTATTCACCTGCACCTTGCTTGCAACCCCAATTGCTTCTCACCTCATCCTCAACCTTGCTTGTTCCTCTTCCTGCAACATTTTTCACCGCTACTCTTGAGACTTCACTTGCGGTCACCCTTTGACTTTAACCATTGCGACATTGCTTGCTTGTGGCTTTTTTCACTTTTCATCTGCTCCTCTTCTACCGACTTCAGTCGCGCCTGTACTCACGACATTTATTGCACCTCCTCCTCAACATTCACTCGCAACATTGCTGCACTCTTGTCCCTTCAACTACCAACCTGGGTCATCCTAATTGCTCTCACTCCCATTCATCAAACTTTAGGGGTGGTCCATTCATTTGGCCCGTCCTGTCACCCTTGCCATTCTCCCATTGCTCTGCCTGCTACCTCTCTCCTTGCTTCATCTCATCCGCTCCTCATGCTACATCACTACTCGCTTGCTCCAATCCTCACGCTACATCACCACTTGCTCGCTCCCATCCATCTCATCCGCTTCACCCGCTGCTTCTCTACTTGCTCCATCTCCAACATCAATACATCCATCATCAATCCAATTCAATCATCATTCCATCCATCAACCATATCAACAACATGCAACTCTCATCACCATCAGCAACATTCAATTCAACTTCAGCAACATATCTATATTCCTTCTCATCTAGTATTGAGAAGGCTGGTGTGTTGGAATCCTTCCTATTTCTTGTTCAATACTATCTCTATATCTTCCTACTCTTCCAACTTCTATCTTTACTACAATCACATTCATTACTATTGAACACTGTCATCCTTACCATTATTCAAAAACTGCTACCAATTCATTTCATCTCTATCAATCACCATCACCATCACCATCACCATCAATATCACCATCACCATCATCATTGGCTTTAACATCACCATTACCATTACCCTCATCATCATCATCATCATCATCATCATCATCATATTATTCTCCCAATTAAGCTAGGAAACTATGCCTGAGGTCCTTGTTGCTCCTCTTAAAATAGGCTTTTGTCATGCTAGGCAACTATGCCTGAGGTCCTTGTTTCTCCTCTTAAAATAGGCTTTCATCATGCTAGGCAACTAGGCCTGAGGTCCTTGTTGCTCCTCTTAAAATAGGCTTTCTTTCCCCATCTCATATCCTGACAAGGTGGTGTCTGGTCAATTATTCTCAAAATCTCATATCTCTCATATCCTCTTCTCAATTCTCATAAATCTCTGAAATGTTGATTGGTCTCAAATTGGTTCCTAAATTTTTCAGTTAAGGTGGTGTGTTGTTTTTTTGATGTTAATATTCTGTAACTAACAAATTTAGTTACCTTTGTCTCTAACTTACTTTTTCCATTAAATAACTACTCATGTCTCAGGCCCCCTCTGGGGCTCTCTAGTTGTCACTAACCTGCTGTCTTAGGCCCCTTTTGGGAGTTCTCTAGTTGTGCTTAAATACTGGTCCTTCCTTGGGACCATGAATGAAAAATCATCTGATTACCAGACAACTAAACTGGAGTGTCCCTTCCTCCTCTTCAGATAAGTTCCACTTGACTATACAAGTACTTTCCCTCTGTCCTTGGCTCTTTGTAGCCTTATCAATACATCTCATTTGGCTCTTCAGTAGCCTACCATACTCCTTCCTTCTCCAAATAACCTTGCTTCTCATATTAAACTCTTCACAATGTAATATTTAAAAATGAAATAAATATTTTTTTTGAAAGGAATTGAAATCTGAGGTCATGTTTGAACAAATAATTCATTCAATAGGAGAACAATTAGAAAAATGATCAAATGTAAAGCTCTTTTGACCTAGTTGATTTTTTCTGCTATAAAATCATTGCCTTTGTAACAAACATGTTGGAAAGAAATAGTTGAATGATAAATATTCCTATTTTATGAAGATAATTCAAGTATAAGGTCTGATTTCAACAAAAACTTCAAAAATTAAAAAATAATAATTAAAAAAATGTCAAAAATTCATGTTTTTTAGGTAAAATGATAAAGGATAAAGTATAAATTTTAGACAATAAATACTAAATAATAAATAATAAATAATAAATAATAAATAATAAATAATAAATGGGAAATATTAAATTATAAATAAAATTTGATACATAACATATAATAACTAGTATGATGAGTAAGAAATAAAAAAATAAAACATTAGAGGTAATAGATATTGAATAGTTAATAGTAAAAAATAGAAAATGAATAAAAAATAATGATTAATGTATGATAAATAGTGAATATCAAATTTTAAATAATAAATAATAAAATATGAAACTCTCCCCTCAAGCTGATGAGCTGAAGCATAATAAAAAAATTAAAATCTTTTTGTTTATCATGGAAAAATTAAAAATAATTTGCAAAATAAATTTTAATATGAGGAAAAAATATATGCATTCTTAGCCTCATGGAAATAGAATAGCTCCAAGATTATTAAAATTTATGAATTCCTCCATTTAACAAATACTTTATTTTCCTTTAAGTATAATGATAAATACCATTCATGGCTTTGAGCTTTAATATTAGACGGGATTTCCTTGTTTGTAATCTCAGCTTTCATTTTTCTTAAAAAATTTATTTTCAGCTGAATAATCTGCCCTTTCTGAGTTCAATTTTTGAAAAATCAATGCCAAATATTTCCTTGATTCCTTCAAATTAGAAATTCAATCCATCTGGATTTGTGGCTAAATATTGGCTTGGAGTTTTTTTTTTGAATTTTCAGATCTCAATCTTTTGACCACTTTATGTTGAGCTATGAATATCATCCCATCAATTCCTCCAATTCATTCAATGAAATTCTTGGCTTGATTCCTTCAAAACAGAATTTCAATCCGTGTGGCTTTGAGATTCATTATTGGTTTTATTTCATTTTCTGTAATTTCAGCTTTCATTTTTCACAAATTTGTTTCAAGTTGAAAAATCTGCTCTTTATACCTCAAAATATTTCAATGAAAAATCTTGTCTTGATTCCTTCAAATTTTCACACTGTTATATTTCCTTTTATAATATTCCCCTATTTAAATTCTTTCACTCATCAAGATTTCATTTAAGCTTTTATCTTATCTGGTTTTCTGCATCACTCCTGATTTACTCCTTTCCCTTCTGTCTCCTTTAATCTCAATATTCCAGTTTGTTGCATTATTTTCTTCATATCTTTTCATTTTACTCTCAATTTTCTGTTTCCTGATTTTTTATTGAAGCATCTGCCCCTCAATTTAAAAAATGAAGGCTTTATTTTTTTGATGAATGAATGGTTCTTTGTGCAGGGGGTGGGCCCTCCCCCTTTTTGATTACAGAGGACTAGAGCTTCAAAATTTTTGGGAATTTTAGTTTACAGAATGTTAAATTAAAAATTCTTCAAAAATTTGAGTTTCCTATCTTATTGAAGATTACTTAAGTTAAAATGAATAATTTTTAGCTTTTATTCAAACTTCTCCGTCCCCAGTTAAGGTTAAGATTCATCATAATCAGTGGTCAAATTCAGATTCCACTGCAAGAAAAAAGAATTGGGCTCAGTAGCCTTCTAACGTGCCTCATTTCATCAAAAATATGGCTGCAAGGGATTTCAATGGACCTGAGGAGATTTGTTATGAATTATTTTGTTCTTGCTTGATATATTCTTTAATATTTATCTATGGATTTGATGAATGGATAATGTGATATTTTACAGTCAAAATTACCAAAAATATTTTGGAACTTCCACCATAGAAAAATGGCCACCACCTGTATGCAGGTGGCATTTCTGTATCCCATTGATATCTCAGGGTTATGTGACGCTTTATCTCATCATTAAATTTAAGCAGGTGGAGAAATATTGTTACTAGAGATCAGCTTTTTCTGAAATTCTGTCAAATTAGTTCATAATAGATTGTCAAGGGAAAGCTAGATATGAGCAAAGCTGTTGCTTCACAAGCAGTCCACACATCATCCACAAATTACTGCAGTTGGTGTTTGCAAATTTCAAAGTGAAATTCAAAAATTCCAGAAGAGGCTGATTGTTTCCAGACTTGAATTTCCATTAACTGGTCAAAAACTAGGCATGTCCTCTTATTCACTGCCCAAAATCAAATGCATAAAAATGTATTTAAGATAATACTAACACACCATGCTCATAAACTGTACAAATCTTTCCTTATATAAATCAGCAATTAATGGCTTTTTTTCTGTTGGTTTCTTATTCAATAACCTATTCTGGTTTAGTTTTATTTTTTATACTTCTATTCTCCATCAGGGAAAATACAGAGAGTCAAGCCAAAATTGTTTGTTTGAATTTCAAAAGATGAAGAAAATTTGAAAGGAAACATGAAAAAATACCAAAGGGAGGAAAGAAAGGAAAAAGAACAAAAGAAGGGATAAAAAAATTCAATATCCTCAGTTAGATGTGTTGATCATCATCCATGGTCTGCACAAAAGGGCAGGTTCTTTTATTTTTTGAGAGAGAATGCTGACACCAAGGCAAGAGTCAGGCTTCTTTTTGCAATTTAGAAAAGCAAGAGTAGGTGAAATTTATAAAAATAGAAAAATGCATTGAACTAGTTCCGGCCTGAGCAGGAGGGAATCCATTTTTGAAGAAAAAAAAGACATGAAGTTTAGTGGGAATAGGACTAGTCACCAAGGCATGCAATCAACAAACTCAGATATGTTGACTACCAGCCCTGGTTACAGAACAAAGTGTCACTCAATCACAAATTGATTCATGAAAATTAAGCCATGAGAGGACATGTCTTTACCACAGAAAAAAATTCAGATTATTACTCCAAAGGTCATAAAATGAAAATGGCAAGGAAAAAAAAACTCAACATACTCATACTCACTTGATGCGTTGATCACCAACCATGGTCTGTTCATGAGGGCGCATTTTTTTGTTTTTTGAGGGAAAATCTTGAAACCAAGGCAAGAGGCAGTCTTCTTTCTGCAATGTAGAAAAACAAGAGTACTTAAAACTTATAAAAACAGAAAAATGCATTGAACTAGTTCTGGCCTAAGCAGGAGGGCATCCGTTTTGGAAGAAAAAAAAACATGAAATTGAGTGTGGAATAGGGCTAGTCACCAAGGCATGTAATCATTGAACAACTTTCTCATGTTCCATTTCAGAAAAACCCAACCCTCATGAAAAAGTATCACATCACATATTTCTCTAACTTATCATTTGATGATCCTCTTGGAACCAGCTCTGATAAAATACAAGCAAATTTCATCCACATATTTCTTGGCTGGAATAAAACAGTACCTGGCCAGAATGCACCAAATTGGATTTTCTTTGAAGCTTTCAGGGAACCTAAGTAGTCCCTCATCAATTTTTTGAAATTTCATTAGTGTCATATCATCATCATGGATCTCAAAAGCTTCTGAAACCATCTGCGTTTCTTGCAGCTCAAAGTATTCAGAAATATGTTGGCAGAAGTAAACTACCAGCAAAGGAGGATAGATTTTTTTTTCTGTTTTCCTTGGTCCACCATTGATCCAGAAGCCTTTGGGTGGAGGAGCTCAAGGAGATTTCTCAATTACTGGGCTTGTAAATATATTTGAATTATTAATTAGATAAAACTTTCAAAAATGAAAAAAAATACAATAGAAACAACAACATCAGCCATATTGGGCCTTCTTTTCCAAAATTTGTTCATGAATTTTTGAAGGACTGAAATTTGGAATTTTTAAAGATAAATTGGATAGTTTTTTATTAATTTGGAATGAGCAGCAAAAGTCAGTGTGGGTTGAAGATTTTTTGGAACTAGGAGGAGGAAATGTAGTCTGATGATAAAAAAATTGAGTCTTCCAATGAATTTCAACAATGCCTTCAGCTTTTGCAAAGTCAACAATACAACCAAGTTTTTAAAAAGATAAAACATGACACAAATCATTTCAGGGAGGAAGGATAGGCTGTCCCATAGATCTGTTGATGTAAGAAAATATCTCATGTTTAAAACCATTTAAATCATTCTTATCAGTATGGAGCTTGTTTGAGAAATCATCAAATGTCACAAACACATTGGAAAACATGCTGAAATCCCACTAGCTTTTCATCCAATCAGATGAAGACCATTTTGGGATTAGATATTGATCCAAAACTTTCTTGTTTTGAGCATGAGCTGAAGTACACAGTGATTGGATTCTTTCAAAGAGAAATTTGTTGTGAGCAGGAAGATTCTCCCACAGTTCATCATCCCTCTTGATATTCTCTTCATAAAAATCTGGTTTTCAAGAATAGACCCCTATTTTTGATTTGAAGTCAACATGGATTCAAATTTTTGTATTTTCTGACAAAATCTGGCATAAACAATTGGACAAACCTGTGGAGGCACCGTTATCACTTCTGGCACAAAATTTAATGGCATGAATCCAGCCAGTGAAGGCTTCTGTGTTTGTTTTTCTGAGTGAATGGCGGTTCTTTGACATGTGGTACAAGTCAGAGATGATGTTTCACCAAGTATCTGTTTGTGGAGTATTTTTGGGGGCCTTCAAACTGTGGTATTTGATAATAAAGTAGGGCTGAAATTGGCGGTTTTTGACAGCATTTACCAGCATTTCATGGCACAGTTGTGGTAAGACCACATCATTTGGTGGAAGATCATCCCAAAGGGTCACAAAGTATGCTGGCTCATCACATTCTTGTTCAAATTGTCTTCTGGCATGGTTGAACTTTTTGTTACTTTGGGATGTAGAAGTAACATTTGAGTTTGGTAGCTTCTGTATTTTTCCAAATACAAGAGCTTTCAATCCATATGGTGTCTCCTTGGCATCTATTGAAGCGCCAAGCTCATCAAAACTACAAACCATGTTTCAGGATGACACCCAGGAATCACAACATGAATGAAAAAACCAAAGAAAAATAATTCAGAATCAACATTTCAATTAGTAATTGTATTTTCAAAGAATAAATGATATTTAGGAATAAAGTTAAAATCCCATAAACATTTTTACCAGAGATGACTTCATTCAATTCCATCACAATTGATATCTACAAACAAGAAATAACCCCCCTTTTTTTTTTAAAAAAAAAATAAAGGTGACTTACCAATGGGGTGGTGGTTTTGGTGGATGAGGTGAATGAGGTGGATGAGGTGGGTGGTGGTGGGGGGTGGCAGGTGGTGCTGGATTTTGTGGGTGGGTGAGGTGGTTCACCTCATAGTAGGGTAGGACCTTAAATTGGAGCTGAAAGACCCCAAAAGTGGTCTAGGTGACTATGGGGGGGGTAGCCCAGAGGACCAGGGTTCCCCCCACCCTTTTTGACCAACAGGTGGGGAGGGGATTTGAAATCCCCCCCACCAAGCCATCCCCCCTTGCTTGCTAAGTGGGGGGGGGGGGTGATGAAATCCCCCCTTGCTTGCTTTCTAAGTGGGGGGTGATGAAATCCCCCTCTTGCTTGCTTGCTTGGCCCCCCCTTTTTGCTTGCTAGGTGGGGGGGTGAGAGTCTTGATCAATGGTCTTGCCAAGATATTTTTCAATCCTGTCAATCCCAGTTTTTCCAAGTTTCAGATGGAGGTCTTCCACGTTGGCAACAGAGATATAGCACAAGGAATTAATGATTTTTTATGGGGGAAGAATGATCAGCAGATTGTTCTGAATTGATCCTTCAAGCACCTTTTTGTTCCTGAGTTTGATGTAAAATCTGGTTGGTTTGCTGTTCAGTTCAACACAGAGGTGGCATCCATTTTTGAGCAGGGTTCCCATGGATATCAAGTTGACTGTGTTGTCTGGGACTCAAGCTGCATTTGAGAGAAGGATGGTGTTTGAGTTGCACTTGATCATTGCGGTTCTGAGTCCCTTGATAGGGATACTGGCCAATGCCTACACTGTGCCCATGGCTGATTTTAAGCTGAGAATTGAACCCAATAAACCTCTAATAACCTATGTGGATGCAAACTGGGGTGGCAAAGGTGCCATAGCCACAAATGCATACATCTAAACCCTATGGGGTGCACCCATAGCCTGGAATGCAAAAAGACAGACAAGTGTTTCCCAATCCATGTCTCAAGCAGAGTATGTTGTGCTATTGATGGCTGCAATGGAGTGGGTATCGCTGCAAAACCTCATTGCACCTTTTGATCAGATCACTCCCCTCATCCTATCTGATAGTAAATTGGTGGTGAAGATTGCAGGAGTTAAATCCAGCATGAAAAGAACCTGACACATTTATTGGGAGTTTCACTTCATCAATGATCAGCTGAGAAAAGATGAGGCAAACCTTCAGTGGATTAGTGGGACAGATCAACCAGCCAACGGGTTCACAAAGGCATTGGGCGTGGTCAAGCAAGCAAAATTTGTGGTACAGTTGTTTGGAAGGTCACCATAAGACTTTTTTTCTTTTTTTCTTTTTTTCTTGTTTTCTTTTTTTCTTTTTTTCTTTTTTTCTTTTTTTCTTTTTTTCTTTTTTTCTTTTTTTCTTTTTTTGTTTTTTTCTTTTTTTTCTTTTTTTTCTTTTTTTCTTTTTTTCTTTTTTTCTTTTTTTCTTTTTTTCTTTTTTTCTTTTTTTCTTTTTTTTCTTTTTTTCTTTTTTTCTTTTTTTCTTTTTTCTTTTTTTCTTTTTTTCTTTTTTTCTTTTTTTCTTTTTTTCTTTTTTTCTTTTTTTCTTTTTTTCTTTTTTTCTTTTTTTCTTTTTTTCTTTTTTTCTTTTTTTCTTTTTTTCTTTTTTTCTTCTTTTCTTTTTTTCATTTTTTCATTTTTTCATTTTTTCATTTTTTCATTTTTTCATTTTTTCATTTTTTCATTTTTTCATTTTTTCATTTTTTCATTTTTTCATTTTTTCATTTTTTCATTTTTTCATTTTTTCATTTTTTCATTTTTTCATTTTTTCATTTTTTCATTTTTTCATTTTTTCATTTTTTTCTTTTTTTTATTTCTTTATTTGCTTCTTTTCACTTGCTTTGTTTTTTATTTTATTGTTGTGGGGGGGGGGGAATATAAAGATAGAGTACACATAAATACATAACTACTAGAACAATCTACAAGACCATCACATTGAAAGGTTCAAGATCAAAGAGTAAAAAGAAAAAGTTTAATTTCTATGCAAATAATAATTATTATCTGCAATATGGATTAATTTATTTTTTTTAGCTTTGGTATAATGTATAGTACCATCCTGAATGCTTCTAAAAGTGTTTAGGGTTCTAAAATTGATTTGTAAATACATGGAAAGACAGGTATACAAAGACTTTTCTACAGGAGGAAGTGTACAGTGCCAATAATTTTTTGATTGCCAGAGTAACTTAACGATTCCTTTTTGAGTAGAGAAACTGATCCCAACCCCATATTCAGGTATGACAAAATGTCCATTGTGAAAATTGTAGCCCTCATAGGGAGTAGAAAGTGATCCACATGCTTTCTTCTGTGGTATGAATAAAGCAAAAGAAAATTTGGATATATTATTTTCATCAATATGGGTTGAATTGTAGAAGCTGTCAGAGGTGAAGGTGAGGTAAGGTGAAAAGGAGCTGGTTCCAAGAGGATCATCAAATGATAAGTTGGAGACAGATGGGATGTGATACTTTTGCATGAGGGTTTGGTTTTTCTGAAATGGAACATGTGCCATATTGCTGAAGAATCCTCTGAGTATAATAGAATCCCTTTCAGAGTAAGACATAAGTTTGTCATACTGGCATTTGGCAGTAGCATTATTCAGGTCCTTGATTTATTGGCCAATCATTTCAGCTGTTACCATGGACTTTCTCCATCCAATTTTCCACATTTTTCCTGCCCATGATCTAGATGGTGAGCCCACTGGGTTTACAAATTTCTTGCATTGGTGCAGGAACCAAGCAAGAAATTCAATATCACTATACTCCTGAGGTGATAGGTCCTGGATTGGGGTAAATTTGATATCTGCAATAATATCATTATTTTCCTTATCCATCAGGAGCACTTGACTGTGATCAAGCAGTTGAAAGTTGGATTCAACAAAGGCATGTGCCTCTTGTAACTCTTCATTTGTTGGCTTTCTGGTATTTTCAGGATCAATCTGGGGATAGATCTCACATTTTTTGTAGGACCTTTACCTCCACAGAATTTTGGGTTGCTGTCCCTTTTCCTTGTTAACTGTGTTTTTTTGAGTAAAGAGAAGATCCATCTTCAATTCGTACTGAGCTGTTTTTCCTCCAGCAATCTTACAATTGAAATATAATTTTGTCCTGGTGAACCATGAAAGTAAAAACATTTCTAGTTGAGTGGTATGCAGTTCATATTCACCAGGGGACGTGTCCATAGCATATTGAATCATAGAATTGCAGAAATAGAATTATAGCAAAAATTGGGGAGGGATTGGAACAATGTCACCTTGGTGAATAAAAATAAATGATAATAAAAAGGAAAAAACTATATGCTGTGGAAAGTAAGAAAGAAATACTCCCCTAGTTGTCCTTGAATTCCAGAATCAATGTTCCTAGCATCTGTTAGGATAAGGATGCTCCAGTGAAGAGAGAGAGAGAGAGAAAGATAGAGAGATGAATTTCCTTTCCTTTCCGTATTCTTTGCCATATCCTTCCATACATGTATATATCAGTGTCCTACAAGCTGGGTTTGGGAGCGTGGACTTTATACTCACCCTCTTAACCCTATCCTAAGTACAAGTGGAACAACAAATAGAAAAGAAACCCTAGAAACCAGAACCCTAGCCTAACCCTAACCACCCTCAAGCCTGCCTACCATAAAATACACCTGGTTTGTCCTTCTCATGATGCGGCCCTCCGCTGCCCCCTACTTGGAGCCCCCCGCGTTGTCCGTATCCGCCCAGCGCGCTGCATGATTTTCTGCCCTGCTGGTTGGCCCGCGCTTGCGCACAGCGGGCCCGCTCCTATAGACTTTCCCATACTGCAACCACCCTCAAGCCTGCCTACCGTTACACACACCCGGATTTTCCTTCTCATGATGCAACCCTCCAAAGCTGTGGTAGGCCAAACCTGTCCTATAGCCATAAGACTCACTTTTCCAGTTTAAAAACATCTCAAAACCTCAAATTAACCTCAGGAATGGATTCTACATCAGAAATAACCCATAGTCACACAGCCAAAGTTCCCCCCTATCCCTCATTGATTAGAAGATACAGCCCAAGAAACCTTCAACTGTGGCAAACTCATACCCAACCAGGTGTCACAGCTCTGTGGAAGGCATAAAGACAGACCTTGCAAACCCTCAAGTACATACCAGTAACAGCTTACCCTCAACACCAGAACCATACACCAACCCTTTCACCTCAGCCAGGATACAGCAATAAAGATACAGGAGTTAGTGCAACTAGTTCAGCTCCTGTCACCTCACCCAGGATGCATTCAAATACACCTACAAAAGGCTATGCAGAAGTATACAGGACAGTATAGGCAAGAGGAAGTATGACCAGTCTCAACCAGTTCCAAACAAACAAACAAATACACATACACAATACTATGCAGAAGTATACAGGACATTATAGGAAAGAGGAAGTAGAAACTGTCTCAATCAGATACAAACAAACAAGAAAATACAACTAAACAAGGCTATGCAGAAGTATACAGGGCTACCCAGCAATACATGCAGGCAGCCAGAACCATGTAGCATAAAAAAATCCCAGCACCACACACAAACGTATGTAGTCAGAAGCATGTGATACCCAACAACCCACCAGTACAAGTACCGCAGGGATACCCAGCAATACATGCAGGAAGACAAGACCATGCAGCAACAAACAAACCACCAGTAATGCAGAGAAATACACAAAGGTAGAAGCAGTAGCAGCAAAAAAACCACCAGTAATGCACAGAAATACATAAAGTTAGAAGCAAGTGGCACCAAGCAAACCACCAGTGGATGCACAGCAACACATGTAGGGAGAAACAAGTAGCACCAGACCAACCACCAGTACTGCACAGGAATATACTGTATCTGCACTTCACAGCAGTTTATGCACGGCTGTGCATGCATGAAACCCCTGTACCAGCTTTTTAAAACCAGCAGAAATGCCTCATGTAACTTTACAAGCCTTTTCCAACCAGCAGAAATGTCTCATGTAATTTTATCTCACTGTTCCTCACCAGAACAGAGAGAACCCTCAGGGGAAGCCTTGAGCACCCCTGGGGGCAGGAATTTTCTATTTAAGGAGGGCCTCTCTGCCCTATCCAAGTTGTACCATCTCCCACCATCCACCTCTAAGCCACCTGGACAACCATCATCCCCCCAGGCACCCAGCCTAGGGTGGTCACCCCTTATAAAAAATACTGAACCCTTATAAAGGATATTGACCATTACCAAAAATGATCAGCCCTTATATTGATCAAACAACCACCTGTAACATTGAAGGAGTATCCATCAGTCACCAATAAAACAAGATAAAATACATGAAGGATAAGACTAGATAGAGGATTATTCCCTCACTAAGCTTCTATACTCCAAGTCACCCACCTGTTCTTCCACTTCTTCTTAATCAAGCTTGAACACATTTATCCTAGGTCTGATAGAGACTACTATAGTAGCAACTCTATCTGAAAAATAAGCCAAAAATATCTTTTCTTTTATTGTTGTGAGACTTACTATAGTACTCAGAGGGGCAGGCAATTCAAAAAAGCCCTTAGTATTCTTCTATATTATCAATAGTTGTAGTACTAAATTCCCCCTCAAGTGACTTCCAGCAAGCAATTTTCTAAATTTAAACCCAATCACATAGGAGTCTCTACAACGCGCCCTACTTGGAGCCCCCTGCAATGTCTGTAATCTCCCAGCCCGCTCCTATAGCCTCAATTGCCCTGCTCTGTCTTCCCAAACTAGCTCCCACAAACCTGGTTGGGCCAGCTCCATTCTTGGGTCTCCAATGTCCAAGCGGGCCGCAATGAGCGCGCCAAACGCAGCACGGTTCCCAATCCAAAACTATATAACAACACCACAAAACTTCAGTCTTTTTCCTGGCCATGAAAATATAAATTTGGATGGTAGAAATTCACTGGGGAGAGGAATGTCAGGCCTTATGCCCAGAGAGTTCAAGTTATGTTAGGATGATGTGGGAGTAAAAGTTTATGCTTTTGTCTTATTGGGAGAGTTTGAGGTCTAACATGTGCAAGAATTCTTAGTGGTCTACTCTGTGGATGATAAAATGATTGATTGAGAAGTTTTAAATGAGTTCTCCATTGCTTTTATATGCAGGAGTCAAAGCAAAGATCTTACAAGTAGTTTGTATGACACCATTAGTAGTGGGAGGTTCTGGGACGTTTGAAAAATTGAGTGAATGCAGTATGGTGAAAGTTCCAACAGAGGTATTGGTGGGATGGGATGGGGGAAAATCACTTTATTTAAGTAGTTATTGATGGATGCTTCAGGCAGGTGGTTGAGTAGTGGGTGGGTGCAAACAATCTTAGTCATTTTGAATATGCAATTGATGTGGTGGTGTGAATGCAATGGCCATTGCCATTCAAGTTGGTGATTTTTCAGTCAAAATCTGGCAAATCCGCAGTGTTGATGAAGTCAAGAACAAACAAGCTCAAGGAAAGAAGAAAGAAGCTTTGAAGAAAAAAAAACCTGGCTAGTGATAGCAAAAATGCCACCCATTATGGATCTCACAAGCTTCCAAAACCATCTTCTTTTCTGGTAGCCCAAATTATTCAGAAATTTGTTTGCAGAAGTAAACTACCAGCAAAGGAGATTAGATTTTTTTTGAGTTTTACTTGCTCCACCATTGATCCAAATGACAAAGGCATCCAGATCAATGTTGGACCAAGGAAAACACAAAAAAAATCTATCCTCTTTTGCTGGTGGTTTACTTCTGCAAAAAAATGTCTGAATACATTGGGCTACAAGAAAAGCGGATTTTTTTGGAAGCTTGTGAGATTCATGATGATGAAATGAAACCAATGAACTGTCAAAGACTTGATGAGGGACTACTTAGGTGCCCTGAAAGCTGCAAAGAAAATCCAATTTGGTGAATTCTGGCCAGGTACTGTTGCATTTCAGCCAAAAAATATGTGGATGCAATTTGCTTCTATGTTATCAGAGCTGGTTCCAAGAGGATCATCAAATGATAATTTGGAGAAAGATAAGATGTGATACTTTTGCATGAGGTTTTGGTTTTTCTGAAATGGAACATGTGCCATATTGCTGAAAGGGGTGGGATGGGATGGGGGGAAATGGCTTCAGGGGAGAAAGAGGACCTGTTTAAGTAGTTCTTGAAGGATTCTTCAGCCAGGTGGTTGATTGAAGGGTGGGGCAAAAAATCTGTGGCATTTTGAATATGCAATTGATCTAAAAGTTCTGAGTGGTGGTTTAGGGCTTTAGACAGTCCAAATCCAAAATTTTACCTTGAGGAATCCAATCTCACTTCTTGGGGGGAAATTATTGTAACTGGGGCTTCCAGTATTGAAAACTATGGGAAAATCACTCTTTTGAATCATTTGATCATGAATTATTGTGCAAATAATAGTCTTAAGAAATATTAAAAATGAAAAATACAGCTAACATTATGAAGAAAGTATTCAGATTACATGGAAGATGAAACAGTCAAGCTAAAGCAACTCACAGGAGAAATGAAAACACTCATATTAACTATTTGAGATTGATAACTCCAAGATTGAAGTGGTTTCTAGGCTGAAAGGCATGTTGGAGCAGGAATTTTTGTTCATGTGGTTCATGTAGTAATGAGAAATAACCTAGGGTAGATCATGCTGTGTGGGTAATTTCAACTTGCCTGTATCTTGAGGGTTTTCAGACATACTGAGCATGATGGATTAAATGTACATTTGAAGGTGAGCACATATGGGTTCCTTGGCTGAAGGTCTCCAATCTGAGACTAACTGTTATTTTTTTTTGAATTAAAAATAGGATTTCATGACAATCACATAAATAAGCAATCATTCCGTCTCTTGAAGCAATGAAGATCACCCGGATGACAGCAAGCAGGTAGAAGAAAAAAGGGAGGAAATTTTGGCAACATTCTACTTGAGTCAATTCAGTGCAACATTGTTTGTTTGAAAACTCTGAGACGGTGAGGGAAGAGTTGTCAATAGTGGATGCTGGAGATTCTTTGCGCTTGGCCTTTTTCTTCTTGCTGGTTGCAGGTTCCTTTGGGTCTTTCTGGGAATGAGCCTGAAGTAAGTTGAAGCTGATCATGATATCAATAATGATGCTGCATAGCTCTTGAAGAAAGTCCCTTGGCTCAACAGGCGTAGCCTCTGAATGATTGGTCTGGGCCTCATTTTCTAGAGCCATGTGATGCTCTATTGATTTGGGCTGGAGTGAATTTGGCAATGTCTTGATGCTTTGGAGCCACATGAACATTTGTTTGTTTGCCTTGACATTTGAGATGGGAGATGTGAGAGGATGGGGAGGCTGTGCACATAGTTCATCCACAACTGTTTGTACTGGGAAAGCCAGTGTCTTGGCCCATTTATTCATGGCTTTTCCAGTGAGAAGGTCCAAAGCATGAAGAAAGCACACCAGATTTGATTCTAGATGAGCCATTTTCTGATCTAGGGGGGGTGCAACAGTGGGATAAGGATGGCTGTTCTGCAGGAAGTTGAGGGCATGAAAACTGATGATGTCTGGTGCCCACCATGGCTCATGTGCACCCAATCCTAGAAAATCTGTTTCTGTGAAATGAAACAGTGGTCATTAGCAAAAAGAAATCTTGCAAGTTGATGGGATATTCAAATAAAACTAACCTTTCTCAAAGATCTTCCAAACCCAGTTACCATACTCAAAATTGGCTGAATTGGAGATGTACCAAATTTATGGTGGTTACATAGCAGTGGTGGTCTGGAGACAGAAATCCAAAAAGTGTTTCACCGCATCCCATCCCATTTGGAGTTTCTTTGGAGATTTATGACCCTTGAAAGATTGAGTTATTGAATGAAGCTCCTTGCATATTATTTTGTGATAAATGTAAGTAAAATAACCTTTACTTGCTTGATAATCAAAATCATAAGTGGGCTCTGTTGGGCACTGAGGATAGGCAGAAAGAGAGAGTGGTGGAAGGATAAGATTTCATAGGAGTAAGTGAGAGGAGATTACAAGGAGAGAAGAGTTGAAGAACAGATCATAACTGAGGATAGGCAGAAAGAGAGAGTGGTGGAAGGATGAGGAGAAGAAATCCTTCCACCAAGCTTGAGTTCTGTCCTCAGGTAGACATAGTGACTGTGGTGTCACAGATTGAGTGACATGAAAAGGAACATGAGTGTATATTGAATAATAGGAATGATGAGACGCGCGCTTGAGATATTAACTGAAAAGATTGAGTTGGGGTTTCTTGGAGTATGTCACAGAGAGTTATGATAGAAATAAGAGAAAGGAAAGAAACAGAAAAGGAAATATAGAAAGAGACAAAGAAGAAAGCAGATAGGAAAATACAGAGAGAAAAAAAGACATGTGTGGGATTGATTATATCCCAACACCCCCCCTTGCTAACCACCAGTGACAAGGCCAAAGAGAGCCCGATGAGCTTTCAGAAGGACTCTGGACAGTGGTTTGGTTAGCATATCCGCTACCATGTCTTTAGTCCCTATATGATGAACAGTGAAGACATCCCGCGCGACGCATTCGCGTATAAAGTGGTGTCTGGCGTCTATGTGCTTTGTGCGGGAATGATGTTTGGGGTTCTTCGCCAGAGCTTCAGCGCCTTTGTTGTCGACGTAGAGAGGGACGGGATTGGAGTTTTGGAGGCAAAGCTTGACCATGATGTTTTGCAGCCACAAGCCTTCCTTGCAGCAATCGGAGAGGGCCTTGTATTTGGCTTCCGAGCTGGACAGGGAGACCGTCGGTTGCTTCTTGGACCTCCAGGAGACGGAGCCACAGCTGACTCTGAAAGTATAGCCTGAAATGGAACGGCGGTCGTCGCAGTCCTCAGCCCAGTCGGAATCAGAGAAACCAACTAGAGTCAGTTTTGAACCACCAAGGGTCAGACGCGAGGTTTTGGTTGCCAGGAGATATCGTAGTACCCGAGTGGCAGCGTTCCAGTGATCCATGGAGGGGTCCTGGAGAAATTGTGAAATTTTGTTGACGGCGAAAGACACATCCGGCCGTGTGCATTGGGAAATCCACAAAAGAGACCCAATAAGCTAGTTGTATTGCGGCGGGGAAGCAGGGGAGTCAGGACGCCGTCTGACCAGGGACTTGAAAACCGAGTCGGTGGGAGAGCTGGAGGTGGACGGACCCGGCGGGAGGAAAGACGCAGCAACGGATTTGATGTAGTGCTGCTGACCAATGGAGACCGTCTTGGCCTTCAGATCGCGATGGATGGAAATGGACAGGAAGAGAGAGAGGTCTTCATCAGCTCCTATGGTGAAACAGCGGCCAATTTCCGCAATGAAAGAGGAAACAAAATTTTGGGATCCAACTATGGCCAGATCATCTACCTGGGCAGTGATTGCGCCTACCAGGGAGCCGTCGACAAGCTTGA
The DNA here is from genome assembly GCA_025617555.3 of Puccinia polysora. Classification (NCBI taxonomy): domain Eukaryota; kingdom Fungi; phylum Basidiomycota; class Pucciniomycetes; order Pucciniales; family Pucciniaceae; genus Puccinia; species Puccinia polysora. Next base: position 878,974 of record CM062613.1, read on the forward strand.
ATTAGAGAGACGGATTGTAGGATGATCTGGTGAGACCAAGAGATAGGAGAGCGGAATTCAGTTCCACGTTCCATTGGCGGGGGGACTGCTTGAGGCCATAGATGGCCCTCAAGACCTTGCATACCCAGTCCGGATGCGCTGGGTCCTCGAATCCGGGAGGTTGAGACATGTAGACCGGCTCTTCAAGGTGACCATTCAGAAAGGCGGTCTTGAAATTGACCTGGCGGCCAACCCAACCCTTGTTGCCTAGCAAACTGAGTAGAAGACGGAGAGTTTCAAGTCGGAGGGTGGGGGCAAAGACCTCGGAGAAGTCAAGGCCGTGGACCTGGGTGAAACCCATGGCGACCAGGCGGGCCTTTAGCTTTATGATTGAACCATCAGCCCGTTGCTTCACCTTGAATATCCACTTGCACCAAATGATCTTGCGGCCTTTCGGTGGGGGAACTAGGACCCAAGTCTTCATGCCTTGGAGCAAAGATATCTCCTCGTGGGCGGAAGATATCCAGCGTGCGCAATGGGGATTGAACATGAGTTGTTTCCACGTCTTTGGCGCGAGGATGTTGTCCTTGACAGTTTCAGAGCGAGAGTAGTTTCCAAAGTGTGTGGGAGGCCGGGTTATGTCGACGTAGGATTGCCCACAAGGAGGCTTAGGGGTCGACGGGGCAGGATCTTTGTGGGGGAAGACGGTGTCGTTGAAAATCGTATCCCTGGACTTGATGATCTTGCAATTCTCGACATCCAAGAGGACGTACCCGTTTCCTTGCGCCAGGTAGGAAAGAAGAATTGCTTGGCGCGCCTTGGGAGAAAGTTTAGACCTGTCGTGGTCCGGGACTTTGTACCAGACGAGGCAGCCAAATGGGTGAAGATAGGAAGGTGTGATATTCTCCTGCTCAAGTATGGAGTTAGGGGAGACAAAACCGATTGGGGTTTTACATGGGTAGGAATTGAAGGTGAATAGAGAGTGGCGTAGTGCATCCGCCCAGTAAGACTTTGGAAGGTGAGATGATGATAGCGAACAGCGAATAAGATTTAGAATAGTGTGATTTGATCGTTTGGCTACACCATTCAGTTGCGGAGAGTGAGGCGGTCCCGGCTCGTGAATGATTCCTTTGGAGGAGAGGAAAGCTTTTAGTTTTTGATTGACGTACTCCCCACCGTTGTCGGTGCGAAGCGATTGAACAGGCCGATGAAATTGAGTCTCAAAGTAAGATATGAAGGTTTTGATTGATTCGAACGAGTCTGATTTGTGATGGAGAGGGTAGGCGAAAAGTGCCTTGGAGCAATCGTTGATAAAAGTGATGAAGTATTTGAATCCCTCTCTTGAGTTGGTTTCAAAGCTGCACAAGTTGGAGTGAATTATCTGTCCCGGGGTTTTGGATTGGTGACTGAGACAAGAGTGGAAAGGGGTTCTTGACATTTTGTACTGGATGCATGTTTCGCACTGCTGAATGTTGAATTTGTTGTTGATCTTGGGACTAATCCCGGATGACTTCAAGAGCTTCCGCAGGGACTTCAAATTCAGGTGGGAGAACCTACAATGATAGCCATAGAGGCTGTTGTCAGAGAGATGGGACACAGTTGAGGAGACTGTTTCTTGGTGGCTCACTAGTTTCCAAGAAAGATAGTAAAGATTTCCTCTTCTGTATCCTTTGAAAGATGCAGAAGAGTTGTTGTCAGGTCCAATGTTAAGGGGTTGGATCTTGCATCCGGTGGAGGTGAAAATGACCTTGTTGCCGGAGTCGCATATGCTGGCGATGGATAAGAGAGGTTCATGCAGGTCCCAAACAAAGAGAGTTCTCAACTTTCCAATAGTGAGGGAGAGTAGACCCTCTTTAGTGGAGTTTATAGCTGTTCCATTGGCAAGACAAATTGGTGTTGAGTTTGGTTTTTGATTGTCCAAGTGACATTTGTGAGGAGTCATGGACATGGAGCATCTGGAGTCCAAATTGAAATCATTGCTTCTAGACAAAGCGGTGCGAATAAGGTTGCAGGAGGCGTTCCCGGCGTGGAAAATTATTTCGGAGTCGGAGAAATTGTCTTCTTCCGTCTCGTACTGATTTGAGTCCTTCTTAGTCGCGTTTGCAGTGTGGTTTGCTGAGGTAGTTGCTTTGGTCTTCTGAGGTCGTTTATTCCTCTTGGAGTGAGCAAGGGCTTCTAAGACTTCCGGGCATCTGGAAAAGGAATGACCCTCGGTTTTGCAATTCGTACAGAAGTACACTTTAGTAGGGTTTTGAGTATTATCCCGGTGAGCTTTTGATTGGTGGGGGTTTGAAGACAACTTAGTGGAATTAACTGATTGTGAGTCCTTGTTTTGTGTTTGTCTTCTCAGATGTTCCTGCTTGAGAGCGTTAATGAGTTTTGATGATGGGACAGATTCCTCATTCATCATGCTCAAGACGCATCCCAACCAGTCGTCCGGAAGTGAGAGTAAGATTGCAGTGGATTGTAGGTTATCGGCAGTGAGTGGATTCTCGGGAGTAATGAGGGAAGCTAGTTTTTCTCCGTATGATATTATTTTGGAGAGGTGGACCGTCATTTCCTTGTCGCCGAGCTTGGTGAGAAGAAGCTTTCTCAACCAGTACATTCGTCCCCCGGAGGAGTTGTCCTGGTGAGCCTCTCAAAGTGCGTTCCACATTCTGATTGCGCTCTCTTTGTGCTTCCTTATGAACTGAAAGTTTGTTGGATTTATTGATCTAGATATGACTGAGCATACCGCCAGGTTGTCCTTTGTCCAGTTTTCGGATTTAGGAGAGTCGTTATTGAGAAGGTAGCTGACCCCCGTGGCGCGAAAATGGATTCTTAGAATCATGGACCAATTGAGATAATTCAAATCTGATCCAGGGGAATTGAGTGGAAGTATGGACGGAGTTTTAAGCACCGGGTGACTGTTGGGCCCATCTTCCATGTTGAATTGAATAGTATCGACACAATGAATGCCGGATCCTTCTACTGCGAATGGTTTGATTTGTTATTTATTTTCTGATAGCTCTGGGCTCATAACCTGTTGGGCACTGAGGATAGGCAGAAAGAGAGAGTGGTGGAAGGATAAGATTTCATAGGAGTCAGTGAGAGGAGATTACAAGGAGAGAAGAGTTGAAGAACAGATCATACCTGAGGATAGGCAGAAAGAGAGAGTGGTGGAAGGATGAGGAGAAGAAATCCTTCCACCAAGCTCGAGTTCTGTCCTCAGGTAGACATAGTGACTGTGGTGTCACAGATTGAGTGACATGAAAAGGAACATGAGTGTATATTGAATAATAGGAATGATGAGACGCTGTGGAAACTTTAGGGAGAACCTCCCCGAAGTCGTCCTCGAGTTCCGGAAGTTATTGATCAAAGCGTCTGTAAGGAGATTGGATGCAGCCGTTCCAGAGAAAAGGAGAGAAGAGAGAAGAGATTCTGTTTTTCCTAAGTCCGCTCCCCGCCTCCTGATGATACAATGATACCCCCCTACAACCCGGAGTCGAGGGGAAGGGTATTTGAGCCCTCCCCCTCAACCCTAACCTAAGTACAAGCGCAAAGACAGACTGACAACCATGAAGAAGGAACCCTAGACCCAGAACCCTAACCCATCCCTAAACCCATACCCCCAACCCATACCCTATCCGTGTCCTATTCCGCTTGCTTGCCTGCCATTATGCGCATCCGGTTCGTCCCCGCGGCGCGGCCCTCCGCCGCGCGCTTCTCGAAGTTCACGGCGATTGCCCGTATCCGCCCGACGCGCCGTTGGGAATTTCCCGTCCCGTGGCCGGCCCGCGCTTGCCCGCGGCTATCCACGGGTATAGCCCCGCTGTCGCCCCGCTTTTTCCTTCCCCGACTAGCCGCTCCGAGAACCCGGTCGGCCCAGCTCCATCCATGAGTCGGACATCCAAGCGGGTCGCGGCCCGCCTCCCTTAGTCAGGCCCGGCCCGCAGTCGCGTGCTCGATCCCGCCGCGCCCACTGCTGAGCCCGCAGCGGCCGCTGCTGAGAACGCGCGCACCCCAACTGCTGAGCCCCGACCTACCAGATGCTGAGCGCGCAGGCCGCGACGCAGTTCCCAATCCGAGGCTATATATTGACACCACAACGCGCGCTTGAGATATTGACTGAAAAGATTGAGTGGGGGTTTCTTGGAGTATGTCACAGAGAGTTATGATAGAAATAAGAGAAAGGAAAGAAACAGAAAAGGAAATATAGAAAGAGACAAAGAAGAAAGCAGATAAGAAAATACAGAGAGAAATAAAGACATGTGTGGGATTGATTATATCCCAACAGGCTCCTCATCTTGGGGAACATCTGTACCCAAAACAATTCGCTTGGGAGAGGTTGGGTCTGGTTCAATCACTAATGCTTGATTGGATTTCTTGTGTTGATCTGGGGCTGCCTGGGGTTGCTCAGAAGTGACTTGGGGTTCCTCCATGGTTGCAGCGGGTTGGGGTTGGGTGGAGAGAGAAGGTGCAGGAGTTATTTGGATTTCTGGTTGAGGGGTGGGTGCAATGCCTTTGTGATTTTATGCTGCCTCAGGGGAGGAGGAGGCAGGATTGTGATTTCCCTTTATCTTTAGATGTGTGGTCATGTCCACAGGTGGACGAGTCAAGCGCAAACGTTTTGGAGGTGACTTTTGTCAGGGATTTAACCTCTATTGCTTCACTGGGCTGTGGTTAAACCTTCAAAAACAAGACAAAAACCAATTTTAAAATTGGTTAAAGACTTATTACAACAGTAACACTGTTAAAAGGCAATAAAACTTAAATAACAACAGGTTATTATGAGTAAAAGGCCACACATTGATCTCTATAAAGAGATAAGGGACCCGGCTTCAACTAAATAAATCCTAAAGGAGCTTTGTTTACAAGGTAAGCTCACACCCTTTAAAGTAACAATAAATGTTACAACTCCAAAAGGACTTTCCACACGAACTTGGAGCTGAGGAGCTGATTATTTGATGATTTTTATACTAAAGTTTAGGGCCCCAGTCAATCTTCTTCTTGAGATTAAGTTGAGTGGGCTTGTTAACTCTTGCTGTATACTGGATCAATAATAAATAATAAATAACTACTAAGGAAGGGGCTATAGGGTGAAGACCCTCCTCTTTTAAGGTAACTGGAGCCCTCAGGGGACTCTAGGAATCATCAGGGGGGAGCTGGTCTCTCCCTGGTTTCGTCCTAAAGGGCTCATAACCTCATTACATCATACCCAATGAGGGTCAGAGCACTAGTACTCATTGGGGAGGATTTTCAATTTGAAAAGGTTCTAATTACATATCCCAAAGGGTAATCAAATGATCCTAGGACTTAAAATCAGCCAGAAGGACGGTTTAGAATCCCTAAAACACCCCATAAAGATTACATACCCATAAATTGTTGGCCTTGGCATGTACTTACTTCTTAATTCCTAGTACCTTGGCAGATATTATACATATAAAGTATGTATAGTCTTGGCAGTGATATAACATGGTCTGAACTTTGAAATTGAGCTCAGAGTTCTCTAAGTGGAAGCTCTCAAGGCTCATTAAAGTTTATTAAAGTATAATTACATTCCAAAGAGCAATAAGATTAGAATTATGCAATTCTTTTATACAGAGTAGAGAGTATAGCTTAAAGTAATTACTATCACTTCTCCCAAAGGAATGGAACATATTGGGAAGTTATATATCAATAGTTGGGACGCATCTGAGTCCTCATAAATTAATTTAAGGTTAAATTGGATCCCCATCTTGATAATATATATTACCAAGGTTTTAATTCCATAATCAATACTCATAAAAAGATACTTATAAAATATTATAAAATATTATCAAAATTAATTATATAATTCTAAAATTCTTGAGCATGATTGATTCTTCTCTCTATGGTGGATTGAACCAGGGACCTTGGTGTCAGATAATGGAAGATAAGCCCAGTACTGAACCACTATACCATCAAGACATGTGAGTTGTGCAGACATTTGGACACATCTAATTGTCTCATGGCTGACAGCTGTGACCAGGGCTGTTGGAACAATGAGGAGCTGGGTGTGATTCTCAGACTTTCTGTGCACGGCAGACACATTTCAAATTTTTATTCTATGGGAAAACAAACAAATCAGACCTCCAAATCTGAAGATTGAAAGTGGGGCAAAAACTAGCCTTTTCTGACATTGCTCAAGCTGGAGTTTAACCTGTTGACAGTATATTGGATTGACCTGGGGATCCTGAGGCAAGCACAGATAGTGACCATCTCCTGAATAATATCTAAATTCTGATAGAATTCTTCCTCAGTTACTTCCTGGACTTCCAATGCAGGGTGGAACTTTTCTGCAGGTGCTGAGAGTTTTTCATCTTCATGATTTGATGGTGAGGACTCTGTTGATTATGACAAGGCATTAGTCAATGAAGGCCAAGGTTGGTAAGGATGGGTCTTTCAATTTGATGAAATACAAAAAAGTGGGTTAACAAACCTGAAGGTGGGATTGCTTGTGTAGGAGCGGTGGATGCCATTGTGAGGGAAGTAATAAATACATGGGAAAAAGATGTGAAGCTGGCTTGAGGGGTATTGGGGAATGGAGAAAAGGGGGAAAAAATGACCAAAGGGAGGGATATTTATATCTATTGAAAAGAAGACTTGTTTCATTTTTCTTGCTGAAACATGCCAAACAAACAAAGTTTCTGACCATGTCTACATTATGCAACATGCAGATCCATGGTCATTTTTGTGTGATGCTGATGTGTGATGCATGTGGCTTGCATTATCTGGAAATAGACCTGTGCATATTTAATCCTTTCTGAATTTATGCATTGCCTGACAAATCATCCAGCACATGTGTTGTGAATCTGTTTGGAGGCATTAAGGGTGGGAAAAGTGGACTGGAAAATTTGGAATTCCTAATGGACGGTGACCATTGAAATTCTCTACGGATGGTGTCCATTGTAATTCATTTTAAGCAAATTGAGCCGCAAAATTTGAAATTCCATCATGGTTGCCAACCATTACAAATCTTTATGGATGGCAACAATTTCTTCTCATGAAAGACTGAAACCATTAGAATGCCTCATGGATGGAAACCAATGTTCTTCTTAATTGTCACCAACCATTGCAACTCTTTATTCTTAATGGTTGCTGACCATTTCAACTCTTCATGGATGGTGATGATGGCTTCTCATGACAGACTGTGACCATTATAATGCCTCATAAACGGTGACCAATGTTATTCTTAATGGTTGCCAACCATTGCAATTCTTAATTGATGGTGATGATTGCTTCTCATGATGGACTGCAACCATTAGAATGCCTCAAAAATGGTGACCAATGTTCTTCTTAATGGTTTCCAACCATTGCAGTTCTTTATTGATGGAAACAATTGATTCTCATGACTGACTGTGACCATTAGAATGCCTCATAAATGGCAAGAAATTCTATTCTTAATGGTAACCAAAAATTGAAATTTATTTTGGATGGTGATGATTCCTTCTCATGACAGACTGCAACAATTAGAATACCTAATAAAAAGTGAACAATGTTTTTCTTAGTCGTTTCTGACCATTACAGTTCTTTATGGATGACAACAATTGATTCTCATGACCAACTGTGACCATTAGATTGCCTCTTAAATGGCAAGCAATGTTCTTCGTAATGGTTTCTGACCATTTAATTTGTTTTGGATGGGGACAATTGATTCTCATGACTGACTGTGAACATTAGAATGGCTCATAAACAGTGAGAAATGTTCTTCTTAATGGTTGCCAAACATTGCAGTTCTTTATGGATGGCAACAATTGATTCTCATGAATGACTTTGACTATTATAATGGCTCATAAACAGTGAGCAGTGTCCTTCTTAATAGTCACTGAACATTGGTTCTCCTTCCAGAATGAAACCATTATCATTGATTGTGAACAATGTTCTTCTTAATGGTTGCAGACCATAAGAAGAACATTGAAATTCTTTATGGAGGGAAACCATTGGATTGCCCCAGGGACAGGGACCATTGTGCTTTCAATTAGACAGTCACAATTTCCATTCTAGATGGATGGAAACCATTGAACCTCCTCTGGGGTGAATCCATTGTAATTCCTCTTGGAAAGCATTACAAGAGTTCTTTATGGTAAGCAATCATTTAATTCCTTTGATCATTCACGTCAACCATGAACACCAGCCTTTAAAAAAAGCTAATGGAAGGCCACCATGAATATCTATCATAGATGAAGGAGGTTAAAAAAATTGGAGCATGTCTTCCATTGAAGTGGTTCAATATTATGCACATTCCACATCTGGGACAAGAGTTTCACACACCATGTCATGTGGTGTACCATCTTATCTACACATATGGGAGTATTGTTGACAGGTGGTGGCAAGAGGGGCATGAAATGAAACATGAGTAAAAGTTACTCATGGCATAGTGGAAAAAATGTACTTCTCAGGAATTTTGATGCAACAGCGATTTAAAGGATAGTGAGGAATGAAGAAAAAAACCATATGAGTGAGATTTGAAATAAGGAGATGAGAAGCTAAGAGAGAGGGGATTTAGGTGTCATCCTGCAGGGATTGGAAAACTTCCCTCCAATCTCTTGTGGTGAGAATAATCAACCTGAATATGATATGAGCACAATTTTCTGAATCAGCAGACTGTAAGTTTGTTGGGTATATTTTCAGGAAAAAAAGAATTACTGGGAAATTTGCTCCTTGCTTTTCTGAATCTGGAGGAGAGAGGGAAAATTCAGTGAAGTGCCTATGATGAGTGGAGTATGAGGACATTACCTTTTGAATATTCTACTCAATGGTATTAAGTGCAATGAGGTAATAAACCTGCACCGGCCTTGTTGGCCCATTTGATGCAGCCTATCAACTGCCTCTTCCTGGGTTGTGGGGTTCCAGTGGGGTTCCTATGAATATCAAATGAATTTAGACTAAGTAAATGGAAAAATTATAGAAAGTATTGGTACCATGATGAATACAAAATTGGATGATGTGATTTTGATTCCAACAACAGCTGCCTGAATGGAGGCAAGTAGCACATATGTTGTGCTACTTGCCAAAAACTGCTCAAGAATCAATTCTTGATGTTTTTCTGTGAGCCCTCCATCCAGACAAAAGGAGGAGATTCCATATTCATCTAGTGTCATTCCTGTTGTTTTTTTTATGTTCATATTCTGTAACTAACAAATTTAGTTACCTTATTGCTATCTTACTGTTTTCATTATCTCATTACCCATGTCTTAGGCCCCCGCTGGGGCTCTCTAGTTGTCTCTAACCTGCTGCCTTAGGCCCCCTTTGGGGTTCTCTAGTTGTCCATAAATAAGGGTCCTTCCCTTGGACCATTAATGAAAATCATCTGATTACCAGACAACTAAACCAGAGTGCCCCTTCCTCCCCTTCAGTTCAGTTCCACTTGACTTTAAAAGTAATTAAATATTCCCCTTTGTTTCTTTGTAGTCTTATAATCTCCTGTTCATCCCTTTATGGCATTAAAGCCTTCCTTCAACTCTTCAATTTCAATCCTGCACATGGTGAATGAAAATGAAATTTTAAGTGGGGTCTGATTGGAAAAATCAGAAAAAGATGGCAAGCTTACAGATCAAGATAGTGTTTCCAACACAAGAAGACCAAAACTTTGCTTGCTCTGACTACCACTGCCAATCCTGGCTGAATCATCCTTACAAGCTGTTTGATTTTGGTGCTCTCAAGGCAGGTGTCAATATCAATGTGGTGAAAATTGTTTCAACTCCTGTGCTGTGATCCTTGGGACCCCACTCTTCTTTGAGGATGAATTGTCCATTTTGGTCCAAGATGAAATTGGGGTCTGCCAAAACTGGATGATTACATGCTCTAATGAGCTTGCCAAGATCTTTGAGTAGAAAAGACTTCATTGGCTTGTATCCATCAGCAGGTGGCTCATTCCTGATATTGGAAATGAATCAGTCCTGGAGTCAACAGTAAAGGTCTTCAGCTGCGGGTGAGAGTGGTGTCTTGATGTAGTTGTGAATAATTCTGGGGAAATTTGACAGCTCATCAAACTTGGTCCTTCAAAGAGTGGTGTGTTGGAGGACCATTTTTATTGGTGAAAAGTCCCCTGCTTTTGGATGGGGCAAAAAGATAGTTGCCCAGCTGCTGTACTCATTTTCTAGACTGATACCCAGGAATCTAAGGAGATAGAGTAGATTTTGAAGGCAGTTTTGCACTGGCGTTCCTGTGAGACAAACTCTACAATTGGTGGCAACCAGGGTGACGGTTTGGGAAAGTTTTGCCTTGGTATTTTGGAAAGTGCTGTGATGCAAGTGAATTGCAGTCAGTTTGGTCCAAAAAAAATATAATTGGGTAGGAAAGATGGCAAGATGAAGCTTGGACTTACTGTGCCTCATCCAAAATAATCCTGAACCATTTTCTAGAGAATATAATGGGGCATTGGGTGTTGGGGTTGGCTTGTAATGAAATTTTAAGTGGGGTATGATTGGAAAAAGCAGAAAAAGATGGCAAGCTTACAGATCAAGATAGTGTTTCCAACACAAGAAGACCAAAGCTTTGCTTGCTCTGACTACCACTGCCAATCCTGGCTGAATCATCCTTACAAGCTGTTTGATTTTGGTGCTCTCAAGGCAGGTGTCAATATCAATGTGGTGAAAATTGTTTCAACTCCTGTGCTGTGATCCTTGGGACCCCACTCTTCTGTGAGGATGAATTTTCCATTTTGGTCCTAGATGAAATTGGGGTCTGCCAAAACTGGATGATTACATGCTCTAATGAGCTTGCCAAGATCTTTGAGTAGAAAAGACTTCATTGGCTTGTATCCATCAGCAGGTGGCTCATTCCTGATATTGGAAATGAATCAGTCCTGGAGTCAACAGTAAAGGTCTTCAGCTGCGGGTGAGAGTGGTGTCTTGATGTAGTTGTGAATAATTCTGGGGAAATTTGACAGCTCATCAAACTTGGTCCTTCAAAGAGTGGTGTGTTGGAGGACCATTTGTATTGGTGCAAAGTCCCCTGCTTTTGGATGGGGAAAAAGGATAGTTGCCCAGCTGCTTTACTCATTTTCTAGACTGATACCCAGGAATCTAAGGAGATAGAGTAGATTTTGAAGGCAGTTTTGCACTGGCGTTCCTGTGAGACAAACTCTACAATTGGTGGCAACCAGGGTGACGGTTTGGGAAAGTTTTGCCTTGGTATTTTGGAAAGTGCTGTGATGCAAGTGAATTGCAGTCAGTTTGGTCCAAAAAAAATATAATTGGGTAGGAAAGATGGCAAGATGAAGTTTGGACTTACTGTACCTCATCCAAAATAATCCTGAACCATTTTCTAGAGAAGATAATGGGGCATTGGGTGTTGGGGTTGGCTTGTATTTTGTTGTATTCCAATGAAACCAGGTGATATGATTTGAGAATCATGTCTGCATGTTCCAGTAGAAAGAACGCTGTCTGATGCCGCCATTTTCCATGGTAGGTGAGAAAATTGATGGCCTTTGACTGGGTATTCTTCATAATCTCTCTTTTCCAATTTTTCAGGAGGTGCAGGGGGAGGGGGGGGGCTATCACCAGTGTGGCTTGATGTGGAGGTTTTTCAGGGGGGGGGGATCCAGAGGGAGGCCATAGGTCCGGGCTTGCAGCAAGGTGGTTGCAATGAGTGAAATTGATTGCATTGTTTTACCAGGACCCATTTTGTCAGCCAGGATAGATCCAAGTGGCCATTCTCAAATTTCCTCACCCCTGGCAAGAGCTATGCTGTCACCAGTGATCTTGTTCTCCCATAGTGCACTGCTATCAATTGAGGTCCTCTTCCACAGAACCAAGGAAGATGCAGCACATGGTGATTCCCTATCAAGGAGGAAAGCGAGTCCTTGAGACTGATTTGGTAGAAAAGGGGTTTTGATTACATTGGCAGGAGGAGAAATTGGATCAAAATTGCACCCACTGGGCACCTCAAGTAGAGCAGGGTTGTAATGTAGCTCTTTGATAGTGGAGGGGAGGTCTAAAATTTCTTTGGCAAGGTTTGAAAGGGAGATGCAGTTGTGTTTTGCAGTTTTGTATTGTGGAGGGAATTCAAGGGTAATGAATGAAGGGAAAATGGAGGTGGTGATGGCCATGAGATCATGTTTGCTGCAAAATATCAATAATGCCAAATTCAATGTGACAGCAGGATTGGAGGAGACATGCAGAACTGCCTCAAAAAAGATCTGTGAAGATGTCGGGTTGGGACATTCCAAAGGAAATTTTCCAGCAGGACCAAATGATGTTTGATCAGGGATATAAGGGAGAAGAATATGTGACAGGGGAAGTGGTAAGGAGCCAACAGGTTGATCTAGGGTTGAGATTCTGAAAACATGTTTGCCATCTTGGCGGAGAAGGGAGACCCAATGAGTTGATGGGTTTGAAATGAGATTGGGAAGAACAGTTTCAGGAATCAAGCTGAGGGTGGTTTTGAGGAGGCCAAGAAATTTAGCAGAGAAGGAAGCCATGGCTAAGGTTTGATGAAGAAATGTGATTTGTAAGGGATTTAATAGATGGATGGATGAAATATGTGAGAGATTTTGGGAAGATAAATGATTGTGAGGGGCAAGAAACTTGTGTGAAGGCGGGTAATAATATCTTTGAGCTGATGGGGAGGTGGCTCTGTGGTAGGAATTAATTTCAACAGATTGTTTGTTTTGTGGGGATCTCTGTGGATGTATTTTCAGCTTATCAGAGTAGGAGTATGCAATTCTGATATCTCTGAGCTCTGCATGATGCAGGGGCTTTTTCTCAGCCTTCCTGGGCCATTAAATTAGGAAATGCTTCTGTTAGATTCCTTGGGGAATAGTCTCATGTGGATGATTTACACAATTTTTATCAATTTGTATACTGTTCTGAAAATGAGTGGCATATGATGTCATTACATTCAGGGTTATGCCAATTCTATAGGTGGAAGTATGCATAATGATGGGAGGATTGACGTCTCACTTGTATAAATTGTGGTTAATGGTCTGTGCCTAATCAATTTGAGAGGGTCTAAAATGGACTTTTACACTGGGTGGCAAGTGTACAGCTCCATTTTTGACTGATCTATGTGGATACAAACATTAATTGAGCTGTGGAATAGAGGTCATGCACTCAGTCCCATCTGTGTGGGGCATGTCAATATGGATTTTAATGTGTGGTGGCAAGCAAACAACACTGTCTTTGAGTTGTGGCCATAGAAAGAGCCACATACCAAAGACGTTCAAATATTCCCAGCCCCATGTGAAGCAACAAAAAATTGACTTGTATGCTGGGTAGCCAGCGTACAACTCCATCTTTGGGTGCACTGTGAGGGTATGGGAATCAATAGATCCGGGGACCTCAGGTGCTCAATTTAGGCCAAAACCCCAGGAATCAAACAAAACTGGAGTTGTAAGCTGATCCGCAACATAGCTGTTCATGGGATTAATGGAAAGGCTGCTTGTGAAGGAAAACAGAATGGAGTTGTACTCTGGGCCGCCAATGTACAACTCTGGAAAGGATCATCATGCATAGGACATAATGAAGTTGTTCATTGGGCGGCCAAAGTCCAGCTCCACTTGTGAGTGCTCCACCAGGGTGTAGGCATAACATAAGCAGTTTATCAAAGCTGGCTTGATATGCCACATCCTTGTGAAGGAAAACAAAATGGAGTTGTACTCTGGCTGCCCAGCATACAACTCCTGAAAGGATCATTGTGCATAGGAAATGATGAGGTTGTGCATTGGGAAGCCAAGCTACAGATCCACTTTTGAGTGCTCTATGAGAGTGTGGGCATAAAATAGGCTGTGGACCATTGACTTCTCAGTATTCCCAGACCCTTGTGAAGGAACACAACACAGAGTTGTACGTTGGGAGGCCAGGGCACAAATCCTGAAAGGATCATTGTGCATACAACATAATGAGGTTTTGTGTTGGGAGGTCTTTGTACAGCTCCATCTGTAAGTGCTCTCAAGGGTATGGGCATACCATAGGCTGTGTACCATAGACTGCTTAATATTCCCAGAAATTTTTGAAGGAACACAAAAAATGTTTTTATTCTAGGCGGCCAGAATACAAACCCTGAGGGGAGAATATTTGACCATGGAGGACTAAATTTTTTGCTCTATGAACAGTTTAAAATTCTGCTTCTTAGTGCTCCACAAGGGGATGTGGGAACAGCCAGTGATGGGTACCATGGAGGGGTAATTGCTTGCAACTCAATCCCCACATGAACCAAAGGGGAACTGTATGCTTGGCGGCAAGCGTACAAATCATCAATGAATGCAAGGATACAGGATGGGTATACATTGGCCTTTTGCACCTGGAATTTGATTTATGCTCATGTCATTGTGGGCTTTTCAGATTTTTTTGCTTGCTGCCTGTAAGATTTGAAGTAGGTTGGAAAACCTGGACCAGGCTGATGAATTACATACAAAAGAAAGGTTCAGCTATGAGATGACTCGACAAGGAACAATGACCACATACAAACCAATAGGATGACAACAAACAGAAGTAGGACCTCTACAAGCAGGGTTATGGCCCCTGAACGGACTAAGTAGAGAATGGCGCTGAGGATGAGATGGAACAACAAGATGGCTTTGAAGAAGACAGAGCGAAGAAGTCAGTTAAGGTTATCCTGAGGTTGAGTTGAATTGGTTGGTTGTCAAAGCCTACAAGTGTTTGAATCTGAAAGAGGTCGGAGTTGCGAGTACTAAGTTGAGTGCCAAGATGATCAGAGAGAGTCGTAGGAGCAGCAGGAGGTAGGAGTAGCGAGTGCTGAGTTGAGTCCAAGGTGATCCTTCCGTCATAGGTGATTCAAGGATGAGGGAATCAGTAGACAAAGACAAGACAAGCTTATAATGGGAAATTAGATCGTGAGATGAGGAACAAAACAGAGCTAAACTGAGAGACCTTCCCACGGAAGAGTGTACAGAGTGGCAGGTGACATGCGACAGAAAGAGAGTGGACTGCCGCGGCTGTACAAGTTGACATCTGCATATTGACAGAGAGATCACGAGATGAGAAAGAAGTCAAGGGATGTGAAACAGTGGACACTAGACAGCTGACACAAGTGAAAACAGACAGAAAGTAAAGAAAAAATAGAATGCAGGACGTAAAGGCATTTACTGAGCAGAAGAGATATGATAGTCAACACGCCCGCTCAACTCAACATCAGGATTGATTTCACAACCCGAAATACTTGGCAAGCCGTTCCACTGCTGTTGTGCTAGCAGCCTTGGTAAGTGAATCCGCCAACATGTCTTGGGATGATATCAGTTTGATTTCAATCAGTCAATTGTTCCAGTTGTTCCTTAGGCTTTTCAGTTTGATGTCAATGTATTTTGCATGGGATTTGCAACCGAATTTCTTGATCTTGTCATTTAATCCTTTGTTGTCAATTAGATGGACGGGGGGCAGATTTGATGTTCTCCAGATTTCTCCAATGAGATGATTTATCCAATGGCCTTCTAGGTGTCCAGCTGATAAGGCATTACACTCCGATTCAGTGGAGGAGTGAGCAATACTTCGCTGTCGCCGGCTGGTCCAGTAGATTGGAGAGCTTTTGAATAGAAAAATGAAACCTTTTTGATATAATCAAGATACGGGATTGTCCCCACACGTCGCATCACTGTAAATGACTAGTTGAGGAGCTGGAGTTTTAACTCGAAACACAAGTTGATAGTCGATTTTTTTGAGTAGATACCTCCAGACGTGCTCAACTTTTTTCCAGTGGGAAATACTGGGATTTTCTGAGAATCTGTCCAGATTGGATAAAGCAAAGCTGATATTGGGTCTAGCCAGGGTAGCTATGAAGTTGAGACGCCCTATTGGTGATTGGTAATTTTTTCCTAGTTTCTTGAATTCTTTGGCCTCTTGTTCAGTGGCGGGTTGGAGGTGCAACCCAGCAGTGCATGGGTTATTCATTGGTTTGGCGTCCAAGAGGTTCATCTCCTCTAGACCTTTTTTGATATGGTTTGGGAGAGAGAGAGAAATACTGTCCTTCCCGACGTCAACTTTCATTCCCAACAAAGTATCCACCTTGTGAGCCAAAGAGTCTTTGAAAGGCACCAGAAAACTTCTTTTGAAACTGTCTACATCACCGACTACCACAAGATCATCAACATGGAAGAAAAGAGCGGTTACTTTATCTTCATGAAGATAGAGACAAGGATCACTGTCACTTTCTTCAAAACCATTATCTTTGATCCAAGCGCTTAGGGTTTTGTACCAATTGAGAGGGGCTTGCTTTAGTCCATACAGAGACTTTTTGAGCTTGAGATACTTAGACGTTCTTTTAGATCCAGCTGGCGCTCTTATAAAGACATCTTCCTCAAGGGGTGCGTGAAGAAATGCTCCCTTAACATCAAATTGAAGAATTTTGAGGGACTTGTTGACAGAGTAGCTAAGCAAGGCTCGGAGTGAAGCAATTTTACCTGTTGGAGCAAATGTTTCAAAGTAGTCAATACCAAATTGTTGGTTGAAACCCTGAACACAGACTCTTGCTTTTAAAGTTGTTTCTCCTGAGTGTAGATCATCTTTACTTCAAAATGCCCAGGTGGTGTTGAGAGGGTTTACAACTTCTGATTCCTCAGCATCTTCCCATACTCCAAGGTCTTTGATAGTTTCAAGTTCTTTCTCTATAGGCGGTATCCAGACAGGCAATTTCAGGGCTTTGGTGATGTTTTGAGGAAGCAAGTTGTGGAAGTAGCCATATCTATTGGGAGCCTTCAGACTCAATCTATCCCTCAACTTTGGCTGCAAGACTTCGAGGACTTCAGATGCTGAGTGGTCAGAGTTGGAAGCTTCTGATTCTTCGGATTTGTCAAGTTCTGGCTTCACATCTTCATCTTCAATGTTGGAGGGTGTCGGCTCTTTGTCAGGGTGATGGATCCCAATCGCTTTGTCATTGTTGAGCCTACCTGGGTTTGCAGCTGGAGTCGATTTAATAAACTTAACATGTTTAGTTTTGACAATTTTTCCAGTTTTTGACAGAATTTTGTAAGAGAGAAAACGCGGATTGTAACCTATTAGAATTCCTTCTTCCACTTTTTTGTTCAGCTTAGACTTGATGTGTTGGTTGCTTAAGAGGTAAATTTCTCCCAACCCGATTGGTTTGAGGTAATCATTTGGAAGTAAGCCGTCATGCATCATTTCCCAGGGAGTTAATCCCCCTTTTTCAGCGGGAATCTGATTTAAGTCCAGACAACAGCTTTGGATGATCACGTGCCAGTAGGTTTTCGGAATTTTCCCAGAGCTGAAAACTGATCTAAGGGATTCCATTATTGTCCGATTTGCCGTTTCTGCTTTCCCGTTATGCTGAGAATGATACGGTTTGCTGACCAAATGATCGATGGATTTGTCTTTGAAGAATTTTTTGAGCAATTCATTCACAAATTTGCCTCCTCCGTTGGTGATTACCTCAACAGGGTACCTTTGCTTCTTTTTTGCTTCATTTTCTATTATGAATTTGATAGTTTCCGCCGCCCCAGCTTTTAAGGGAAGTGGGAAGGCTGACAAGTACCCAGATTTATTGTTGACCACTGTCAGCGCGAATTGCATTCCTCCCTTGCTGATGGGATTAAGGGGTCCCATTAGGTCTAGATGTAGTCTATCAAATACTCTAGCTGCAGGAGACTGACTTCTGTTGAATGATGATTTGCTGATTTTACCCTTTTTGCAGGCCACGCATTCAAAAGATTTAGCAATTTCGCTGTTGATGCTATGCCCAAGGTGTTTTTCCATTTGTTCAACACTGGCATGGCCGAGCTTGAGATGCAGGTCCAGTAGTTTGGTTGATGATAGATAACAAGTGACTTGATTATCTGTCAAGGAATTCACCTCGGTCAATGGTTTTGAAGGTTGGTCAATTGAGATAATGAGGAGATTATTTTCAATCGCCCCACTCATGACTGAAGCTTTAGAACGTTGAAGAACAAAGGATGGAGGGTTGACTTTGGAGTTCACTCTAAGTGTGCATCCTTTTAACATTAGCGCCCCGAGAGAGATGAGATTGACGGTAGCGTCAGGCACCCAAGCGGCGTTTTCGAGTTGAATCTTTTTTCCGCCACTCGAGAGCAAAGCGGTTCCTACGCCCTTTATCGCAATACATTCCCCTTTCTTTCCGGTCTTAATGAATTCGTCTCCCGTTTTTTCGGTGAGTGAGAGGAAAGAATTCCGATTTTGGAACATATGGATGGAGCATCCGCTATCCAGTATGTAGCAATTGGACGGTAGAATGCTGAGGTGGTTGGAGGCGCAGAAGAAAGAGTAGTTGTAAAAATGGGACTCTGCCTGTTGTTTCTTTTTGATTACTCGCTTGCTTTTTCTGGATGATTGATTGGGACGGAGTTCTGGGAATTCTGCCCAGCAAGATGAAGATGGGTGGGATTTCACGGCAGGGTTATGCTTTCCATTTTCACATCTTGGGGAATCTTATTCTCTGGAATTTTTACTGGAGTGGAACATAGCAGCATTAGTGTCTGAGGTTTTGACGGTCTCAGATTTCATTTTGTTTTTGTGCTGAACCAAGTTGTTTAGGACAAGTTTAACTGTCAGATTGTTCCCCCAGTGCATGATCTGGGATCTCATTGTTTTGAGTGAATCCGGAAGCTTGAACAGGATCAAGTAGCTGAGGATGTTGTCGGGCAGAATGATTCCGATTTCGTCCAACTTTCCAAGGTGAGTCTTGATGGATGTAACAAAGCCATCAATGTTGTTTTGGTTGAAACCAAGGTATAGAAAGTTGAAGAATAGTCTTGCCCGATTGGCTGCTTGACTTGAGGCAAAGTGGTTTTTGGCAGCGAGCCAGATCAGTTTGGTGGAGTCTTCATTTTCAGGAGTGATGATGTTGGTGTGGGTACTTGGGTCTAGTTTAGACATTAGGTATCCAGCCATTTCATCGTCATCAGGAATATCCACTTCAGAGTCTGGCGAGTTTACCAAGTCCAAAATGCCTCTCATCTTGAACAGTTGCTCCATTTTCTTTTTCCATATGGAGTAGTTTGTTTCCTTCAGCAGCGGGGTGGATTCCATCAGAGATTTCAGCGCCAAAGCCTTAAAGTTGCCTTCAACTCCCGGTCCAGGTGATTCAGTGGTTCTTGCCAAGTTGGTTGAGCTCGGGTGATCCATGATTTTGGCTTTTAACCGTGTAAGATTTGAAGTAGGTTTGAAAACCTGGACCAGGCTGATGAATTACATACAAAAGAAAGGTTCAGCTATGAGATGACTCAACAAGGAACAATGACCACATAGAAACCAATAGGATGACAACAAACAGAAGTAGGACCTCTACAAGCAGGGTTATGGCCCCTGAACGGACTAAGTAGAGAATGGCGCTGAGGATGAGATGGAACAACAAGATGGCTTTGAAGAAGACAGAGCAAAGAAGTCAGTTAAGGTTATCCTGAGGTTGAGTTGAATCGGTTGGTTGTCAAAGCCTACAAGTGTTCAAATCTGAAAGAGGTCGGAGTTGCAAGTACTAAGTCGAGTCCAAGGTGATCCTTTCGTCGTAGGTGATTCAAGGATGAGGGAATCAGTAGACAAAGACAAGACAAGCTTATAATGGGAAATGAGATCATGAGATGAGGAACGAAACAGAGCTAAACTGAGAGACCTTCCCACGGAAGAGTGTACAGAGTGGCAGGTGACATGCGACAGAAAGAGAGTGGACTTCCGCGGCTGTACATGTTGACATCTGCATATTCACAGAGAGATCAAGAGATGAGAAAGAAGTCAAGGGATGTGAAACAGTGGACACTAGACAGCTGACACAAGTGAAAACAGAAAGAAAGTAAAGAACAAATAGAATGAAGGACGTAAAGGCATTTACTGAGCAGAAGAGATATGATAGTCAACACTGCCCAGGGTACAGCTCCAAATTGGGTGTAAGGCACGCTCACACCCTTGCTGAGAAGCCAGGAAATGCCAAGTGGTCTTGCCAGCAAGGGCTCAACTGCATTTTGTTGCCTTGTGCAAGGGTGTGGGAATAACTAAAGTGACACCTGTTTTGAAGCTTAATTTTGGAGCACCTCACAGGGGGTTGGCATAAATATTATGAATGTTGTGTTCTCAACCTGCTTGCACAGAATTGCAATTGAAACCATAGGGTGCAGGCGTATTGGTGACACACAACTTTCAAGCTTGCCCCAAGACGTCTGACATTCACATTCCACCATCCTTGGCCTCAGAGTTCTAGAATGCATAGCTGTGTGGTGTCAGAATTCTGAGTCCAGAATATCTTGCCTTTGACTCTCTCACCTCTTTGTGCTCTAGCCATTTCTTCTTTTGTCATTTATTTTGTTTCCCTTTCTGATTTCTTCCATCTTTGCAGTTGTAACAGTGTGGCCGCATGTCTCAGTCAACAAGCACTCAGTGTGTATGCTCTAAACCTGGAACTCAAGATCTGTTTTGTACTGCTCAACTGAGATCCTGACTGTGCTCTCAGGGCCCTTCAGGCCCTATCAGTCAAGTAAGTTGTTCTCTATTGTCTGCTATTTTCTGTTCTTCTTTCCTTTCAATCCCTCCAAAATGAACAAACAAACTGCCCTGCTCACTCACGGGTCTCACTCCCTCAACCCATCATCAACTACCTTCAAGTCAATCAATCCCCCTCAGTATACAAACCCTTTGGGATCCACCTCTTGTTGACTGCACCCAATACTTGATTCTCAAGATTGAATCAGACTGCTGTTCCTCAAGGGTCTCTCTCCTTTTTCCTGTTTTGTCCTATTGATTATTTCAGTTCTCTAATCCTCTCTATGTGTGCTGCTTTTCTTCCTTTTCTGAATGTTTTTCCTGACAATCAATGCTATTTCATTCAGTGATCTTTACATGTGGTTGATGAGCCACTCAGAACCCAGCTCCGTGAACATTTCAACATGCTGGGAATCAAAACACAGCAAAGTAAATCACTAGGCTCAGGATGACTGATCATAGTGGAAATGTACTGCATTCTAATTACAAAGCTTATTATTACACAATCTTGTGTGTTTTATTTTGTATTGCTGCACATAAGGTGATATACATGCTCACCCCTTTGCTGAGTAATTCAATGTTTGAAAACAGCTTATGGGCTGAATTATCCTGGGTGTATATTTACATAGTATTAATATGAAATCAAATACCCTGTTCATTTGGTGTTTGACATCCTGAAAAGCAGCAAATGAGTCACCACAAAATTCCTGCAATAAAAAAATATATAAGAGAAGCTTTTCCCTCCCATTTTTTTTCTTCCCCCACCATGTCTAACACCCATTTCCATTATTCCTGCATAAATCCATCAATACATCCATCCATCCATTCATCCATCCATACCATCACCACAAGACCTCTCCACTATTTCTACATCACCTGTACAAAGAAAAACCCCACCCTCAATTCCATCTTCCCAGCCCTTTGAAACCACTGGAGATCAACCCACTTCTGATCCAGTACACACCAAACCCCCACCCTCAATTTCATCTGCTCAGCTTTCTCAGACTGCTGGATATCACCCAACTGCTGATTGCCCAGCAATCATCACCCCAGACCATGAGTCCTCTTTTCACTTTGTCATGTTTGCCTCACTTGCTGAAAAGACCTCTCTTAGCCTCTCTTCCACCACCCCGACCATGGGTCAATGTTGTAGGCAAGGAATCATCATCAAGCCACCATGCTGAACCTCCACCCCCGCCCCTAGCCCAGAAAGGTGGCTTGATGAGCACACAGGAAGCCTTGGTTTTCTCAAAGTCTAACTTCCTTGCCAATAGCAAATGGAAAATGGGAAAGCTCCTTAAAATTTCCAATGACAAATCACTGCCACAATCAGTTTGAGACATGGCCATCAAGGCCTGTAAGGGTCTTCAACATCCAATGGCCTGTGAGTTGAAACTCTTGAATGCTAGTCTAAACCCTGGCTGATACTCATTGTGTCCTTCACCAGTGGTTTAATACGTTGATGGCCTCCCTCCCCAGGAGGAGGTTCAAATTGGGTCCAGGAAACTTCTTTCCAAAAGATGGGCTACAACTTCCCCTGCCAATCCCAACAAGAAGAGACATAAATTTGCGCCCTTGATGGAAATTGATGAAGAGGAAAGTACCCCGGCCCCACTACTCCCCCATGCAAGCTGCACCAAATGAAGTTACCTCCAAAGAATTGTAACCTCCACTCTTTACCCCTGAAGTCCCAGTAGAGCAGGCCTCCATCACCACTCCACTTGAACCCAATGCCATACTGGTGGGACCAGACTCCCTACCCACCAAGGGGGCTAATCCCATTGCTCCCGCTGATCCTGAAAATGACCCTGGTAAGTCACTTACATCTCATCCATTCACATTCCTTCCCTGATTTACAATCATTGTAGCTCCCTCCGTTGATTTTCCCACACTATTCAAAAAATACCAGGCTAAACTCCAGGAAGCAATTCAAACCTTTGCAAATGGAATCATTGATTCAAAGAGCTACAAGAGAGCTGTTAAGGCAGCGGTGAACCTCTTTGGATTACATGCAAAAGACCACTGAGAATGGGGATCTTACCCTTGATTAATATCTCACACAATCCTTTTCAACACAATCAGTGCTGGTATTAAGGAATGGATCATTTGATTTGCTAGAAGTGGTAAGCTTTATTCCACTGGGATCATTTGCCCTCACAGTAGCTGACCTCTCCTCATTCCTAAAGAAGCAAATCCCTTCCCACCTTGCATATCTGAGCCATATTACATGCCAGATGTATTTTCTCTGCCTCTTCTACATGGGTAACCAACCCCACCAGCCACAGCCATAGGAGCTAAGCTGCACAATTTCTGAATCCACCTCACTCACCCTCCAGAGTTTTCTCAGGTTAGATGGCCACAATTATGGTTCCAATCCACTCTCCTGGTCTCAGGAGAATTCACCCAGTCCTCAGCATTTATCCAACCACCAGATACTGAAGATGAGGCAAGCTTTTTTGATGACCAATTTGCAACAACTCATGAAACAGGGAAATTTTTTTTTGAAAAGATTTTTTACATATAATCTTTCATCTGAATATCATCTAAAAAAAATGTTTTCTGTGTTACTATGGGGACTCTTCCTCTTTCCCTTCTTCCCACTCTCCCCTATCCTAGCGGTCTAGGAAGGGCTATCCAGGGCTTTCAAATTCTCAGCTCCTCAATTAAACCCTTCCTTGTTACACTTGCAGCCCAAATTTTTGGCCAAGCGCACATGCAATTGATCACTTGCTCCCTCATTGCCTCCATTGTCATCCTCATTGGCAACAAAGACAAAGGCTTCCAAAAACCGCCATTGACAGCTTGCCAGGGGTGACTCCTGCCATCCTCATGAAATCATGTGATCCTAATCATCTCTGTCACCACTCATCCATTGAGGTGTTGTATTTATAACCTTGGATCGGGAGCTGCGTTGCGGGCCGCAACCAGCCCAGGGAAGGCGGACCAAGTGATGGAGCCAGCCCAACCAAGCTCGCAGGTGGCTAGTCCGGAAGGCAAGGGCGGGGCAATCAGGGGTTATATGCGCCGGGGAGGTTTGTGCAGGCATAAGCGCGGGCTGACTTGTTTGCGGCATCCGTGGATGGGCGCGGACGGATAAACCCGGGGGGGCTCCAAGTAGGGCGCAGCAGAGGTTTGCGTGGGCATAAGCGCAGGCCAACTCACGGATCATGGGATCCGCGGATGCGCAGGGATGGATAAACCCAGGGGGGCTCCAAGTAGGGCGGAGCGGAGGGCTGCGCCATGAGAAGGACAAACCGGACGTATGTGATATTGAAGGGGAGGGTTTTGGATGGGGTGGGTGGTACAGGGTAGGGTTAGGGTGGAGCTAGGGTCTGTACTTGGGGTTATTTTTTCATCTATCTTGCTGCTTGTGGTTGTACCTAGGTTAGGGTTGAGAGGGAGGAATCAAAAATACCTCACTCTCAACTCCGGGTTGGGGGAGGGGCTATTGGATTACCATACATATCATATATTTCATATCACCAGACCGCCAGGAAATGGTATAAGAAGGATTGGAGGGAAGGAATTTATCTTATCATCACCCTCTCTATTCTTAAACTCATTGCATCCAATCTCCTTACAGACGCTTAGAACAATAACTTCCGGAACTTGAGGACAACTTTGGGGGTATCACCCCTCTTGTTTCAACATCTTGGGGTCTGGCCGGGAAAATTTTTTGTCAAAGTCTCTCAAAGGTACTTACAGATGCTAGCAGCAGTTTCCCCTCTTTCTTCCTCCTTCTCCCACCCCCTCCGCACCAGCCCAAAGGATTACCCTCATATTCAATTCAACACCACGGATGTGGAGCAATTCATCTCATGGTATGAAACAATTGCAGACTCTGAAGGCGCATTGGATTTTGAGAAGGCGTGCCATGTTGTCCTGTTCATCAAGGACGCAAAAGAGCATTTGGACGTAGAAGAGCGTTGGGACGTAGAAGAGATGAGAGGCTACCGGAACCTGGATTGGCCAACACTGAAGGGGGACATGTTGGCAAGATGGGGGAGGGGCGACTCTTGTTTTTGGGAAGGCAGTTTCAAGCCGTCTGCAGAATCGGAATACAAAGCAGGCATGTGCGGTGGGGTCCGGTTACAAGCGGAATTGGATCATGCAGAGCCGTATTACAGGGCATTGTGCGTTCCGGACCCATCTCTGGCAACCATCCCTTGGGCCAACAAACTTTCAGAGGTTGCAAGGGGACTTGAGGCCTATCTGGAGAGTATTCAGCATCCTAGCTTGTCTGTGCCCCGGGTGTGCATGTATGGGGACAACAACAATTTTTGGTGGCTGGGACGCGAGGGCAAGACAATGGATTCAAATGCGGGACCGGTTTCCTTGGCAGAGGTGGGGTGCGTGTTGGGGAAGTGGGTCTTGGCAGAACTGGTTCAGCCTGCTGATAGGAAGCAAGTGAGGACAAAGGAACGGGGAGCGGATACTCCGTGCGTGTTGGGAAAGTGGGTCTTGGCAGAACTGGTTCAGCCTGCTGATAGGAAGCAAGCAAGGACAAAGGAATGGGGAGCGGATACTCTGTGCGGTTTGGGAACCAATGAACGGCGGATGGGTCTTGCGGAGAGGAAAGGAGTGGCGGAAGAGGGAAGAGGGCAAGCATTGGAGGATTGTAACCGGGGCTGGGCCTCTTTGATGGCGGGGAGAATGCATGGGGAGGGAAGGACGTGGTGCTGGCAAGGAGGATGAACGCGGAATGGAAGGATGAAGGGCGCGTGGAGTGCAGGACGGATTGATGGAAGGACGTGGTGGCGGCAAGGAGGATGAACGCGGAATGGAAGGATGAAGGGCGCGGTGAGTGCAGGACGGATTGACAGAGGACAGGCCCGTTGCCATCATGGCTAGCAGAGGTATTTGCGTTGGTGCAACGGACACTTGTGGCGGGGCGTCAGGTGCAGAAGGCGCATTGGGACAGAAGTTTGGAGAATTGGCTGGTGGAAGCGACCTCTATGGGATTGGTTGAGACTGTCAGCTGAGGACAGCAGCCAAGTTAAGGGGAAGCTAGCGCAGGAAGGGACGTAAAAAAAAAACTTTTTCTTTTTGGGTTTGGTTTCCCTTTTGGGTTTGGTTCTTTTCTCTGTCTCCTCTTTATCAGTTTTATTCTCCAGGGAACTGTGTGGCAGTTTGGCTGGGGCGGGCAAGGTACCTTCTGGGGAACTTTGTTGGCTCAGGACGCAGGCGGGGATCTCATTCTCACCAGGACCCAGGCGCCACAGAGCGGTGAAGCAGAGTTGCCAATTGGGCTAGTAGCTGGGGTTGACTGGGAGTAGGGGGGGTCTTCCGGTAGAACCGTAGGGTCAAGATAGTGATGGAAGGACCTCTGGGGACAGGACTAAACTTGGGGGGGGGATGTGGTGTTGTATTTATAACCTTGGATCAGGAGCTGCGTTGCGGGCTGTGACCCGCCCAGGGAACGCGGACCAAGTGATGGAGCTGGCCCAACCAAGCTTGCAGGTGGCTAGTCCGGAAGGCAAGGGCGGGGAAATCAGGGGTTATACGCGCTGGGGAGGTTTGCGCGGGCATAAGGGTGGGCCAATTCACGGATTGCAGGATACGTGGACGGGCGCGGATGGATAAACCCGGGGGGCTCCAAGTAGGGCACAGCAGAGGTTTGCGTTGGCATAAGCGCAGGCTGACTCACAGATTGCGGGATCCACGGACGCGCGTGGATGGATAAACCCGGGGGGCTCCAAGTAGGGCGTAGTGGAGGGCTGCGCCATGAGAAGGACAAACCGGACGTATGTGATATTGAAGGGGAGGGTTTTGGATGGGGTGGGTGGTACGGGGTAGGGTTAGGGTGGAGTTAGGGTTCTGTACTTGGGGTTATGTGTTCATCTATCTTGCTGCTTGTGGTTGCACCTAGGTTAGGCTTGAGAGGGAGGACTCAAAAATACCTCACTCTCAACTCCGGGTTGGGGGAGAGGCTATTGGATTACCATACATATCATATATTTCATATCACCAGACCGCCAGGAAATGGTATAAGAAGGATTGGAGGGAAGGAATTTATCTTATCATCACTCTCTCTATTCTTAAACTCATCGCATCCAATCTCCTTACAGACGCTTAGACAAATAACTTCTGGAACTTGAGGACAACTTTGGGGGTATCACCCCTCTTTTTTCCACACCATCACCAATAATCCAATCCCAATCATCCATCACAGCTCATCATTCACCGCTGGCTTCAATCCCTTGCTTTCATCATCTGCCGGTTGATTTGCTGACGGCCCTCATCCTGTTTCCCCCATTGCCTCCTGACATTGATACATCCATTCTTTCTCTCAATCTCCAATTCCAAAAGCTCCGCCCCCTGTTTCCTTTTGATCTCCCATTGCTAGTGGTTGACCACCAACTTGCTGAGCCATCATTGCACCCAGGGCTCATCCCATCCCAACTGCTCTCATCTCTGCCTGCCATTGCAACTGTTGCGGCTGATCAGGCTCATCTGTTGCTCATCACCACCTCCCTGTTTCTCTGTTTCCAAATTTTCTTTTTACTCTTTATTTTTTTTGTATTTAATTCTCATTCATTTGCAACTCGGGATTTTCCTTTATATATATATATATAATTCTTCTCTCATTTGTGTTATCCCATTGTAAATAGTTTACAGGTTCTCTTTTCCATAAAAGTTAGGGCTCTTGCTTGCCTTTTGCCCCATCATTAAGTGTCCAGGAATACATTCATCCCTCATTTTTTTGAGAAATAAATAATCCACGGGGCCCCTCCGCCTTTATCTGAGCATCTTATCCAGATTATATCTATGATTTCCCTTTGATCCTTGAGCCTCCATGCTGAAATACTTGATCTGCCACTCTGTGGCATTATCTGTATCACCAACCAAGAGCCTTTCTGGTTGAAGAAGAACTCATTTGGCTGGATTCTTGAGTGTGTTATACCACTCCTTGATCCTTTTTTCCAACCATACTGGTCTCAATCATTCTTTGATTGTCCTTCTGAAACCAGTCACATTTGAATGAGAGGTTTCTTAAATCTTGAAACCTGGAGTGTTAAAACTCCCTTATTTTCTTTTAAGTTGAATTTTCCACCAAGCTACTCTTGCGTCCCTTGAGAAGTGTTGGGTTATTCTTGTTCAAATTAGTTATTGCCTTGCTTCTAGAGCTTCATAAGACAAATTTCTTTCTTTTGTAAAGCCACCCACAGTTTTCTGGTACCCTTCAAGCGCTTTATTTCAGAGAGTTGGGCAGGTTTATTGGGAACCTGGAGGTTGGTTGGGATTGAGTCAATCTTTCCTAATCTTCTGCTTATGACCATAGTTATTAGCTTGTGGTTGTTGTTACTTACAACTGCCTTTTTCTATTGAACTCTGAAAAAACTTTAAATTATTTTTTTCAATTCTTTTGCACATCATCTTGCCTCAGATAGTGTTTTTTCCATTGCTACCAACTACCATCAAATTTATCCCTTTCCATCAATTCCTTATTCACAATGTTCTGGACCTTCATCCTGTTACATTTAAATATTGTTGTAATACTCAGGAGGGCAGCCTAAAAAGCACCTTTTCCCCTCCACAGAACTTCCTGCGGCTCAGCAAAGTTTGGAGTCTTACATTTGGTCCCCCAGGCCGGGATCAAACCAGCAACCTTGGGATTTATAGTCCCAATACATTTGAAATCAACTTCAAAATCTGATCTTTATTTCTTTTTTTCTCTGTTTCTCTTTTTTTAGATATGACCCGTGGAGGCAACTTATCCTAGAAGGAATTCCTCCCCATTTTGCACCACTTGGGCAAGATTTTTGTTGTTTTTCATGAAGCCATCCTCTTGCCATGCTCGTGAGCAACTTTGGAATTCTGCTCTCTGGATCCTCTAGGAACTCCATTATTCAAAATGGCATCCTATGGTGCTCCTGCCACCTCTGCTCAACCTAGGATGTTCAAGATCAAACCTCAGAACAAGAACTTAGGTTTCAATGGGGTAAATTTTGAACAGTTCTTGGACTCTTACAAAATGGTTGCTGAAGTGGATGGGGCCAGTGAATACAATATGGGCTATCAGTTTCAATTTTTTATATCCTCTGATGAATTCATGGAAGTAATTGAGTTGTTTGAAGGATTTGAATCCCACAGATGGAAGCTTCAAAGGGAAGCAATGTTGGAATATTGGGGTAAAATAGATGTAGCGCAATTTACTTTGCAGGACTTGGATGATCTTGTCTCTCAATGAATCTCAAATGGTGTTGTCTCTTCAGCCTCTGACTATCAGTCTTTTAGGAATTCTTGGGACCCAATCCAATATTATCTTATCCAAAAAAATCTTATTGATATGGTGGACAAATTTTGAGTGCAATTTTTCCAATCTTTTTTGCTAGGAGTGCAGGAAAGGATTATGGATGAATTGGTCAAGTCTGGATCCATGATCAACACCAGCAATAATTGATTCAAGCTCCCTTCTTTTCTTTTCCTTAGGGGTACTGTGGATTAATTTATGAAAGGTCAAAATTCTTTAACTTTTGAAAATCCTAGAACCACTGAACCAGTCCATGCTCCTTCTTTCAAAGAATCCAACAAAATCATAAATAAGATGGAAGCAAATTGCAGGCCAAAACCTAATCCTCAGTCCAACAAGGAAACAAACACTATTGATGAGATCACTAAGCTACTCCAAGCTTTTTAGAACAAAATTGACCAAAAGATTTCTTCTCTTGCTACTCCCAAACCTTCTAACTCTGTTCCCAAATCCACTCAGGTCTGTTACTACTGTAATATGGAAGGCCATGGAACTGGACAATGTCTTGAACTCCAGAAGGATAAAGAGGAAAAGCTGGTGGAGCAGAAGGGGAACAATTTCTTTCTTCCTAATGGCGCTTTGATCCCTTTTGATTCATCTTTCCCTATTTGTCATGTGGTGGTCTCTTATCAGCCACCACCTCCTAAGAAGGCATCTTTGGCTTCTTTTGATTTCCAATCTTCCTGTGGTCCTTTTCAACATTGGTATCATCCAGCCACCAACTCCTCCAGTCTTTCTGGGGCTTATCAATCAAATCCAGTTAGGAAACAACATGAGGAGCCAAAACCTCATAAGGCTCATTCTTTTCCAACTTCAATCCTCCAAAAACCTGTTAAAAGTTGATCCTCACCTGAGAGTCCTTCCTCTGATGTAGAAGACATTGAGGTGGAAAAGGAAAAACTCATGGAAAGATTCCAAGATCACTCTGATCCTCCTCATTCATCTAAATTGCCTCAACCTTCTGATTTCATCTTAGTTACTGCTTCACCTGAACTTCCTCCCTCCACCCAGCCCAAATTTTGGTGCAAAAGGGAAATTCCAAAGGACCACCCCAATTCTGTGGAAGAAGTATTGAAGAAAATTCAAGATCTCAAAATTCCTGATCTATCTGTGCCTGAACTACTGTCAATCTCTCCATCTGTTGCTGAAGGAATGAAGAACTTGGTCTCTTGTTGACATGTGGAGATTGGTCCTGACAAATTAAAGGTCTCCTCTGGCACTTTGATGGTGGACTCTGGTTGAACAAATACCTCCTCAGAGTCCAACCATTACTCCTTTCCTCTTGGTTTTCTCCCTTTTTATCTTGGTAATTCAGCTAAAACTGTTTCTCCTTTTGTGGATTCTGGATCTCATCTCAACTTAATTTTGGATGCTATGGCCTGCAAACTCAAACTCAGTCCTAGGGTCAGCTTCAATTCTGAAGTTTATGGGATAGGGAATCAATCTTGTGAATTGGTTGGTATTGCCAAATATTTCCCAGTTAGAATTGGTTGAAATATTTTTGTAACTTTTCATTTTTGGATCACGCGTTTTGAAGGCCCTATGATCTTGGGTCAACCCTTCTTAATGGATTTTGGTGCTACCCTGATGTGTTCAGATCAAATTAGGGAGAGAATTCTCCTCCCTAATGCTGATGGTAGAAAGATTGAAGTTTTTATTTGTTCTTTGGATTCTTTTTTTTGGAAAGAGATTTCCCTGGTCATCCTCCTAAATTGTCTTTAAAGGGGAAGCAGAAGGATAATTCTAATTCCTCTCATTTTTTATGGGAATAGTTGATCCTACTGATAGTTGTAGTTCTTCTCAGCCTTGGCCTCCAACTCAAGGATCAACTTTCATCCCTGAGGCTTATTTATTTTTTTTCTCATCATTTTCTTCTGATCTAGAAAGTATTAAAACCAAAAACATGTTAAAATAGAAAATTGCAAAAATATTTCTTCTCTCTCTGGATCTGTTATGTCTTTCTTTACTTGTACTTTTAGGTCTGATCAATCTCCTCTGATTTCCCTTTTGAATCTTAACAATGAGTATAAACTAGATCCTTATCTCAATTCTATTTTTGGTGGTTTTGGTATGGAGGAATATGGGCTTCAGTGGAGGCAATTTGGGGTAGAAGTAAGTCCTCCCAATTGTGCACTGCCAGGGCAACCTTCTACCATTGCTTTCAAAACCCTACCTAGTGCCACACATTTGAGCAAAGTATTATCTCCTGGTTCTCCCTTTATGTAAAAGGCACCCTTCAAGGATATTGCAGAACATTGGACATGGAAAATGTTGGAACTTTGTCTCAGTTTTTGTAATCAAGCTTCACTGGTCAACTCTTTGAGGAAACAAGAACTTCTCTCTTTTGCTACCAAGTATAATAAAGTTTCAAAAAAGTTCCAACCATTCAACTGTGAGAATTATTGGCCCACAAGCTTATTCAAAGAGCAGTACTTATAGAAAAAGAAATGCTGAGACAATAATGTCTTATCATTGATCCTTAATATGAGGCAGAGGCAATGGCACACTTGTGAATGTGAATTAATTGGTGAATGAATAGATGGAAAACAGAAGGGAGAAGAGCTCCTTAAATTCAAAATATGGTGCTCATGTGGAGCTCATGTAATATCAAGCAAAAGGCAAGAATTCCGCCCCAAATGGGATCTACAGGCTCTACAAGCCTTGCTACTTGGTTTGGGCTTACTCAGCCCACTTGGCATTAGTCCCTGAACACTTATGACCAGTCTGTACCGGTTGAATTTGGTGTTTCCACCCTTAATTGGCTGAACCAGCCCTTGTTTTTGTTCACACACTGGCTGGTTTTCCCTTACAACCAGCCCAGTTACCTCTGTGACCTAACTTACTGGGCTGGTTGTTTCATTCAGCCAGCCTTTGGCCCCCTAGCATGGACCAAGTGGGACCCAGAACTCACCTGGGTCCGCTCTCACGCTCACAAGGGGGGGATGTAACTGGCGGGCGTGATGCCTCCCCCCCTCTTTCCTACCTAGGTGACCAGCAGGGGTGGTTAAATCCCCTGGTGGTTACCTGGGATGCGATTTGCCCAAGGCAGACCATCCAAAAAAAGAGTGCTGGAGGGGGATCAGGTACCCCCAGCCCTTGGCACCTCCCCCTTGGTACCGGGGGGGAGAGCTCCCTGCTTGCTTGGTGGGAGGGTGGTCAGATCCCACCCACCACCTTGTTCCCTCCACTACCAACAGGTGGGAGGGTGATGAGGTCCCCCCCACCCTGGCCGGTTGCCACATGTGACCGGCCACTGGCTGGTTCTTGATGAGGGTGAGGACCAGCCATCCTCCCTCCCCCTCACAACCAAGTAAGGGGAGGGAGGGAGGCAGGGGCCACCAGCCACTGCGGCCGCAACCGGGGCTGCAGCCTTGCAAACAGTGGGTGGGAGGACTCCAGACGGAGTCCTCTGCCACGTTCAGCCATCAGGCCCCGCAATGGGCCCAGGAAGGAAAAAAGCGGCCCCAAACGGGCAGGGACACATGCAGCGGCCCATTGGGGCGGCCAAGGCCCAAAGACCATAAAATACGTACTTTTGTGGGCCAGCCCGTCTGGCCAAGTATGTCCAAAATAAACCTTGGGCCCATTTATTCCCAAATAAGTCCGTTGGGCTTAGGCGGCCAATCCACCCTGGACGGCCTGTCAGGGCCCGTGTCCCAAAAGACCTAGAAAACGTGTTTTGGGCACAAATTCCCAAAACCAATAACATCCACATAGGCCCATGTGGCCCACATGATGTCCAATGGGCCATGGAGGCCCATTTGTGCATCCCATTTGGATTACACAATAATATGCACATTACCTGAGTGCATCCCTATTTCAACATCAACCAGCCTATGCCTCTCAACCTCAATCCTCCTCTTATGCATCATCTCTTATCTTGTGATTCTTACTGCAGTCTATCTCAATCTCTTACTGTTCCCTTTGTGCCTAATGGTTTTGTCACTGAAGAACGTCTGAAAGTGGTCAATTTTGGTCCGGATGGATGGCTTCTTCCTGATGATTTAAATTTGATCAAAAATGTCCTATCTCTAAGGGAAAAATCTATTTCTTCCTGTGAAGAAGAGAGAGGTCTCTTGAAAGAATCCTATGGTCTTCCCTACATCATCCCCGTAGTTGAGAATGATCCTTTGCAAACGAAAAAAATCCCAATCCCAGCTGCTAAAGTTGACAAATTTATCAAGTTGGTTTGCAAACAAGTTTTTACTGGTCTATATGAACAGTCAACTTCTAGTTATTCCAGCCCTGTATTCTTTTTCTTCAAGAGTAATTGTAAACTTAGAATAGTTCATGATCTTCAGCCTCTTAACAAATTTACTATTAAATATTCTGGTATTCCTCCTGCCACTGAAGAATTTTTTTAATCCTTCTCTGGGAGAGCTTGCTATGCTCTGGGGGCATTATGAGTGGTTATGACAAACAATCCTTACATCCTTTCTCTTGCCCTCTTACTAATTTTGATACACCTCTTGGTTGATTTCAACTTACTCAATTGCCTCTAGGTGCCACTAATTTGGTTGCAGTCTATCAGGCTCAGATGATGTGGATCCTCCAGGATGAAATCCCTGATCATGCTGGTATCTTGATTGATGATGGTGGGATTAAAGGTCTAGTTTCTGACTAAAATAATGAGCTCTTTCACTGGCATTCAGGAATTTGTTGATTCATCTGGGAATATGCTACTAATTTGGAAAGGATTCTGTTTTGAGTCAAGGAATCTGGCCTTACTGTCTCTGGATCCAAATTGGCTGCTTGTGTACCTGCTCTGGAAATTTCTGGTCATGTGGTCTGCAAGGAAGGAAGAAGGATGGCACCAGCCAAATTCAAGAAGCTCATCTCTTGGACCACTCCAATCAATCACACTGAAGTTAGAGGATTCCTAGGTGTTGTGACTTATGTTTGAATCTTTAGCCCATCTTTATCCAAAATCTGTGCAACCTTCCATTGTCTAACCAGGAAAGATACTGAATGGATTTGGACCCAAGAGTGTGAACATTTTTTTCAGCTGCTTAAAATGATTTTTGGTAAAGACATAGTTCTGAAAAAGATTGATTATGGACCAGCAGCTGGAAAGATCAAGCTGGCTGTTGATTCTAGTTATCAATCTTTTGGGGCTGTCCTTACTCAGGAAGATGAAAACGGTTGGGACCGTCCTTCTCTCTATTAATGATTGTTATTTTCAGAAGTGGAATCCAGATACTCTCAATTAAAACTGGAACTCTGTGGTGTGGCTTGAATGATGAAGAAGATCCAAACTGTCCTCTGGGGTCAACAATTCAAATTACCAGTCAACACTTGATGCATCATTGAAACAATCAATTCTCCCAGCCTCCCTAATGCTCCCATGACTCATTGGGTGGCATTTATCCATATTTTTTCTTTTGATATTGTTCACAGGCCTGTAAAATCTTTCACTATGCCTAATGTTTTATCCCAAGGTCTTCTTGATGATGAAGAATCTGATGTTGGAATAGATTTTGATGAGGAAGAAACTTTAATTCAACCTTTTTTTCCCTTCTCATCTCAGGATTATTCTGGCTTTAAGCTAGGTTTTTAGCTTAAACTATAGCATTATCTTTTAACTCTTCAAAAAACTCCTGATCTCTCTGCTAAAGAGTTTCTATCCCTTAAAAGAAATTCATCTGATTTCTTTGTACAAGTCTCTAGGCTTATGAAAAGAGGGAACACTTGTACTCTTATTGTTGTTACTATCCCTTCTAAACAAGATTCTTTCCTTGAAAGTCTCCATCAAGGTCTTGGTCATTTTGGGGAAACCAAAAATTATCAACAATTATCCAAACAATTCTGGTGGCCATCTCTGAAGAAATCCGTCTCCCAATGGTGCAAGAGTTGTGAAGTTTTTCAAAAACGTGATCTTAGGCGCCCAGCTGAAATTTGTTATCCTACTGGGGGTTCCACTGTCTTTTGAAGGATTGCTATGGATGTGGTTCACATTAAGGCAGGTGGTGCTAATTATCTCATTGTGGCTAGAGATGATTTTTCTGGATGGGATGAAGCAAAATTTCTTAATAATCTTAGCTCTGAATCAGTCGCAGCCTTCCTCTATGAGACTTGGACAATGCTTTATGGCTTGGCCCAATCTTACCCTACTGATTGTGGCTCTGAGTTTGGTTGCAAACTTGCTGATATGATCCAATATCTTCCTGGAAAACAAAGATTTAATACTCCTTATTATCCTGAAGGCCAAGGCATGGTTGAACAAGGCCATTATCCTTTGAAGGCTAGAATTGTTAAACTGGCTGGTGAATGTGGCAAGAATTGTTGCAAATTCCTTCCTCTTTTTCTCTTCTCTGATTGAATCTCAACCAAACAGACCACTGGCTACTCACCTTATGAAATCATCTTTTTTGGAATAGCAGTTCTTTCTTTTGATCTGGAAATGGAATCCTTCTTGGGTATCTCTTGGGAAGAGGTTTCCTCAAACACTGATCTATTAGTTGCTAGATACAAGCAACTGTAGCAAAGCAAAGATGTTTGTGGTGAAGATTATCAGAATATGATGGAATCAAGGAAAAAATTTGTCTGTTTTTGGGAAGATAAGCACTCAAATCACATCAGGGATCCCTTAAATCCTGGTGATCTATTTTTAGCTTATAATTGATCCTTGGAGACTCAGTGGGGAAAGCTTTTCTCAAACTGCTGGAATGGTCCTTATTGGGTGGGTTGCCAAGCTAGAGGTGGATCTTATTTTTTGGAAGAGCTGGATGGTATTCAGTTGGCCAGAAGGTTCTCTGCTGATCAATTCAAGAAGTTTCATTTTTGTTGAGGCGACTTATCCTATAAGTAAGTCCTTGCAATTGTGGACCACTGGGGTTATTTGCTGCACTTTTGGAGTAAAACTGTACTTTATGCCACATATTTGAGCACCTGGGATGCCTTCTTTTTTTTATCTCTGCGGCTTCTAGGGCTCTTTTTTGATGGATCAAGATATTTATCAATTTTTCAATCACTCTCAAGATCAAGATATGGCCATTTTTCTGTCTCAATTGCTTTTTATTCCTCCTTTTTCTTAATATCTTCTAACTTGAGATGCAGACTAGGGACAGTCTGTAAGTTGGGGAGAGATGTGGCAACCAATTTGGGACACCTCATGAAACAGGGGAAAAAAAATTTAAAATTTTTCTTAAGGATAATCTTTCATCTGAATATCATCTAAAAAAATAAAAATAAAATAAAAAAACTTTTTCTGTGTTACTATGGGGACTCTTCCTCTTTCCCTTCTCCAAATTCTCCCCTATCCTAGCGGTCTAGGAAGGGCTCTCCAGGGCTTTCAAATTCTCAGATCCTCCATTCAACCCTTCCTTGTTATGCTTGTGGCCCATATTTATGGACAAGCGCGCGCACAATTGATCACTCCCTCCCTCATTGCAGCCATTGTCATCCTCATTGGGGACTACAACAAATGCCACCAACAGCTGCTAAGGACAGCTTTCCAGGGGTGACTGCCACCATCTTTATGAAATCATCTGATCCCAATCATCTCTGTCACCACTCATCCATCACTTCTGGCCGCAATCCCTTTCTGTCATCATCCGCAGGTTGATTTGCTGACGGTTCTCATCCTGTTTTCCCCATTTCCTCACAACATTGATCCATCCATTCTTGCTCTCAATCTCAAATTCCAAAATCTCCGCCAGCTGTTGCCTGTCAATTGCCTGTTGCAAGTGGTTGACCACCAATTCTCCACGCCATCATTCTGCATGTGGCTCACCCCATTGCAAATGCTCTCATCTCTTCCTGCAGTTGCAACTGTTGTGGCTGATCAGGCTCATCTGTTGCTCATCACTGTTGCCCTGTTTTTTTGTTTTCAAATTTTCTTTTTACTCTTTGATTTTTTATTTTTTTATTTTTTATGTAATTCTCATTCATTTGCAATTCCAGATTTTCCTCTTCATATATATATATATATATATATATATATATATATATATATATATATATATATATATATATATATATATATATATATATATATATATATATATACTGCTCTCATTTTTGTTATCCCACTGTAAATAGTTTACAGGGTCTCTTGTCCATAAAAGGTAGGGCTGTTTCTTGCCTTTTGCCCTATCATGAATTGTCCAGGAATACATTCATCCCTCATTTTTTTGAGAAATAAATAATCCATGGGGCCCCTCCCCCTTCATCTGAGCATCTTATCCAGGGTATATCTATGATTTCCCTTTGATCCTTGAGCCTCCATACTCAAATTCTTGATCTACCGCTCTGTGGCCTTATCTGTATCACCAACAAATAGCCTTGCTGGTTGAAGAAGAATTCATTTGGTTGAATTCTTGAGTGTGTTATACCACTCCTTGATCCTTTTTTCCAACCACAATTGTCTCAATCATTCTTTGATTTTCCTTCTTGGACCAGTCACTTTTGACTGAGAGGTTTCTTTAATCTTGAAACCTGGAGTCTTAAACCTCCCTTATTTTCTTTGAATTTGAATTTTTTTCCACACGCGTCTTGAGTCCCTTAAGAATTTTGGGTTATTCTTGTTCAAATTTTTTATTTCTTTGCTTCTAGAACATAAGAAAAAGTGCTTGGTTTTGTACAGTCACCCACAGTTATCTGGTACCCTCCAAGGGCTTGATTGCAGAGAGTTGGGCAGGTTCATTGAGAACCTGGAGGTTGGTTGGGATTGAGTCAATCTTTCCTAATCTTCTTCTTATGACCAGATTTATTAGCTTGTGTGTGTTTTTACTTAAAACTGCCTTGTTCTATTGAAATCTGAACAAACTTTGGCTTATTTTGTTCAAGTCTTTCTCACATCATCTTGCCTCAGATAGTGTTTGTTCCATTGCTACCAATTACCATCAAATTTATCCCTTTCCATAAATTCCTTATTCACGAGGTTCTGGACCTCCATCCCGGTTACATTTAAATATTTTTGTAAAACTCAGGAGGTCAGCCTAAAAAGAACCTTTTCCCCTCCACAGAACTGCCTGCGGCTCAGCACTGTTTGGATTCTTACACCATGATATCTCAATCATGAAGTATTTTGCCACTTTTCTTGGCTCATATGAAGACATGGCTTGGATTGAAGGACAGCAGGTTGACAGCCCTACTCACAAATCTGGCTTCAACTCCCTGGAAAAATTGGTTGAAAACATCTACCACCTTCTCATTGCATTTTCTCTCCTGCGCACAAAACTTTGATTGGAGGGATCCTCCACAGCAGCAGAATCACAGCAGGCCAAGTTCAACACCATCATGGTCACCATTGAATCCCAGCCCTACTACCACATTCTTTTGGCCTACCTTGTTGCTGGAGTACGTGGACTCTTGCTGATACCATTTGAAATCAGGAAATTTCCCCTTGTTCAATAACTCCAGCTTTTGAGCCTTGTCTCCAAAGCCAACCAGCTAGAGCCAAAGGACATCAAGGAACAAGTATGGAAGTGGAAAAATGTGTACATAGTGCAGCTTATCCAAGACTGCTTTTTCAGCTCTGAACTTCAGCCAGGAACACGCGTATCCTGCGTGGACCTGGAAAAATTTCTTTTCCTTTATTTCAGAAATCATTAGCTGTACCAAAAACCTTCAACTGATAATCCTGTATTCAGTTTACCTTGCAAATCCAATGTTTCTATTCCAGCTATCCCAAATTTATCATAGTGTCTTAGTGTACTAGCTTTCCTTTCTCCTTTGCTTTTAATCATCATGCTTATAAATAAATTCATGTATGCCTTATTCAAATTTATTCTTGATAAATGGGTTTATAATGTGATATTTACATGAACAGAGTCCCCTGAGAATCTGTTAAAGTGAGAGACTCAAAGTACATGCACACTTTTTGTTCATCTGAACCATGGGCCAGATGCATTGTGATAGCTCTATGGACGGAAAACATTGTTGTATTCCACTGTAAGCATCTGGTAATGTGAGAGAATCAAAGTTCTTTCACACCATTTATTCACTTGCAGCATGGGCCAGATGCATTGTGATAGCTCTATGGATGGCAACCATTTTTTTAGTCCACTGTAAGCATCTGTTAATTTGAGAGACTCAAAGTTCATGCACACTGTTTATTCAATTGAACCATGGGCCAGATGCATTGTGATATCTCTATGGATGGCAACCATTGTTGTATTCCACTGTAAGCATCCAGTAATTTGAGAGACTCAAAGTTCATGCACACTATTTATTCACTTGAACCATGGGCCAAATTCATTGTGATAGCTCTATGTATGGAAACCATTGTTTTAGTCCACTGTAAGCATATTGTAATGTGAGAGACTCAAGGTTTATGCATGCTTTTCATTCACTTGAACCCTTCTAACCATTTTTGCTGCACAGGTGTCAGCTTCTTGTCAATTTTGGACTGTTGGGGAGTGTCCGCCATGGTGGACAATTCAGAAAAGTAACTTATATGGATCAGGGGTGGTCAATTCCAAAACATAAGTCAAATGGGCCAGTTTGCAATCTGTTTGGATGAACTAATGATGATTTTGACCATTTTTATCAGGGAAATACATGCACCTTTTATATCATCCCAAACAGCCCAATTGATTCATCAACATTGGTGCATCATTTGGCACTTTTTGGAAGGGAAATACTTGTGAATGCAGGGATAATGCAACCGCAGATGAAACAAGGTTGACTGGGATGTGCAATATGATGTGTGCCAAACAAGCACTTCCTGAAATGCAAGGTCACCTGATCAATGAAACTTTTTATGACCTGAATGTCATTTCCAGTCTCTTCAATCCATGTATTTCAAAATCAAGCTAAATATAAATTCTCCAGTATCTTGGCTGTGTTTAACAAATTTACTTATTGATCACTTAAAGTCATGCATCACTTGCAGAGACATAAACACTGAAACTTGTATATCAACTTTTATTGCATTAACCACTATAAGAATATAAAAACTCTAAAGATACAGGAAGAAAAAAATCCCACCCAAGTCTCAAATATTGTTGGAGAAATCCACTTGCCTCAGGGGTGTGAGCTGGAACTATGCCAACTGTGGTCTCAGTTTTTTTCTTGATTTTTTCTGATAATAAGGTGATTTCTGCCACAATTTTTGACTTGTCATGAGTAGCCATGCAGGGTGATAAGCATCAATTGGAAGTTTTTTTGGGAATTCAAGGAGGGTGAATTACTTTGTTTACATCTTTCCTGACACAAAATCAAGTATTGAATGCAACTGCTTGATTTATTGATGCTTCATAGAAACTCATAATGCTATTTCATCTAGGAGTTGAGTTAGATGAGTTCTTTTGAAACTTCTCCAGGGGGTTTTAATGTTTGTGCAAGTGTCATATATATCCTCCTCCCAATCATAAAAAACATCCACACAGTTGAAGATTGAAATGACTTCTGCTGCTTCTTTTGGAAGGTATTTGCGGGCTGTGTGAAAACGCTTTTCACTTATCTGGAAGGCAAACCAACACACACCATCAGTGTCCATTATTTGAATTAAAACCTCCAGGACTCTTGCTCTAACCTTTTTTTTGGCTTGCTGGATGGATTTGCTTTTGGCCTTGGTAATTGTATTTTCTTGCAACTTAGACCCTAATAGTTCAGCTTTCTGGATTTCTTTTCCCTGCCCCAAGGCCCATCTCTCCATTAATGCACTCATGTTCTCCATGAAATCCCACACCATCCCAGTTTGTGCATTTTTCAAGTTTGAGTCATGCTGGAGTATGATTGCACATATCACTGAATTTCAGCCAGATGATAAGAAGGACCTTGCATGACACTCAAACATAATCCTTGAGAAACCCACCTTTTGCACATCACTCTCACATTTTGCCTTAGAACTCCATGGGAAACTGTTGGTTGATGGCACGTTGAGTGCTTGGTGGAATTGTGGGGGTACAATGTTGTTTTTGAGTCCAGTCACTTCTTCATTTTATTGCATCTGCCCATCTGCCTGATTTGGCTTTCCAAGTTGCGTCTTGACAGACTCCAGATGTGCTATGACCCGCTGGGCCCTCATAGGATCCCACTGTTTCAATTTTAGTATTTCTTCAGGAGAGGGATTTGAGGGGAATTTGGTTACATTGGATTTTATCCCCATCAAAAAGCAGACCAATTGCTTTAAAGAACACAAGATTTTACTAGATTGACTAGGGAGGGGGGTTTTTGTGACCATCTGGCACTATGGTCTCAATTTGTGGTCTAAAGTCTCATTTTCCAGTTGTTGCTTTGCAGAAATATTGGAAATTCCAATCCTAGATTGACCAGTGCAATCATTCATGTCCAATAAACCAATTGCAATCATAATCTCTGTGTTAATGAAATTAGTGGACTCCCCAGTTCAATTGTACTGCTCACCTGATTCTGGTATAGTATTTGTGAAATTGAGACCTTAAATTTTCTCAGAAGATTGATTATTTTAAAACCAGAAATCTAAACAACATAGTTAGAGAAACAATCTGACAAGATAAAATAGAGCAATCACGTTGAGAGGATCCATACCCAAGCAGATGTAGATGAGAGAGCTCTAAGCCAGTTGAGATAAGAAAATCAGGAGATAACCACCATAGATATACAACCCAGGAAAGATGCTATCGACTTTGAGAAGAAAAGATGAATGAGAATAGTAGAGATGAGAAGGTTAGAATGAATCACGCTACAGAGAGTGTTGCTAGTCATTGCACCAAATTACAATATGATTTCCACGATGGCCTGAGACCTTCTGATTGTAACGGTCCTTGTTGATTTACTTGAGTTAATGGATATTAAGGAGAGGTTTGAAAAAGATGAGAAAGAAAGTCCGGCAAGGAGAAGGAGGAGAAGGACTGGCTCTGAGCGTAGTATTTAGTAGGAGCGGATTCTAGACTAAAATGAATATGAATATGGCCCTATCCAATGTTGCACGCGCAAGTTGACTGAATGATGGTACACGCGCAATGAATTTGGTGATGCGCGTGGATGAGACCAGAAGTAGTGGATAAGATGAAGAGGAACAAATAGAAACCAGAAAATAAATATAGAAAGAAATATAGAAACAGAAAGTAAAGAACAGAAAAGAAAAAGACACCAAGGACCATGAGATTCTAACAACATTCCAACACCCCCCCATAATTCAGTGCAATGAGAATTTAAAACACTTGGAGGTTAGAAGATGAAGAGATTGTTTACTTGCTGCCTTGGTAAGTGAATCGGCAATCATGTCAGTGGTAACGATGAGCTTTACATTGATGTTTTTCAAGTTCAATTGATATCTTAACCATTTCATCTTCATGTTGATATACTTAGTCTTGGAGTTTGAACCAAAGTGTTTGATCTTATCGACCAAACCTTTATTGTCCACATAAAAGTTGGACGGTTTAACCGTTGAACACCTCCAGAGATCCCCTATAATGGACTGTATCCAAAGCGATTCTTGTGCCCCGTCTGTTAGAGCGTTTAATTTGTCCTCCGTAGAGGACAGCGTAATGTTGGATTGTTTTCGGCTTTTCCATGCAATGGGAGTCAATTTCCAGAAGATGATGAAACCCGTTTGAGAACTCCAACTGTGAGGATCATTGGCCCAAGTAGAGTCAGCATAGACCTGTAGAGAACCCGTCGTAGAGGCATCGGACTTTAAAGAGAGAGAGAAAGAAGACGTCCCGCAAGATACTTCCAGACATGTACCACCTCCCTCCAGTGAGACAATCCTGGATTTTGGTTGAATTGGGACAAGATCAAAGCAGCTGCGGCAATATATGGTCTAGTTCGGCACGCGAGATAATTTAGTATACCTTTATACTTCCTGAAGTTTATACCTAGCTTGTTAAATTCCAAGATTTCATCTAAAGAAGCTGGTGTCAGTTGAACTCCGGGAGTGAGAGGCGTGAGAACCGGTTTGCAGTTTGAAAGGTTCAGTTCTTCCAAGGTTTTATGAATAATTTTGCTTTGATTTAGGGTAATACTATTATTGGATTTGGAAAACTCTATCCCAAGAATCGTGTCAGGATCATGTGCTGAAGATCGTGGAAATTTTTCCAAAAATTCTTGTTCAAACCAGTCGACTTCACCGCTGACAATCAGATTGTTGACATGGAAGAACACGGATGAGCGCCAAATGTTGTGAGTATAGAGACAGGGATCCGCATGAGACTGCTTGTAGCCAATGCATTCGAGCCACTCAGTGAGAGTTTTATACCAGTTAGAAGGTGCTTGTCAAAGTCCGTAAAGGGACTTCTTGAGCTTTAGAAATTTTGACAATCTTGCGCATCCCTTAGGTTTGAGGATGTATATTTCTTCTTTGAGTGGAGCAAACAGAAAAGCAGCCTTCACGTCGAATTGCCTGATTTGGAGATCAAGATCCAGGCCGCTTAAAAGAAGAAGGAGAATTGTCGTGAACTTTCTGGTGGGCGCGTAGGTATCCCCAAAGTCCATGCCAGGAGTTTGCTGATTTCCCATGATACACAGACGCGATTTGCGTTTTTCCGGCACCAGAGTGGTTGCCGGTTTAACCCTGTCAACCCACATGGTTCTAAGGAAGTGAGTTGGCTCAATGTTGGTCTCCTCCCAGACGTCTT
Source organism: Puccinia polysora (assembly GCA_025617555.3). NCBI lineage: Eukaryota > Fungi > Basidiomycota > Pucciniomycetes > Pucciniales > Pucciniaceae > Puccinia > Puccinia polysora. Next base: position 922,110 of record CM062613.1, read on the forward strand.
GAGACTCAATCTCATTGATTTCAATTTTTTGTTCATGAGAGAAGTCCAGGGCTTCATCCTTTGTAATGGAACCATAGGAGTACTTGTGGGGTTTAACTGAAGAGGTTTGCTTGCGCAAATTATAGCCCTGAGAAGGTTGAACCCGATTGTCCTCCATTGCTCTGGTGGATTCCACAGGTTGAGTTGCTTCAATCAGATCAGTGGTAGATGAATCTTGGCACGGAGAATGAGGAAGAGAAACCAAATCATTGTCATTTTTTTCATTGGGCTCATCTTTGATCAAAACATTTTTGCTCTCCCCAATTGATTCTACACACCAGTCACCAACCTCCACGTCATTGACAAAACTTCTATAGTTTGAGTTGAAATTCAGCATAGTCACGTTTTTTGTGTCAATTATCTTGTTGTCGGCTGTTAAGATTTTGTACAATAACAGTTCCTCATTGTAACCTATCAGCCTACCAACCAGACCGCGAGGTTCCAACTTGGAAAATGAAGGTCTGTCTTTGAGAATATAACTAACGGGATTTCCCAAGGGATGAAAGTAGTCAATGTTCAGTTTCTTCCCTTTAAACAGCTCGTAGGGCGACTTCTTGGACTTTTCAGCGGGGATCTGATTGAGAGCTAAAGCACAGGACTTAATGAGTACGTTCCAATGATTTTTGTTGAGTTGAGAGTTGAAAAGAACAGTCCTAAGAGATTCAAGAATGAGACTATTGAACCTTTCTGCCAATCCATTCTGCTGAGGAGAATAAGCATTGGAGAATGTTTGACAAATATTGTTGTCCTTGCAATAGCGCGAGAGATTCTGATTCCAGAATTCCGCTCCTCAATCAGAGTGAAGAATCATAGGCTTGTAATTGAATCTCTTGGATTCAACCTTGATTAGAAATTCAAGAGTGGTTGCTGCATTGCTTTTGTATTTGATGGGAATCGCCGCAAAAAACCTGGTACAACTGTCAACGACAGTCAAAAAGTATGAATCCCCGTTAGTGCTCAAGGGGTGAATGGGACCGATTAAATCGCAGTGCAATTCCTGGAAGGGTCTTTCGGCGCGGGTGTGTTTGTTGTTGAAAGGGTTGCGACTCATTTTTCTAATGGCACATGCTTCACAGGTTGAAGGTTTTTTTATTTTTAATCCCAATTTTTGTTGAATTCTCCCATATCTTGCGTGTCCAAGAGACTTATGAACGATCTCGTCTCGAGTGAGGAAAGCTACTTGAGTAGTTTTACAATCAGAGAAGTGAATGATTGGTATATTGCAATCATAGAAACCAACTTTCTTCCATTTGTGTTTTTGCACTACAAGATCTTTACCTCTGAAATCTACCATGAAACCATCCAGTAGAAGACATCGCAAAGACAACAGATTGACAGTAGAATTGGGAGAGAAAAGCACTTTAGAGAGAGTAACCTCATGATTCAAATCATCCATTAGAATCATCAATCCAACACCTTCATAATCAAGAGAATTTCTTCCTGAGGTGGCGGAGATTAAGCCGGTCATTGATTGGTCTAGATGAGAGAAGAGTCGAAGATCAGATACTATGTGTCTTGACAAGCCCAAATCAACCACAAAATGGCCAGAAGAAAAAATTGAGCTTGTGAGGAAAGAGCTAACAGATGTTCCTTCCGTCTTTGATTCACTCGCGTTCTTCTTTTTCTTGGGAAAAGAGGGTTTGAGGTGTGGATACAACTTCCAGCATCTACCTTTGGGGTGCGCGGCCTTGGGATTATGCCATTTGTCGTCGCATGGTCTGATGCTGGAGGTAAGAAAAGATACCAAGTTCGAGTTTTCTTCAGGTTTTTCAACAGGTAGATCCTTGTTTAAAAACCTGTTGTTATTGAACATTTGTAAGTGATCCAAGACTTGATCCGGGGATATTTCCTTGTCAGCATGAGTGATTTTTTGAATCACTGTGTCCATGTTTGGCAGTAATTTTTCTAAGATCAAATAGGCGATGATGTTGGTGGGAAGATCAATTCCAACCTGGTGGAGTCTAGACATGGCGGTTTTTGTATCAGTTATAAATCCAGGAATGTTTGAGTAAGTGAAAGGAGTACGTAGAAACTCCTTGAAGACCCTGGCTTGATTGGACGCATGGTTGGAAGCAAAATATTCATTGATGTCTGCCCAGATTTGGTGAGCATCTTTTTCATTATCAGGTGTGATGATGTTGGCTTGAACAGTAATGTTGAGTTTGGAGGTTATAATCGTGCAAATTCTGATGTTTTTGCTTTGACTAAGTCCAATAGGATTCCCGTTGGCATCTTGTTTTTCCTTCGTGAGCTTGGAATAGAGATCTTCCTGAAAATCCATCATATTAACGACTTGATTTTGCCAAATCAAAAAATTATCCTGAGTTAGAAGCAGAATGGCCTCTATGGCGGTTTTGAGAATAGTGGCCGTGAGTGAATCTGTCATCGTTGAAGTTTCTGGTTGATTGTTGATTGCTTTTCAACTGTTAATTGTGTGAAATTGAGACCTTAAATTTTCTCAGAAGATTGATTATTTTAAAACCAGAAATCTAAACAACATAGTTAGAGAAACAATCTGACAAGATAAAATAGAGCAATCACGTTGAGAGGATCCATACCCAAGCAGATGTAGATGAGAGAGCTCTAAGCCAGTTGAGATAAGAAAATCAGGAGATAACCACCATAGATATACGACCCAGGAAAGATGCTATTGACTTTGAGAAGAAAAGATGAATGATAATAGTAGAGATGAGAAGGTTAGAATGAATCATGCTACACAGAGTGTTGCTAGTCATCGCACCAAATTACGATATGATGTCCACAATGGCCTGAGACCTTCTGATTGTAACGGTCCTTGTTGATTTACTTGAGTTAATGGATATTAAGGATACGTTTGAAGAAGATGAGAAAGAAAGTCCGGCAAGGAGAAGGAGGAGAAGGACTGGCTCTGAGCGTAGTATTTAGTTGGAGCGGATTCTAGACTAAAATGAATATGAATATGGCCCTATCCAATGTTGCACGCGCAAGTTGACTGAATGATGGTACACGCGCAATGAAGTTGGTGATGCGCGTGGATGAGACCAGAAGAAGTGGATAAGATGAAGAGGAACAGATAGAAACCAGAAAATAAATATAGAAAGAAATATAGAAACAGAAAGTAAAGAACAGAAAAGAAAAAGACACCAAGGACCATGAGATTCTAACAACATTCCAACAGTATTCACATCTGGGGGAACACCCCAGGGTAAGTCACATACTTCTCACCTGATTCTGGTATAGTATTCACATGTGGGGGAACACCCCTGAGTAAGTTATCCAGGAGTCCCTCTTGATATTTCAAACCAGAGGATACTTTCTCTTGCGCACCAGAGGATACTTTCTCTGCAGGCAGTATTGCCCTGTCATGACCGGCCGCAGCAGGTTGTGAGGTATGACTGCTTTGGTCTGGCATGATTGTTAGAATTCCATTTATTTGCCTTTGAACTTGATCTCCTTACTGCACCTGTCATTGATTTCTTCTTCATTCACTTATGCCTTTATCTTTTTTTTCCTACTGTTTTATGTCTATGTTCTCCTTGAGTCCGCTTCCACCAGTGTTTCTTTTGCACCTCTGTAAGGCCCTGCACTGTGTGAATACTCTAAATCTGGTTCTCTTGAGACTACTTGTACTGCTTGACTGAGATCCTGAGTCTGCCCCAGGGCTCTCATGTCCTCACAGTCAAGCCGTCAAGTACCTCCCCAATTGTACTAGCCCTCCTCAATTCCTCAAGACTCAAGTTCTCAAGGCCAATTCTGCAGTCTCTCAAGTGACTTGTCAAAACTCTTCATGCTCAGTTGTCTAGCTCTTTTGGTTCTTCAGTTTACTTATCCTTTCTTCTCATGCTGTTGCTGCATTGTTGTTTTTTGTCTCTTTACGTCTCCTTATCCTTGTCTGATAATTGAAATCCAATTCTTTGGTCTGTAAACTTTTCAGATTTACAGTCCCAGCTGCTCACTCAACTTCAACCAACTAAAGAACCAAAAGAACAATGTCAGACAGTGAATAAAACTCCAAATGGATCAACCTCCCCATGCTAAACAAATCTAATTGAAAAGTTGAAGGTAGGCTGTAATGCCAAAGAGAGAAGAAAGGGAAACAATGAGGCTACAAAAAGCCAAAGGGGAAGAGGTAATACTTGTAAATTCAAGTGGAACTGATCTGAAGAGGAGGAAGGGGCACTCTGGTTTGAGTGTCTTGTAATCAGATGAGTTTGCATTCCAGGTCCAGGGAAGGACCAGTATTTAAAGAAAACTAGAGAAACCCAAAGGGGGCCTAAGGTAGCAGGTTTAAAACCACTGGAGAGCCCCCAGAGGGGGCCTGAGACAGGAATAATAGGATAAGGAAAATAGTAACATAAAAATAAAGGTGACTAAATTTTTTAGTTACAAAATATGAACAGAAAAAGACAACACTAATTACTTGTCCTGGGCCTTGAGCATTTGTAGCTATCTACGTTGAAAAGGGCTCCTTGAATTCACCAAAGGAGAAGAAAACTAGGATCCAGTTATCCCCACCACAATTGCTCAAAAACAAAAGTTCGATGAAGCAGCTGACATTCTGATTCAACACCTGGGAGATACCTCATTTCATTCCATTATTAATCCAAACAACCAATCCGACCCTATTTCAATCTGGAAAGCCATATTGGAAAGTTACGCGTCACTGTCAACCACCAACAGAGGACAAATCTGGCTTTCTTTCATACAATACTAGTTTACAGGGGACCTCACGGCCTACATCCAGTAATTTTGCAAGCTCATGAACAAACTAGCTACTTTCCAACTGGAAGTGCCAGCTGAAATTCTTAGCTAAACTATTCTTGCCAAACTGCCTGCACAGTTCTTCCACCTAGTTGACTCCATTCTGCTAAACAATGACATTCTGAAATTCCCTACCAAGGTCCTTAAAAAGCTTCAGGAGGTCACTCATCTTGAGTCCACCCGTTTCTCCAAAGTCCCTGCCAAAAAATAATCCTCAGTTTCCCTTTAAAATTCCTCAGAGACCAAGTCAAGAAGGTGTCAACCTCCTAAACACCCTTGCTCCAAGAAAAAACACAATTCCCTTGCAGATCATCCAGAAAAACATTGTTGGGAACTTCACCCCCATCTCAGGCCTTCCAAAAATCCACAAGGACAAGCCCATCTGGCCAACACTCCCTCTTCTCAACCCTCAGAAGAGTCCTCCAAAGAGCCATCTGCCTACTTCAATGCCCAGATCTATTTGCAAAGCAAACCTATTTCTTCCCCTTCTTTACTTCCTGTGCTTGATTCAGGAGCCTCACATCACATCATTAATGACCCTCGTTAGATCCTCAATCCTAAAGAAAACTCCACAAAAATTGGAACCAGAAACAACAACAATGCTCTCAAAGCCATGGCTATTGGTGAAGCCTTCATCCTCAACCATGATGGTGCTTGAATGAAATTGAACAAGGTTCTACTTGTACCAAAAATCAATTGATTTCTGATCTCTCTATCCCAACTCAAGTCTATGAAAGTTGTCATAAAGAAAGTGGGTTTCTCAGGGTCCTCTATCTCCTTGGATAACTTTGAGCTTTTAGGGACCACTTTGAATAATCTTCTTGAGTTGTGTGGCGTGAGATTCAAATCAAAGAAAGCAAAAGCCCATTGCATAGTTTCCATCCCTTCCAATCTTCCCAATAAGCTGGGCCATGCTATTGATTCCAAACTGAAGATCCTATTTCCCAACACCAAACTTCCAGACTCTTCAAATTGTGAAATGTGCCAAGTTGGGAAAATGATCTCAACTCCTTTCAACAGTCATTTTAAACCAGTCACGCGTATTCTGGAAACAGTCCACATGGACCTAGTTGAACCATTCTCTACGCCTTATTTTGGAGCCAGCCGGTATTTTCTGACCATCATCAACCAATTTTCCAGATTCAAATCAATTGCCCTGCTCAAAACAAAAGCCAAAATCTTAGAAGCTTTCAAAGCCTACACCACATTGGCTGAAAGAAGAAACAACTCTAAGATCATTAACACTCTAACCAACAATAGAGGTGAGTTCATTGGTCAAGAATTCAAGCTCTTCTGCAAGGACACTGGGATTAATCATCTCCTGTAAGCTCCTTACTCCCCACAACAAAATGGACTTGCAGAAAAAGCTAATAGAGCAATTCTTGAAAAAACACAATGCCTCATGTTACAAGCCAAGCTCACAGGAAGACTCTTGGGAGAAGCAGTTAACACCGCTACAAGCCTCCTCAATTTGCTCCCTGTCTCCTCCAACAATAACCTCATTCCCTACAAACTCTGGTACAAGCAAACCGTCAACTACAAATTCCTGAAGCCCTTTGGATGCACATTTGTAGTTCTCATTCCCAAACATCTTCAACGTTCCAAGCTTGCTAAATCTGAGTTCAAAGGAATTCTTTTTGGATTTTCAAATGACTTCTCTAACTACCAAGTATTCAATTCCTCAAACTGCAAAGTTGTCATCTCAGCATATGTGCGTTTCCTGGAAAACAAATTCACTGGCACTGAATCTTCCCCGTCTGACCCAGATCCTTTACCTGAACTTGAAAACACCAACCTGCAGGATTAACCTGATCCTAATGAAGTTAATCAGGACCACAGCCAAATCCCAGCCTTGGAATCCAATCCAGAACTTTTGACCAATAGTCCTCTGGACACTCCTACATCTTTGCCGGCAACTAACTGGGATAAACACAAGTTTGAAATCTCCACCAGAAACATTCTCAACCATCCCAGAAGGGTGGAATCACAACTCTACCTGGTTGACACTGACTATGAAGACCCTAAAACTCTTAATCAAGCTCTCAACAGCAAGTAAAAATTTGAATGGATCAATGCAATGGAGAAAGAGGTGGGTAATATCAACAGCTACAAGGTGTGGGAGGAGGTGGAGGAGGATGGAAATGTTGCCAAGATCAAGTGTATCTGGGTGTTCAGGACCAAACAGAACAAGAGATACAAGATTGTAGAGTTCAAAGCAAGGCTCTGTGTGCAGGTTTTTCAATCAGGTCAAAGGAATTGACTTTGTCAACACCTTTGCACCCATCGGCAACAAAAGCTCTCTATGACTCCTCATTTCCTTTGCCCTATGCAACAACCTCAAAATCCACCAACTCAATGTCAAAGCCGCCTTTCTAAAAGCTCCTCTTGAAGAAAGGATTCACATTTCAGCTTCTCCAAATGTAGAATTAGCAATTGGTAAGACACTCCAACTCAATAAAGCGCTTTAGGGTCTCAAACAAGCCCCACATGCATGGCATATCTGTCAGCCATGAGACATGTATTGATGTCCTATAGGCTGCCCAACTCACAAGTCTTGGTAGTATAGTGGTTAAGGAATGTCTTAGTACCCTTCGGAGTACCTAGGTAGTGTGTTCAAGCCTCCATTAGTCCATTACATATCCATATTTTTGACATATAAAGTTTCATATAATCATATTTTTATAGTATGTCTTAATATTAGAAATCATCCCATAAAACCTTGAAGGTTTATATTATAATTTATGGGAGATCTTACAACTTTACTCTAGATTAAAATCCTCTGGAAGAGTCCAATTGGATGTACAATTAATGTCCTTAAAGATTTCCCTCTGTGGAAACTATATTCTGTAATAATCCTTATCTACCATAACGCAGATTTTTAGGTGAATTGTAAATTATTTTCTAAGAAATCTCCTTCCAGCTTGTAGATAACTTTCAATAAGTTAATCATGCTGGAAAAGCGTACACTCAGAAACTAGGAAACTCCCCTGGTGCAGATAAACTCTGTGGGAATACTTACCCAGAGTATACATATCTATGTGGATTCAGAATATCTAATAATATGGTTGTAATTCTTTGAACACCTGCTCTGATAGATCTACAGAGAGTTAGAGGGTAAGAAAATCAATTCTAAAGCCTTGAGAGCTTCCTCTTGAAGGAGAATAAGTGACTGGGGTGATTCCCCCCCATCACTTTCAACTTCTGAGTAAATAAATTACAACCTTACCTCGAAAATAGACCCCAATGAGTATGTAAATGTTATTATACATTGGGGATGATTGCTTGGGGCTCTGAGCCACTGGAGACAAAATCTAGGACAGTGGTGTACTCCCCTGATGATGCCCTGAGTCCCCCTGAGGACTCTTTCAATATAAAAGAGGAGGGTCTTGTCCCTACAAGACCTATTCCTCATTGTATTTTATAAACCAGATAGTGCATATTAACAAGCCCATCCAACTTAGTCCACCAAGAGGATTGACTGGGGCCTTTTAATTCAACATCTTATTATATTATCAATCAAACAATCAACTTCAATTTCGAGTCCAAGGTCCTATTGGAGTTATAGTCCTTCTCAGGCTATCATAAAGGGTGTGAGCTTCCTTGTGTAAGCATGTCTCCTTTGAGATTTATTTATTAAAGCTAGGCCCCTTATCTCTTTAGAGGTTCAAGGTGTGGCTTTTTTACTCCTGATAACTTACTATCAGTTGAGTTTTTATTGATATTATCAGTGTAATCATTAAAACTGATATTTGGCAATTATTATTATTTTTTTGCAGGTATCTGCCACAGCTACTATAGCAATAGAGGCAATACTCTGACAATATAACACTCTGTAACTTTCTCCTAGAATCTGGCTTCAAAAGATGTGACAGAAATCACTTTGTGTTTTTCTCCAAAGACACCTGGCTCTATATTCATGTGGACAAAATTGCAATATTCAGACAGAAGCCCAAGAGCTTTTCCACTCTCATAGGCAGCAGGTTTAAGGTGAAGTATCTTCAAGAATCCAGCCTTCTCCTGGGAATAAATATCCATAAGGCCCCTGGTTTAATCAAGCTCTCTCAAGAGACATAAATCAAGTCCACAGCAGCCAATTACCCTCTACCCAAGTTTAAGGAACACTCATTTCCATTTGCACCCACACAGAAAACTTCTCCTGGCCACCAATGAAGAAAAATCTGTGTTTGCCTCCTCAGTTTTAAACTATTGAAAACTCATTGGTGAGCTCAGTTGCATCAGTGTCAACAGCAGACCAGATATCACCTTTCCCATCAATTACCTGGCCCAGTTTGTCAATGCCCCAAGTCTGTCCCATCACAATGCTGCACTGAAGGTGCTGAACTATCTCTTGCACACCACCAGCAGAGGGATCAAATTTACTGTGGAAAACTTAAACAAACCTCCCAAAGATTTTGTGTACTTGGATTGGGCCACTTGCCCCTCAACGCGTTGTTCTGTCTCCAGAATCATTGCTACTTGGAAAAGCAATCGCATTGCTTGGAAATCAATAAAACAAGCGACAATCTCCCTCTCCATGACCAAGGCCAAATACAAAGGGGTTGGCAATGGAGTGAAGGAAGTTCTCTGGATGCAAACATTCTTGTGTGAAGTTGTTGGCTGCAAACTCAGCTCTCCAACCCGGATTCAAGAGGACAAAAAAGGTTGTATAAAACTGGCTATGCAGCAGGATAATCAATCAAGCTTCCAATCAAAGCACCTGGACCTGCGGCATCATTTCATTTGTGAAGAAATAGAAAAGGGCACCATCCAACTGACAAAGACCTTTTCCAAGGAAAATTGCGCTGACTTTCTAACCAAAGCCCTTTTGAGACAACTGCTGATGAAGTGTCTCACCTTTCTGCATGTGCAATGAAGTCCAAAGCCAGGGAGGGTGTTAGAATTCTATATATTTGCCTTTGAACTTCATCTCCTTACTGCATCTGTCATTGATTTCTTCTTCATTCACTTATGCCTTTATCTTTTTTCCCTACTGTTTTATGTCTATGTTCTCCTTGAGTCCGCTTCCACCAGTGTTTCTGTTGCACCTCTGTAAGGCCCTGCACTGTGTGAATACTCCAAATCTGGTTCTCTTGAGACTACTTGTACTGCTTGACTGAGATCCTGAGTCTGCCCCAGGGCTCTCATGTCCTCACAGTCAAGCCGTCAAGTACCTCCCCAATTGTGCTAGCCCTCCTCAAGTTGTCAAGACTCAAGTTCTCAAGGCCAATTCTGCATTCTCTCAAATGACTCTTCAAAACTCTTCATGCTCAGTTGTCTAGCTCTTTTGGTTCTTCAGGTTACTTATCCTTTCTGCTCATGCTGTTGCTATTTGTTGTTTTTTGTCTCTTTACATCTCCTTATCCTTGTCTGATAATTCAAATCCAATTCTTCAGTCTTTCAACTTTTTAATGATAAAGAATTAATATTCAAAAGTTGTTTAAGTGTAACATAATACTATAATATGGTGAGTGTGCAAGATAGTATTGCTTAGATGTGAGAGAGTATGAACAGATAACTTGATGGATACACCAGGTGATTGGTATGGGGAAGAGAAAAGATAGAGGATGATGATTAATGTGACATAAGAGGATTTCTTATTTATATTCCTCTCCTCCTTCATCATTCCCCAAATTGAAACATTTGACAAGTGAGGCTGTGTCTGTCAAATTCATTGGAAACTAATAAAATGCATGATTAAAATTTTAATGTCCATTATTTTGTTGTTACAAAGATTACGTCTACAACCCTCACATCTAATCTCCATTTCATCATCCCTTAGGCCCCATTTATTTCCACAAAAAGTGTAATATGGTTGGCTTTCAGCTTCTACTTGTCCACATTTCCTCAAATGATGCTTTTTGACGCTTGCTAAGGTTTTGGGTCACCCATAGGCCAAAAAACGTTGTACTTTCATGTCAAAATCTATCCCTGCACATTTTAAAATCAGTTTTTCCCTTGTCCTCATCTTAGCTAAAAGGGAAACTCACTAATCATGCCAGGGAAACCAAAGTCATTGTCTTGCCTGGTTATCCAAATGTCCCCGCAACATTTTCAAAAACCACCACATTCCCCACTATCTCCTTTCCCCTAACCACCAAAATTGCCCCCAGATCTGTTGAGAACACTTGCACATTTAAGTTGGGGTGGGCTGTGTATGGATCTTTGGCATCTTCTGAATTTGCATCTTGGAATAACCAAATCACAAAACAAAAATCCCCACCTTCTGATTGCACAAAGAGCTTGGTGATTTGGCCAAATGAACAGAGTTCATCCTGCATGATCTCCACAGAGGAATTGGAGAAATTTTTCCCTTGATCCAGCCATTGCACTGTAAATCTTTTATGATGTATCAAGGTACTGTTGATTTTGTGCACATTTTAATAAAGAGAAACATCCTGTTCCAGACCCAATTGTCCAACCTCTTGTATCCATAAGCAATGAAATTCTGGGTCTAATGGGGTGAGGTTTCTTTTCCCTCATTAATTAACTTGGACTGGATCAGTAAAATTGCATATTTAATCCTTTTATTACAAGTCTTCATGATTTTACCATGTATATCACCTGTAATAAATTCATTTATTATTTGCTTTGTTTTCTTGGTGAGAAGGAAGGTGTACAGCATAATTCTTATTCAGCTCACCTGTGCAATTGTTCTTTGGTATCCTTCCCAAGATACCATTCAACCTTTCATGGGCCCAGGCTTCCGTGTCCATTGGTGGACCAAAACTTTTGATAACTTCTGGGTAATGCTGAGTAATGCACACGTTGGGTTTACTCCTTTTTTGTGGCCATCCAGTTGTTTGATGGTATTCAAGCATTAGTTTTTCAACCTCTACAATATCTTGGTTTGAAACATGATGTTTCACTAACATGTTGGTTGTGTAAATGAGAAGCACCATTGAGTACTTCAAGATTTTTATTGATCCAAGGTGATCAATACCAGGTCTATGCTTACCAACCCACAAATGAATTATAGCAAGGGGATATTAAATCATATAGAGTGACAGCCACTCTGTGGCTTTGAGGGATCCTGCACCGTGAAATACAAAATTCTTTGGTACACTTGTCATCCATAATGGCACCTTTGTGTCCTCAATCACCTGTTGAATTCGCCTCAAATCATGAAGCATTAATTGAGGCCCTTGGATGGATGATTCCACTTGAGCTTCTTTCCCTCTGTCATCATCCTTGTGCACTGGACTGCTTCCCCACCCTCCATCAGCATCAGAGTACTTTTGCGGCTTCCTTGACTAGCTATACTTTGTTAACTTCCCAAACTCCCAATAATTCTACTTCTTAAAGCATAAGAGTGAGTGCTAGTATATTCAGAAGATGCTTGAGAGTTCTTGCTTTGCTTTGAGGCTGATGATGATTTCCCAGCCTGTGACAATCTCAATTCATATTTTCTGGATTGACTTGTCAAGATTTCTTCCATTATTTGTGTAAGTGCTCTCAGATTTCTGTCATTAAGCTGTCTCTTGGGACTTCTCTGGTGGTGATCACCCTCCTCTGATTTATATTCAGGAGACTTCCTTCTCTTCCCCTTTCCAATGACGCTTTCCACATTACGCAGTGATCCAGTTTTCTCTCTTCTGTTCTTCTGTCAGATTTTTTCCCTCCCCAATTCTTTGCTGGCTAGAGCAATTTTAAGATAACTCATGCTATGATCCTTGAGATTTCCCAAAATCAACTGGTACATGAGCTCTACTGCTGAATATTCTATTGGGCGCCAATATGGAAGCCTGTTGAAACAGCTTGCTCTGACCCCCTTCTCCTTGGTAATTTGATCTTGCTTCCATGATGTCTGAAATTCCTCCCACTTCTTTGCGTTATTCATTTTCTTGGCATTTCTCCTTGGCTGGAACTCATTGACATTTTGATCATTGATCTAGTGCTTTGTTATTTGACAATATGAGCAGAACATGGTTGAAGAATGAACAGAGAATTGTGCCACCTTGCACATAGCTGGCAAATCCCCTATCAATGGGAAAAGTGCAACAAATATCTACCTCCCTTGAGGAAACTGGCTGGTTTCAGAACAGTGTTCTTTGATTTCATCAACCAATGTATCTAGAATGTGTTTTATTTCCTCCGCTTTGGGTTCCTTGGTCCCAGGGATGATACCAAAAAGGAAAACATTCTCTATCTTGTAACATTCTGCTAGTGGAATTTTGAGACAGATCATGATCACTGCTCCCACCAAGATTGACTTGTGCCCAACCTTATTTCCAAATTCGTTGAACCAATCCACATAGTGATTGAAGAAAAGTTGTCCTGGTTTTTTTTTAAATTTTCTCTTCTTGTCTGCGCCTCCAACAAAGTTGCGCCAAACTGAGCCATCCCAAAAATTTCTCATCACATTTGCAATGAGTTTTTGATGATGAAGATTGCTTTCAATGAGCTTTTCACACTCTGCAAACAATAATTTTCTACCAAGACATTCCTTTAAGATTTGATAAAGAAATTTTCAAGCTGGTTTGATGGGTCTGTTATTTTTCCCACTGTTCTTCATCAGCAATTCTGTATAACAGTAAATTTCCTGCTCATTACCAGTTTGGAACACAAAGATTTTGATAGTGGAATAGAAATTGGTAGTAAATTGCTTTAAAATTTATGCTTGATTTTTGGATTTGTCTGGGATGGGATACAGCTTGAAGCATTCTGGACAGCATATCCTTGTTTCCAGGTTGGGCTCAAAACCTAGCCTTTGAATTAAAGTGACTTTGCTGAGAGTTATTTCCTTCATCTTGTTATCTGAATCAAAATTAAATTCCCGCCCCAGATTCTTAATCTTCTCCCGCTCTGTCTTCGAGAAATCTGTGATTGCCAAGTAACTAATTTTATGAACAAGGCACAGTTTTGTGGCTTGGAGAATCACAATCAGACTGCGCCTTGGGACTAGATGAAAAGAGTTATACTTCAGGTATTGAGTATCAAACCAGTGCCCTCCCCAGTGAAGTGGATTCTGAATCTGCTCTTTGCTTTCATTCCTTTCTGGGTTGTTGTAAACCTGAAAATCATTATAGCAGGAAAATCAGAAGATCAGCACATGAATGTGCAGTGTTAACTCTTTTCATATCCCTCCTCTCCACTTACATGACTGCTCCCATATAATGGAAATACATCTGTTGTGACTTGTAGGGCCTTATTTAGTCTGCTTATACCAACATGATTTTTCTTGAAGGCAGAGGAAGAAAAAGCCATTCCTATCTTTTTGTATCCATCTTTGTCTTTATATGTGCCCTTGCCACATTTGAATTCCAGAAATTGGAATATCTTCCATTTGGCTGTCTTCATATTGATTGATGAATGGATGAATGGATGGATAGATAGATAGATTGATGGATTGATCAAATGATGGAGGGATTGATTCATCAATTGGGTGCACTACCCACCCAAATCTTATACACTACCTTGTATGCATGTATGCATCAAGGAGTGACTCGCTCTCAATTTTTGCCATCCATTACCTTATCCTCATGGTTTCTGTACATTAGCTTAGGCTGAGCTTGGCCTTATTGTCAGTCTCCATTAGCTCAACCTTATGTTTTCCAACCATTAGCTTGCCCCAATGGTCCGCAACCATTAGCTTTCCCCAATGGTTGCCAACCATTGCCTTGACCCAATGGTCCCCAACTATTATCTTGCCCCAATGTTTTCCAACCATGAGCTTGCCCCTGTCATACTGACACCAAACTCAGTCTAACCTCAGTCTTACCCTCAGGCCTGATCTACTTTCTTAGGAACTTCAACCTCAGGGCTCAGGAGACTTACATCAATATGTCTCCAGTAACTATATACCTCAGGATCTTCATGCAGTACATATCTACATATAGTCTAACCTCATACTATACACAGATAGACTCCATAGGCTTGCACATACTCAATCTCCCAGGCTCTACTCTACCTCTCTGTCTAACCCATACCTCTTTGGGTTACCTCTCTGTCTAACCCATACCTCTTTGGGTTATCTCTCTGTCTAACCCATACCTCCTCTGTGTGGTTTATCCTTTGGGAATCTTTATGTACATCCTCCTGCAGATTGTATTACATACTCTCTCTACTTAGTACATAGTGTCATGACTCCCATGTAAACTGTACATCCTTCAACTGTACTCTCCCAACTTAGACAGCTCAGACCTGGAACCTTTTCCCAATGTAGAAGCAGCCTAACCTAATGTAGTAGCATCCCTGATCAGCCCTCTCTGTTACTTAGACTGTTCCCATGACATCATGTGTGTAGTCTGAGCCCCAATCACTTGTACCTCTGTTGTAGTTCCAACCTCTTGTCTATTTAATAAGACTCCTCTTTCCTCTTCCTGATGCTTCCCCCAAGAAATCAGTTTACTACTCCTTACTAGGAGATCTTTCCCAGAAAGTGTCATTCAGCACCATTCAACCCAATCCTCCTCTACTCCTGTTAGCCTCCTTCAGTAACCTTTCCCCCAAGCCTACTGTGGGTAGAGACCCCTCTGTGCCAAGCCCTGCTTGCATGTCAGCAGCCCTTGTGACATTAAACTGATTTCTTCCCCAATAACCCCTTCTTCACCAACCACACTCCCTATCCTTTTAGACAGCATCAAACTTTGCTATTGAGTTGTGGCAATTTTTGTTTGCTTTATTTCTGTCCCAACCTTGAACTTGGCTATTTGATTTGTGGCCATTTTCATTGCTTCCCTTAACTTACTGTCAAACCTACTCAGAGCTCCAGCTCTCCATCCTCTAAGTATCACTTCAACGCTTCAACGCTTCAACGCTTCAATGCTTCAACACTTTGACACTTTGACACTTTGACACTTTGACACTTTGACACTTAGACAAGGTATAGTAACCAGTATTTGACTGTCCCATAAAGGTAATCAGAGGAAGAAAAAAAATTCCTTTTTTAATCATTTTATTCTTGCTCCAAGGTGAAGAACAACTTTTGGGTAACTAATTATTCTTAGAAGTAAGAATGCCCCAACGACGTGCTCTTTTTTCTCACATTTCTAGCCCAGCAGTCACCCGCAGCTCTAGGGGGAGAGGTACCACTGAACCTACTGACCATTCTACCCCTAGATCTCGTGGAACAGGTAGGACCTTTTCTAACCTGGTTGCACCAGTGGCTACCACTTCCACTCCTATGGATACAGGTTTATTGGAACCTATTCCCCAAGTATCCCTTTCTACTATTCCTTATTCTGACAATGCTAGCCTCCACAGGATCACAGGTCAGTTTCCAAGCCCAGGTTACCATGTTTTGGACTCTCCTTCCTATGATGCAAGCATGGTCCCAATCCCAGGAGAAGGTGAGGAAGATGAAGAGGATGAAGACTCATGATTTGATTCCAGAATCTTGAGTGGCCTGGGTTCACCATCCCCAGAGGGTAATCCTAGTCAAACTTCTAATGCAACAGCAGTCCCTTCACCTTCCCCGCACACAAACCTTCCTTCCACCACTCAGGCTCCTTCAACTGACCCTGCCCTGCTGGCCATTCTTCAGCAAATGACCACTGCAATGACTCAACTTTCTAAACCTGCTGACCATGGACCCTCTGCTAACTTTAAATCTCCATCTATCAATGCCCCAGATAAATTTGATGGAACTAACCCAACCAAGCTTAGACCTTTCCTTCAAGCTTGTGAACTCATTTTTGCAAATGATGAGAGAGTTTTTGCTAATGACAGAAATAAAGTATTTTTTACAGTCTCTTACCTTTCAGGAAATGCCAGTCAATGGATCCAACCCTATCTTGCTCACATTGGTAATCATGAGCCAGACTTCATACTTAACTCCTGGCTTCTATTCACTCAACAGCTTCATACCCTTTTTGGGGATTGTCTAGAAATCCAGCGTGCTGAGAAGGAGTTAACCCTCCTTAAGATGAAAGACAGTGGTTATGCTACTAACTATATCACTGAATTCAGGACACTTATGACCAAGGTCTCTGGGTGGGGTGATAAAGCCTTTTTCTTTCATTTTAGACAGGGTCTCCCAGCCAGATTACTGGACCAACTAGCTGGTTATGATGGACCTCAAGAAACCTTGCAAGACCTAATGGATATTGTTCTTAAGTATGACACTTGTTACCATGAAAGGATCCGGGAGAAGGCCTTCACTCTCCCTCAGACCTCAAGACCGGGACCCAGTCTTCCAAATCCTCAGAAATCTCAACAGACCAGCCAACCAGGTAGGTTTAAGGGGAAGACCAAGCCAACCCCTACTAATTCTACTCCAACCTATGTCCCTAATCCAAACGTAGGAGAGGATGGACACCTCAAGTCTGAAGAAAAAGCTAGAAGAAAAAGAGAGGGTTTGTGTAACTACTGTGGAGGAACTCACAAAATTAGCCTCTGCAGGAAACGTCCAGATTTTAAGCCTTGCCAGAAACCCAATCCTATGAAGCCAAAAAAGGGAAAAGACTAGGTGATGGGAATGTGGTACTCCTTGACCATCACCCTCCTAATATTCAAGTACAAACTTTGGAAAGAAAAGACGCTAACCCTCCTTCCAAAGACTTACGTTTTGTTTGCTTGACCAATAACCAGGCTTGCAGTGTACTTGTTGACTCTGGAGCAACTCAATCTGTTATTTCAAAATCTATGGTTTTAAAGTTTTCTCTATCACTCAAACCCCTGACCACTCCTATTTTCCTATTTACCTTCAGTCCTTCTGACTCACCTACCCAGGAAATCACCCATAAGGTTTCCTTCAAATTCTCTTTGCCCTCTTTTCCCAACTTAGAATGGGATTTCTTGGTTGTTGATACTCCACCCAAAGAAGACATTATTCTAGGTATTGACTTCCTCCATTTCTGGAACCCAGAGGTAAATTGGCAACTGGGATTGATCACCCCAAGACACCAACCAAATTTGGATCATTCCTCTTCTGTTGAACTCTCCGTGGCCACTACTTCCTTTCCGCCAGTGAACCTGCAGGTCACTGCTCCTGTCCCCTTTTCAGAATCTATGCACTCACAACACTCCCCTTTGAGTTCAACAACTACTTCTGTGAACAGGATATTCTTTGGACATTCTCTGAAATTCTTGGAGGATATGGAGAATTATCTATCCGTTCAAGTTTTGCGTATGATTATTTCCACTTCTGACTCTGACCCAAAGCAGGCTACTGCGGAAGGTTTGGATGAAGATGAGGAAACTGATGAAATTGAAACTGTGATGGAGAGAGTTCCTGATGCTTATCATACCTTTTTAGATGTTTTTTCCAAGATCAAAGCTGATAAACTCCCTCCTCATCGCGCTTACAACCATCATATCAAACTGGAAGGCCCTATGCCTCCAGTTGGGCCTATCTACTCCCTTAGTCACCATGAGAAGGAGGCCCTACAAGCCTATATAGCGGAAAATATAGAGAAAGGTTTCATTTGCCCCAGCACTTCCAGCACTGGAGCACCTGTCCTCTTTGTAAGAAAGAAGGATGGTGGTTTGCGATTGTATGTTGACTATTGCAAACTCAACGCTGTGACTCGAAAGAACTGGTATCCCATTCCTCCCATGACTCACTTATTAACAGTCTTTTCTGGTTCTACCATTTTTTCCAAAATTGACCTCAGGGGTGCTTATAATCTCCTTTGAATTAAGGAAGGGGATGAACATCTTACAGCATTCAGAACTCAGTTTGGGAGTTTTGAATATTTGGTAATGCCTTTTGGACTCACCAATGCTCCTGCCTCTTTCCAATGTCTTGTTAATGAAATTTTTGCAGACCTTCTGACCATCTGTGTGGTGGTATACCTCAATGACATTCTTATTTTTTCCAAAAACTTAACAGAACATACAGCTCATGTGTTTGAAGTCTTGAACAGACTTTGGAAGAACAACTTATATGCAAAAGCTTCTAAGTGTGAATTTCATGCCTCCTCAGTGGACTATCTAGGATATGTCATTTCCAGAAGTGGCATTGAAATGGACAACTTCAAGGTCCAGAAGATCTTGGACTGGCCACCACCAACAAACAAAAAGGCCTTGCAACAGTTTTTGGGTTTTCCTAATTTTTATCGCAGGTTTATCATTAACTATTCCAGAAAGGTGCACCTCCTCACTGCTCTAACTGGAGCAGACCCCATCTTTCCTTTATCCCCAGGGGCTCTGCAGCAGTTTGAGGACCTCAAGGTAGCCTTTACTAAAGCTCCTGTACTCAGAAATTTTGATTTTTCCTTACAAACCTTTTTGGAGACTGATGCCAGTGACTATGCCCTAGGGGCTGTCCTCACCCAAGTCTCTCTTGATGGATCCAAACACCCAATTGCTTTTGACAGCAGGAAATTGGGTAGTGCTGAACTGAACTATGAAATCCACAATAAGGAACTCCTGGCCATTGTATGGGCCATCAAGATCTGGAGAGCTTACCTCCTCAGTCTTTCTTCTCCCTTTGAAGTTCTCACTGATCACTTATCTCTTAAATATTTCATGACCTCCAAAGTCTTGACTTGTCGCCAAGCCCGTTGGGCTGAGTTTCTGTCTGAATTTGACTTCACTATAGTCTATAGACCTGGAAAGAAATTGATAGTGCCTGATGTCTTGTCACGTTGAGACGATGTTTATCCCAAAGGGGGGATGCCCTATGCAGAAAAGAATCCAGCAAATGTCAAACAACTCTTGAAACAGACTGACTTTGAACCTTCTAGAATTTTCTTTATCTCTGCAAAACAGGTTGAAAAACAATTGGAAACCTTAATTCAGTCCCAGATCTCCAACAAATCAACCCAGCAGATTATTCAGAAACTACATAAAAAGGAACAAGTAAATATTTACCTTATAGACCCAGACACTGGACTCCTTATTTTCCAAAACAGAATAGCAATCCCCAAGGAGGATGAAAAACTACAACTTGAAATACTTCAACAAAGACATGACTCTCCCCTCTCTGGCCACCCTGGACAAGACAAAACAGCTGATCTAGTCAAAAGAGATTTCCATTGGGAAAATATGACTTCCTTTATCCAAGATTATGTTTCTTCTTGTTAACTTTGCAGCAGAAACAAATCAAGTCACCACAAAAAGTTTGGACTCCTCCAACCCTTACCAATTCCAGAGTCTCCCTGAACTTCACTCTCTATGGACTTCATCTCACAACTGCCCTACTTTACTTCAAGACTTCCATAAACTCTATCCCTCAAAACCAAAGTCATCCTTAAAATAAAAACAATACAAACCTTACTCTCCTTTTCAAAAATATATATATATATATATATATATATATATATATATATGAATGACATGATAAAAAAATAAAGATTCTTTCTCCTTTTTCCCTTTCTTCAACCTTAGCAAAAAAAAAACATCAATCACCCCCCTCTAAGAAAATATAAATAAAAACAAAAAAATAAAATAATAATAAAATAAAACAAATTTTATATAAACAAATTTTTAGATAGCTTCACACATCAATTCTTCCAACTCTTTTACTCTAGAAATCCAAGTATTTACTAATTTTAACTTGGCAAATTGATAAGAATTTGGCCCCCGTTATAGTAGTCCCTACTTCAAAAGTATGCCCAGCTAAAGCCAAAATATCAGCTAGTCTTTTCTTTATCTCTAAAACGTTTTTCTTTCTAGCTTCTAAAAACCCATACTTCTCTTTTCTTATCTCACTACCCCAACCCTTCTTTAAACCTTCCTGAAAATTTGAATTTAAAATCCTAGAATTCCTACTATAAATCTCCAAAGATTGATTAACTTGATCTTCATTTAAAACAGAATCTTCTCTGAATTTTCTTCCTTCCATCATCTCCCATAAACTTTCCCCACTTTCC
The DNA here is from genome assembly GCA_025617555.3 of Puccinia polysora. Lineage (NCBI taxonomy): Eukaryota > Fungi > Basidiomycota > Pucciniomycetes > Pucciniales > Pucciniaceae > Puccinia > Puccinia polysora. Next base: position 942,644 of record CM062613.1, read on the forward strand.
AATTCCTCCAACAAGACCTCAGTTTCACCTCTTCTTTCGATTCCTTTCCTTCTATTCCTTCTGTCTCTCACCACCTTCATCTTCACCTCCAAATCCTTCATCTTGTTCCTTAAATCTTCTAACTCCAAAGAGTCATCTGATCTGCCCCCTTCTTCAACGATGATCTCTCTTCCATTTCCTTTACCAATCTCTTTGGTGGTTCCTCTATCTTCATCCATATCACTTAATTCCATCTCCAAACTCCCTTTGGCGTCTTCATCATCATCCCCGCTTCAACAATCCGCTTCAACGCTTCGACGGTTTGCTTCGAGGCTTTGACGGTGGGCTTCAACGCTTTGACAAATTGCTTTGACGCTTCGACGTTCAACGCCTCAACGGTGGGCTTTGACGCTTCGACGATTTGCTTTGACGCTTCAACGTTTGACGCTTCAACGCTTCAACTATTTGCTTCGACGCTTCGACGACTTGCTTCAAAGGTTTGACAAACCCCTTTGACGCTTTGACAAATCCCTTTGACGCTTTGACCAACCCCTTTGACGCTTTGACGACTTCCTTTGACGGGTTCGACGGATTCCAAAATACCTTTGTTTTGTACCCTTTTTGGGGGGACCTTGACCACCTCCTCGTCCAAATCTACGTGAGGGGTTCCCCATTGTATAAATGCCTCACCACACTCCTCCTGCGGACGCCTCGACATACCATCTATGGCCAAATTACTGGTTTGACACAGTGCCTCCCTCTTTTCTTGCATTTTCTTCAATCTCTCCTGCATCAAACGGACTATTGCAAACCTTTATCAGCACTCCAGCACCTCCAATACTAAATCCAGAAGCACTTACCTGAAGATTCATCAAGTCTGGATGAGTAACCCAAGGTCATGGCATCATCATCTGGAGCCTCTTTTACTTCAAAAGGTTGACTCTTCTCCAGGACCCATAAGGTTGGCCCCAAGGCCTTTCTGCCTTGCTTATCCATATCACACATTCTTCCATACTGCCTACAAATTTCACATTTGGCAGAATTGTGCTTGATACTGGTGGTGCAGATTCTTCCAAGCTTGAGGCACCTATCACAACTTGGGTAGTATTGCTGGACTGGATGATAATTGTTGGTCTTCTCCATTGGATAGGTTGTTGTAGGTGATCTGGTGTAAGGAGATAAAGGTGGTAATGGGGTGGATGGTGGTGATGGTTGTGGGTAAGGGGAAGGAAAACTCAAGTTAGACATGGCTGAAGGACAACCTGGATGGCCTCTTCAACTTCTCTTTTTATGGTCATCAGGAGATGCCCTCTTCTTCACCAGGGGGTACTGTCATACTGACACCAAACTCAGTCTAACCTCAGTCTTACCCTCAGGCCTGATCTACTTTCTTAGGAACTTCAACCTCAGGGCTCAGGAGACTTACATCAATATTTCTCCAGTAACTATATACCTCAGGATCTTCATGCAGTACATATCTACATATAGTCTAACCTCATACTATACACAGATAGACTCCATAGGCTTGCACATACTCAATCTCCCAGGCTCTACTCTACCTCTCTGTCTAACCCATACCTCTTTGGGTTACCTCTCTGTCTAACCCATAACTCTTTGGGTTATCTCTCTGTCTAACCCATACCTCCTCTGTGTGGTTTATCCTTTGGGAATCTTTATGTACATCCTCCTGCAGATTGTATTACATACTCTCTCTACTTAGTACATAGTGTCATGACTCCCATGTACACTGTACATCCTTCAACTGTACTCTCCCAACTTAGAAAGCTCAGACCTGGAACCTTTTTCCAATGTAGAAGCAGCCTAACCTAATGTAGTAGCATCCCTGATCAGCCCTCTCTGTTACTTAGACTGTTCCCATGACATCATGTGTGTAGTCTGAGCCCCAATCACTTGTACCTCTGTTGTAGTTCCAACCTCTTGTCTATTTAATAAGCCTCCTCTTTCCTCTTCCTGATGCTTCCCCCAAGAAATCAGTTTACTACTTCTTACTAGGAGATCTTTCCCAGCAAGTGTCATTCAGCACCATTCAACCCGATCCTCCTCTACTCCTGTTAGCCTCCTTCAGTAACCTTGCCCCCAAGCCTACTGTGGGTAGAGACCCCTCTGTGCCAAGCCCTGCTTGCATGTCAGCAGCCCTTGTGACAGCCCCAATGGTTGTCAACCATTAGCTTGCCCCAATTGTTGCCAACCATTAGCTTTCCCCAATGGTTTCCAACCATTATCTTGCACCAATGGTTGCTGACCATGAGCTTGCTGCAATGGCGGCTGTCCATTGGAAAAATTCCACCATTTTTAGCATTCAAGTCATCATCCCCCTGTGCTTCTCAATTCTTCAATGCTGTCCCCCTGTGCTTTGAAATTCTTCAATGCTTACACTGCTCGCCTAATTTTGATAATAATGCAGTTTCAAAAAAAAACAACCCATAATGGTACAATACCTCTTGAATGGAGCCCCATCAAAAAACCCCAGACTCTTCAATCAATCTGTTTCAAGAAGTTTCGCTGGCTCAAACTCCCACTTCTCTCAATGTCTCCCGTCCTACTGTAGAGTTGTTATGAATATCACCAATTCAACAGATATTCATTGGCAAATAATTCACAATTCCCTACAATAATCCCAGGTTCAATCACTGCCATCATCTTGCATTCATCAACCAATCCACTCCACTACCTCTCTAGTCCCATCCAAGTCTTCATGTCTACTACATTGCATATCAACCCTAGCAAGGGAGGTTTTTCTTCAAGACCATGCACAAATTAAATTCCCTTGCTGTGGTTTCAATGGTTCTGAGCCTTTGGAATTGAATTGGAACCAGTTTTTCACGGGACTCATCATTAAACATTGGAACCATGCCCATGCACACAGTGCATTTTGAAACTACCCATTCAACTCAGTGCATAAAACCAAATTCAACCTTACCATTGTCCTCAAGAGGTGGTTTATTGGTAGGATATCAGATATTACATCTGGAAAATATCTTTCAGAAGCCCATTCAGCAAAACAAAATCAGACAATAAAATCCATATGGCTCAAACAAGTAAGCAATTCCTTGCTATTATCCCATGGTATTTTTTACCCCAATATTTTTGCTTGGTTTTTCCTCTCTGCCTACAGCTCTCAAATCAACAAACAGAGATCTTGGAATCACTTGGATTACCAGAAAATCAGTCAAGTATATTCAGTGAAACACAATGTTGCTCTGACACTGAGGTCTCCAATGAAAAAGTCTTCCAGAAGGTCCAGTGCCCATGGCAATCTCAAGGTTTCTCTTCCCTTGGTCACCAAATAGATAAAACATTTGAAAACATGAAAGATGAGAAGCTTTTTACACAATACAAATGTGGTCAGTCAATGTGGATGATGAGGAAACCTTCCAAACTCCAAGAGAAATGCCTAGAGGTGCCAACAAGACTCCCTAGCAACTTTTATCATCCTGATTTGATTTATTCACTTTGACTGGAGGGGAAACAGCTTTTGGATATGCAGCCTCCAATCAACCTTGCCTTCATAATGTCTCAACTCATAACTTAAATTATTTGTTGATCTAAATTCATGTTTCAATATTGATTCCTGTGATAATAGAATGTTCAAATCTCACTATTTTAATCCATAGACTCTTGCAAGGATATCCTACTTAGAATATTTTTGCCATCAGAAGTATCTGTGTTGTAAAATAACATAAATATAATTAAAGCTTGAACATGTCCAAAGTGTTTTAATTACTTTCCCCTGCATCAAAATAAATTCTACATTGTTTAATTATTATCAACCTAACTGTACCAACACCATTTACATAAAAGTTCCTTCATGCAATGATTTGATGCGGTACATACCTGTGACATATAAGTCTGCGTTTGGAAACCTCCCATATGTATTTTTATGTGTATATGGCCATGGGAGAGGCCCAAAACAACATTTGTCCTCAAAAATATACACCTTTGGGTTTCAATATACACCCCATTTGCAAATGTATATGCAACCCCAGATCTGAGGGTGAGATATACAGGGTTGACCCTGAATGTGCAGCACCACCAGAATTATGGGCCACAAGAAATGGTGTGCATAATGATGCACATTCACAAATACACTTTGTTGAACCACCCCATATGTTGCATATGTGACATACAGGGTGTAACTTCTTTTTGGCATGGCAGCGCAAGTTACACCCCGGCTGCTGAACATACTAACTAGCTGTAACCATTGCCTTTCTGGTCCATTCTTGAAGGTTACAGCTACAAATGGGCAGGATTTTTGGCTGCAGGGCCCCAGGGATTTGTCCAAATTTACAGTTACAAATTGGCCCATGGGCAGATCTGTAACTTGTAACCTACAGCTACAGTTACATGCAGCAGCCAAACACACCCTAAATTGTTGCATGCTGGGTGATCAACAAACAAGTTGTAGGTGATTTATGCCAAAACCCTTGGCAAGGGCTTGAAAACAGGATTGTATGTATGTTGACCCCTCAGCATACAACTTGATTTTAGTGCACTCGACATGGGTGTTGACCAGATGTACTCAATGTGTTTTACCTCTGCTGCTCAGCATACAACCCCATTTTTTTCACACCACAAGGGTGCTGTACACTGGCCACTCAGCATACAACTCTGGTTTGAAGCACTCCACTAGGGTGTTGGAATAATGAATGTGGTTGCTGCATGCTGGCTCCCCAGGGTGAAAATTCATTTTGGAGCACTTCACCAGGGCATGGGGATAATGCACTTGGGTGTGGTAAGCTGGCCGCCTAAGGTACAACTCCATTCTGGAGCAATCCTTAGCTGGGTGGGTTGCCAAGCACATACCACTCATGTACTTTGCCCCCCCCATCATTTGATTTGTCCCGCAAGCAGGAGAAGATAAAAAACCATGAGAAAAAAAACAATAACAAAATATATATATATATATATATATATATATATATATATATTGTAGCATGCCATACCAGGATGGGTTTCCCAGCAGATTCCACTTATGTACTTTGCCCCCACATCCTCCAATGAGTAACTCAAGAAGAAAAAGATAAAAAAACATAAGAAAAAATGGAAATAAAATAAAGATAAATAATCAAAAATAAAGTTGAAAAAAATATCCAACTTCTGCAATCCAATGCAACTTGTGAGCTCAATTCTCAAAGGCACAAATAATGCTTATATTTATTTGGTAATATTATGAACTAAAATGTGGTTACTGATCTCTATGGTGTTATTTAAAACTATTTTCCTGCAAGACAGTTTTTATCCCCCTGGTTCAACAGGCAGTAAAATGCTCACTCCTACCTGGTGTTTGAAAAATTTAATTCTTCACTCCAACAGTGTGTCAGAGTTGGTGGCTCACTCCTTAGTTAATTTTCCAATCCACCAATTACATAGTTATGTAATTGGAGGTAGCAGTTCTGATGATTTGGAGGTTTAATTGGTTTTACACTTTCCCCTGGAACTTGGTGGAGCAATTTGAGTTGAACTCCACTCATGGATTCTCTCCAGGACCAGAGGGGATTGAAGGTGTAGTAGGGTAAAGATAGGTGGATTTAGAGTTGAGGGTGATGTGAAAACCTCTGTCAATGACAGAGGGGGGGAGGTGATATCAACTGAAGATAAAACAGAGATAATTCTTGAGATATAGCTTGGATACAGGTGAGATAAAAATTGCCACCTGCATATGGGTGGCGCCCTATTCTATGTGGTGTTCATCAATATTTTCCCAGATCAGCCAGCTATGGTTATCTGCATCTCTCTCTTTTTTTTTATTAAACGATTCCATTTTTATACTCTTGTGCAATGTCAAAATTTCATCTGTTGAATTATGCAAGCAGGGTTTGATGAAATAACAGGCATCCTCAGTAATTGAACTATTGTAACATCCTATATGCAATTGCTTATAACTCCAAAGGGCTACAAACTTCTTCTCATGCTTTCTTCAGACTTTCCTAATTTACTGTGACATCTCCATGTCCTTTTCCTTGGATTAATAAATATTTAAAAAATTTATTTATATTCCTTCATGGTTCTTGACCCAAAAGTTTTTTTCAAAAATAAGCAACACAAATTTAATTATATTTGAATACCCTTTAAAATATTTCTAATTTTGTTTTTTGATATTCTTGGGGCAAATTAGGTGAAAATGTTTATGATGAAAATTTTACATGTAATTATTCACCCCATCAAAAAGTCTTGAATCTTATTCACTTCATTCTTGGGAATTTCCACCAGTTACACCCTTTATTTCATTCATAAGGGACAAATCTCTGTCTGTTACAATGACTTTTGGGATATCCTCTTCAGCTCAAATCATTTGGAGTTTTGAAAAAGCCCCATATTCCAATCAATTTTTTCCATGGATCATCAGGGTCAATACAATTAAAAATTATTGGACTGTCAAATCCATCTCAACAAAGTGCAACAAGGTGAATATTTAGTAGTTTTTACTGTATGTGAAATCCACTTTGTACAGATTATGGATCAAAATTTGATATATTTTTGGAATAATTGGTAAATTTTGAACAACAAATGGTATTTATTGCAGTTTTTATAGATGATTAGTGATGTATACAAATATTAATTGGGCTTTATTGAGATAGACCTCTTCTTTTCTTTAATTCATCATAACAAAAATTGAATTTTTTGGTGGTATCAATTGTTGAATTTGTTATTTTTTGAGTATTTCAGTGAAGATAATATTGATAAATATTTTGATGGTGAGGAAATTAAAAGATTGGCTGAGATTCCATCTTTATCCTTTTCAAGATTAAATCCTTTGGAAAGACATGAAATCCATTCAGAATTTAGTTCAAACATTTATATTCTTATCAAAATTCATGTAAAATGTTTCAAAAAAATTAAAACTAATACCATTCCATGCTTTGGATCATGAATAAGAATTTGATTTTCATAGTTTCAGATACTTAATATAAATAAATACATAAGTATTATTTACAAAGAAATTTAAAATATAAAAAAATGAAAAAAGAATTTCAATAGAATCATGAAAAATTTAAGGAGGGCTGGTGTTGATGGCCACAACAACAGCCCTATGGATGCCTTCAAAATTTCTTTCTTCCAGAATTTTTGATGGAATCCATGGCTTTCATAACAGGGGTGTATTTAGTAAAAAATTGCTAAATTTTTTCCATGAGGAATCTTTCTTTTTTTTTGGGAAAACACACCAAAAGATATGATTTTGGAAAAATTGAAATTTTAAGATCACCTATTTTTCAAAAAATTGTGTGTTTTTAGTAAAATGAAGTGCAATTACTTAGCCTGGGAAAAAAAATACTTGCAGGGGTGCCTTGATTGGTTTTTACAAAGGAATTTTTTCTGGGTCAAGAAATTTTTTTCTCCATAGGCTAAAAGGTAGGTAGAAGAATGTGATGGAGATGAAGTTAAGATGGAATAAATTCTGTGATAATAATACAAGTTGAATGCTCAGAGGATTGAATCAACCTGAGACAGGAATCCTTGATTGAATCCATTGTTTGAAATTTCTTGGATGGACTCTCCAACAAGACTACCTACCTGCTGCAAATAGAATTCATCACAACAGAAAATGGCAAAACCAGGACCTCAAAAAAATTCCTCCAAACAATAGGTGGCCTGATCTACATTGAAATTGGTACTAGACTGGACCTAGCATATGCAGTCAACTTCCTGCCTGGATTCTTGGGAACTCCCAACTTTTATTCACATAAAATATGTGCATATTTATTTCACATTTATGAAATACTCCTAAATATATAATTTCAAATTGCATACTTGTGGGAATGCAAATCTGGACTTATTTGTTTCTCAACAACCCAAATCTTTATTTAGAAATAATTTAAATATCTACCTCTGATCCAAGGAATTTATTTCCCTCAGGGGAATTTTATACTTGTACCACAGTTTATGATCCTGTGACTTAGCCAAGAAATTCAGATATCCCCCATATCCTTTTCAATACTTTATGTGACCAAATCCCCCCTCAAAAGACCATTCCTTCTTCTGAGTCTTTTTTTGTCACTTTATCCTCAGAATCCTATGGTTCTTACCCATTATTAAATTCCATTAATTCATTTTTCTGAGAGAAATACTATAGTATTACTACTGTGCTTACCCTCCACTCCATCCTTGAAATGCCCTTTCTTCTTTTAAGTCCTTTGAGGGGCCATAAAAATATTTTATTTTCAATCCTGGAGGGCAAAAAAAAGCTTGAATTCCCTCTTTTTTCTGTCAATCATCACCAATCCAGATGAGTCTCAGCCATCCAGACATTTTTTAACCTTTCTTGTCCATCAATAATATTTTCTGCCTCTTGAGTCCTGCCTCCAACAACAGCTTTTGTGAGAAATTTTAATGCTGTTGATCTCAGCCATCAAGATGTTCTTCCAACTCATCTTTGTCATTGGGTCCTCTTCCCAAATATTGTTTTTCTGATTTCAAGTTCTATCCTCCTCAACATCAGGATTACCCACTATGGTGCCCCCCAGCACCTTTTGATATCAATACTCCTTGCATCTTTGTCATCAGAGCATTGATTCTGTTTATTTTCAGCATGCTTCATACAGTTGGTTTTCCTTCCCCCATGGAGCCATTGTCTTACTCAAGTTCTTGGATGACCCCCAGTCTCAAGTCCCATCCTGCCCTTTGGATGTTTGACCAGTTCCCCTGCACCTCAAATCTCAATCTACATGCCATCAAACTATTTGAATCTCCCACCCAAGAATTCCACAGCATCTGTTGACATTGGGGATTGGGGAACCTCCAAGCCTGCAAATCAACCGCTTTCCAAAACTCCAACTGCTTAACACCCACATTTCTAGTCCAAGCTGTTTTCCAACTCAGCTTGAGACAAACAGCAAATTTTTTGACTTTTTTGTGGATGAATTTCTTGAATTGGACTCCAGAATTTTTCTGGTCTTCCTTTCTGGCTTGTGTTTTTTGAGTTGTTGAGGGGGGGATGTTATTCAAAGAAAATATGTCCATATTTATTGCAAATTTATGAATACTCTTATTTAAATATTTTCACATGAAATACTTGTGGGATTAAAAAAATTTACTTATTTTCTTCTCAACACCCCAAATATTTATTTATCTTCTATTTAATAAAAATATTTGCTCCTGCACCCTTGGAAAATACCAGCATTGTTTTCCTTGGGTGCAGGTAACCTTTTTATTTCCTGTTGTAAAGGATGTGTGCTGTACATCTTAATGTTTTTCTTTTTTAGTGTTTCTGCTTTTTTTTCCTTCAGGTGAATATACATATATCTGATTTTTCAATTTTTTTAGGTTTCCGCTTTTTTCCCCTCCATTTGAATATACATATATCTGCATTTACTGATAAATAATGTTTGGGCCCTCTTTCTTTTTCCCCAGTATATGTGTCACACAACTCCATGTGAATACATATATCTGCATGTAATTATACAAAATAATCTGCACGTTACTTATACAACATCAGCTTTTTGTCTGCTTTTTTTCCAATTATTGCACAAAACCATGTAAATACAGACATTTGCAATTATCTTACTGTACACACTGAAACAAGTAAAGTGTAACAGGGGGATTTAATCAAGGATAAAAACTTCAGTGCAACATCAAGAATCTGAAAGACATGTAAAAAAAGATAATGGCAAGCACCACTTTTGGAAAAATTTGATGCATTTTAAAATCATGAAAACATGCAGGTGTGTGGGAAAAACAATAATTTTTGATTGATAGAAAGAAAAGCCAAAGAAATAATATTCAATTTTTCATCCAATCTCGACTGCAAATCAGGGCCTCAAGGGCCTCTGGAGCAAATTTTGTTCTGAAATCATTCAAAACATGACCACTAGTAGAGAAGGCATAAAAGATTAGAAATACAAATGAATTAATTATCACACAAAATTCAATAAAGGAAGTAGATGATTATTACTTATTCTGATGCAATAGAGGTCATTGAAACCATCAAAATTTTCTTTGCTAAACAAGCTAAAGTTGGAAATAAACATGAATTTTCTTTCCACCAATTGAGTAAGCTAAATTCAGAATCACTTTCCAGTATTTCAATCAAAGGTTCTTGAAGTTATAAATTCAATTCAGCAAAAGGATTGCTTAATTGAGATTGTGTGTTTCCTGGTGAAAACTTGCAAAAACCATCTAATTTGGAATTTCAATATGATTTTCAACAATTTCACTAGAATTAAAATTTTGTTTTTTGACTGATGATTTGGGAGAATAATAGTCAAGCACTAGATGCATTCTTTTTCTGAGCTATTGTATGTAATTATAAACAAATTCAACATTCATAGTCCTTGAAATAGTTTATTCTATGTATTTGAACTTGTAGCAAGGATCAAAAACACTTGCAAGAGCTATAAATTCATTCATGTTGGACCAGTAATTGTAAAATTTATCAATCATTGGCTGAAAAATTGAGGAAATACAATCATCTTCAATTCCTTGAGATGAGACTTCCAGATGATATTCAATGTCCTTCAGAGTAAGAAAATATATGTTGGAAGTTAGATATTTTGTACCAGAAATTTCATTTGTTGCTTGTTGAGAAATATCAAAGAAGTCCTTCATCACTCCAAGTTCAAGCCATTCAGCCTCAGAGGGGAAGTCTAAAAACTTCAACTTTGAAATCTGATGATGCTTGAATGCTGATTTGGAAGGAAATGCAGAAGAAATCATTTCATGGGTTGATTTTGATCTTGTTGGGACATCAATAGTAGGTTCTTTCAGTTTCTTTTGTGAGATGCCAACAATATCCATGGAACTTTCAAAGTGCTTTTTTAATGATTGGGAAACCCTTAAAAATTTAATACTGGATCTGAGCTTGTTGATAGCATCAAAAGAAATATTCAAGCCATCTTTCAAAACAAGTTTGAGGATATGAGCTGCACATTGAACATGAAGAAAATTTCCGCCCAACTCTAATTCATTGTTTGGATTTTCAAGAAGTAAATTGCCTAGTTGGCTGATTTCACTATCATGAGAGCTGGAATTATTAGTATTATTAAATTAAATTTTATCCATCAAGCTCCAAGCATGAAGGGTCTGGGCTATTTGTTCACTGATTTAAATTTAAGTATGTGGAGCGGGGATTTGTTTGAATAATCAAATTTTATTGTTGAGTTTCCAGTTATCATCTAGAAATTGACCAGTGACAACCATATAGCCATCATTTTGAGGAGATGTCCATCAATCAGTTTTAAGTGCAATTGTTTCTACTTTGTCCAAAATGTTATGTATTGAGTCCTTGAGGATATCATATAACTCCATCCATCACTTCTAACAGTATTTTTACTTATTGGTTGAAATAATGGTTTTACTTGCTTCAAAAATTTCCTGAATCCTTCATGCTCAGCAATCATCAATGGATACTCATGCTTAAAAATTATCTTTACCATTTCCAATCTTGAAGTTTTCTGGTCAAACTCCTAAGTTCAAAATTTCCCCTTTTCAGGATTCAATAGTATTTGTATTAGTGGTCCAGATGAGTCCCCTGACTGTGCGCATCTCTCAGCATGACAAAAAAGGTGAGTTTTCACAGAATTCCCCATCCCAGAAAGAGAATACTTGAAATATTTTCAGATAGCTCATACAACATTACCTGATCACATGAATGATAATTTGATTAGAAATTGATTAACAGAAATGCCCCCAGAAAAATAATACTTTCCTTTCTCTTTTTTCTCAAAGAATTCGCACATTTTGCTTGTTGTTCACCTTTTTTTGTTTGATTTTTTATTTGTAAATACCACAACACAATGCCCTTTGTTGTTCATTGAAGGAATTTTTGTTGATTCTGATGTGGCAATGGAAGCCTTGGAAGTGGAGTATACCAATTGGTTGAATGATGAGGAGGGTGAGGGACCAGTAGCTTGAAGCAAGGAAGGGTAGTTCTACCCTCCACCTCTTCAAACCACAGGTCTATCTGACTCATCCTGACAAAATCTCCCATTATCCAACTTTGAATCCATTGTTTTACCCATTTGGAGACAGCTGCACCACCCATCCCTTCCCACACACTCATAAAACACCATACATACACCAACTTGCCTCCCTTGAATTTTCAAAAATCTACTTCAAACCCTTCCTCCTTCTTTAATTGGATGCTTTCAAAGCAGCCCAAATATAGATTTCCTGACCAAATACAAACGCCAAAACCTGCTGGGATTCCTAAAAAGTTTTATTTCCTTCCAAGGGGAAAGCCCAAAGCCAACCCCAAACCCATCAGGTACAGGCTAGCCCATGGGCTTCCCAGCCTGGTAAGCACCCTAACTTGATATCCTTGATTCCTCTGAATAAAACAACTAGGATTTGTTTTAAAAATTACCTCTTCACTTCCTTTCATGGTGGTTTAAAATTAATCATACCACTCAAATTGTGATGAACTTCTTCAGATTTCACATTTCCATCACTTGAGAAATCTAGCCACATATAATCACCCTGATCTTAATCATAAAATATTTGACAACTCTCAACTCAGAAATTGTTTATGGATTGATCACCATCCAGAAACTATTCTGTTTCCAAAAATTCTCAACATAGAAGAAATAATTCTTTGATATAAAATCACAGGTCCACACATTCTCAGTAGTGGACCCATCATCCATCTCATCAGTCAAATGGCCAACTTGTTCCATACAATATCCAGATATAGTAGCACAGGCTTTAAAATGAAAGATCATGGATGCAATATTTGGATTGAAAATGGGAAAAACTCATTTTATATAATTCCAGAAGAGAGGTCTGCCTCATGCTCACATCTTGGTAATTATTTTCCGTGGTCACCAACCAAGAAAAATTGAAGAATTTTTCATGGTTGTTTTTGCAGAGATATATGATCAATTAACAGAGTAAAAACTTTTTCAAGCAGTAAAAAGAAACATTATACCTGGCCCATGTGGTACTTCAAAAATTGAAGAACCTTGCATGTATGATGGAAGATGCAATAAGAAATACCCCAAAGTCTTCTATCCTGAAAGGTTTGTGGGTGAAAGCAGTTATTCAATATATAGAAGATGCCATAATTGACCTAAAATTTTATTTAGGAGGAATCATAAAAAATTTATTCTTGATAATTTGTGGGTTGCTCCTCAAAATCATTACCTTTTGAAAAAGCACCAATGCCACATAAATTTGAAGAAATGTGAATGTATCTTGGCTGTGGAATACCTCTAAAAACATGGCCCTTAAGAATTCATTTTTAATGTTTATGTTGGTGCAGATATGTATCAAATAGAATATTTTAGGTATTCAAGATGGGAAGCTCCTCCAGAGGAATTTTGGAGGGTTTCTTTATTCAATTTATTTTATATCCAACCTTCATTGTCATTAAAAACAGTTATGCAAAATATAGAAGCCACCAAAATGGACCTACCATTTCACTGAGGAAGAATCATACAGGCTTTTTCATTGATAATTTCTGTTGTGTTCCTTAAAATCCTTTGAATTTTTTCAAGGTACCAATGACACATAAATACAAAGATATGTTCAGGTATCTTGGCTGTTAAATATCTCTAAAAATACATTCATAAGGGCTAAAATATTTTTACTTTTGATTTTTTTGCAGATTTGGATTAAATAGAATTCTTTAGGTATTCAAGATGGGTAGCTCCTTCAGAGACATGTTGGGGAGGTTTTTCATTCAAATGTTTTTATACTTCACCTTCTGTTTTAAGGCTGGATATTCATCTTCCTGGCCTTTTTTTTTTTTTTGAACCAGAGGAATCCCTGGATGAAGTTTTCCAAATATTAGCACAATCAAAAAATATTCTTACACAATATTTCAAAATGAATGCAATTGATGGTTTTGAAATTAAAATTCAATATTCAAAATTTCCATAATAGTTCACATTTTATCCACTCAGAAAAGATTGAAGGCACTTTCATGTTGGTTATTGAATCAGGAAAAATTTTAATTCTCATCCTGCCAATTCAGAAAGTTAGTTTGTCATATTTTTTTTTTTGAATAATTATGTTTGTGCTACTTAATTTAATAAACTAAAGCAAGTAAATGGAATTTCTTATGCAAATTTCAGAGATGAATCTTTTTCAATTTTTTCATGTGAGGAAAATAATCATTTAGAAATTAAAATTTGGGGAGCTGATGAGGAGATTCACCCTTTCCAGCTAAGAAAGTTGTTTGTCCTGCTATTGGCACTTTTTCAGCCAGAAATCCCACTTTCCCCATCAAATTATTGCTTCAATTTGATGTTGGAACCTTCAACTAATTCTGGGATCACAGATCAAATGGTCCCAAAAATTAAATATTCTCATCAATCAACCCACTTATATTTCAAAACCATGGAAAACAAATGGGAACATCCTTTCCTGATTTTCTAAATTTGATCAAACGGTAAAAGTTAAAAAATAAACAGGAAATTGATTCTTGAAGAAGAAGAAAATTCTGCTGTAAATGAATCAGATTTGCAAAAGATTTATCAAACTCAAATTAAATGCATGAAATTATTCTCATCCCGCTCAATTGTTTATTGATGAATCTGGTGGGTGAGATGAAGAACCTATGACTCATAGGAATGCTCTTGACTTGTTTGACAGACTACTTCAAGATCTGATGGATTTCCATTAACCTTTTTAAGGAAAATGAAGAGTTCTTGGTGTTTCTTTAGGAAAATTCTACCTGTTTCTTAAAAGGTACATATCCTCAAATTTTTGATTAAATTTTGTGGAATACTGAATTCTGGAATCATTCTCAAGTTTTCCTATCTCCATTCAAATATCTGTGTTACATGAAATAATGAAGATCATTCTTGAGAAATATTAATAAATGTTTTCTCCATAAAATTACAAAACCACTATCTTGATACCAGTTACCTGATTTATTGTGTTATTCTAGGTTAAAAGAATACCTAATCATAAAAGATAAACTAATTACTGCTTTCTTCACCGCCTGGGAATTAGCAAGAAAATATAATGACTAATTACTCAAGCTATGGATCTCTTTATTATGACACTCAAAATTCATATCAAAAAGATTTTCTTAATTAATTATTTCTTCCAAAATTTCTGCCTCATAACTAAACAATAGAAATTTCAGAAAATTCCAAATTCTAGCCTTCATCTTCAAGATCAAATTTTCACCCATGGGCAGTCATATGTTTCATTGTTAAGTTTTTGATCCATAAATTTAACTTGGGTAGTTGTTGAACAGAAACCTGAAAAAATAATTTTATTTGAAAATGACAATTTGGTTTACCATGAGGTATGAAATGCTATCCAGAAATGGAATTAATTCCACACTTATCTTTTGAAATACTTGAAAAATCATTCATTTCATTTTTTTTAAAAAAACTCCATTCTTGAAATTTCCCACTTAAATTTTATAGTATTTAAAAAATATCACATATGTTCATTTCAAATTCTTTTTATTTAATTCATTCCCCAAATTTGGGAGAAAAATACTAGTCTTCTATCTACTATATGCTAAAAATATTGGCTCCAGCACCCTCAGCAAAAACTGGTGTTTTTTGCCTTGGTCCTGCATTCTACATTCAACTTACCAACTTTGAGGATGCAAACCATGCATCTGAATGTCAATTTTTTTTTTCAATTTATTTTTTTTAGAGTGTCTGCTTTTTTGTTACTTCATTTGAATATACATTTATCTGCTAAGTTTTGTGTCCGCTTTTTTTCCACAGTATATGTTGTCAGCGTTCCCGCACCTCACCCATGAATGCCGCACCACACCACCATTGTTGCACATCTGCGCTCCAGCTCCCACCAATATCTTCAAGTCTTTCCTTGTACTCCCAGCAAAGCCTCTCTTCACAAGCTCTCCCCACTCTCAGTTCCTAACCCTCATCTCCAGCTTTCCTTGCAACTCTCAGCCAAGTCCACTCCACAGGTCTCCTCAACTCAACAACCAACTCAGTCTTCTACCTCACCAGTATTCAGGAGGAGCCTGGACCTGGTATAGCCAAGGTATTTCTTCTTCTCAGTTACTGTTATTTATCACCACATCCCCACTCAGTACTATTCACCTCTCTATGTGTTTCCATTTCTAACTCATGTTTGTCTCATTGTCTCATAAATCAAGGGTGACTATACACATCCAAAAGAACCTCCTTTTGGCGTTTCTATTAGCAGAAGACCCTACTTGTCAAGCTTAGTCCGCAGGGAAATTCTCTTCAGATACTGTTTCCTTTATTCTCTTTTCATCATCTTTTCTAAACTAACTAGTTCCAAATTATGTCTCTATTCAAGATAACTTATTGCTATAAGGATTTTATATCTATATACATGATTGACTGCAATAAAGAAGTTTATCAGATTCTAAATATTAAATATGTATCACACAACTCTAAATATCTCCATTTACTTACACAAAACATATGATTTGTGTCTGCTTTTTTTTTTTCTTGCACACACCCATGTACATACATACATACATACCTACAACACCTTCACAGTAACAGGGGGATGTAACCAAGGAGAAAACCTTCTGCCAGAAATGTAACAGACAATAGTTTAACCATTGGATGTAACCAATGATATCAGCTTCAGTGTAACATCAAGGGGCTTGGGTGTAAATTTTTCTACATAAATACCCCCTGCTCTTGCCACACCACTAGTTATATTTTTGATCTCCTGGATTAACCTTCATGAAAAAACCATGAGTCATTTTCCAAATCTACATAGAAGAAAATCCTCAGTTCCTTTCATGGAGGTTCAAAATGAATCACCCACCCCCTTCCTCATTAAATTCTTCACAATTCACATTACCATCACATGAGAAATCCAACCAACTATGATCATTCTCACTTGAGACATCCAACCACATATTATCATTCTCACTTGAGAAATCCAACCACCTATAATCATTCTCACTTGAGATATCCAACCACATACAATCATCCTGATCTTAATCATCAAATATTTATCAACCCCCAACTCAGAACTGGGTTACAGATTGATTACCATCCCCAAAAAACAAGACAGTATTCTTTTTCAGAAATTCTCAACATAGACAACATGATTCTTTGATACAGAATAATAGGTCCTTGCATCCACAGTATTTATACTATGAACCATCTCACAAATTTTTCAATTTTCCATCTCAACCCTCTAAAAATAAATTTAACCCAAAAAATTCACCAACTGTACAAAGGTATCCTAATTACTCCATTTCAAATATAACACATCCACATCTCTTCCATGAGGCACCCCTTCAACCACCTTCACCCATAGTTCAAGAAGGTAACTCCAACCTTCCAATCCAAAGCAACCTCCCAAATTCATGGAATTCAAACACTTAATTCCAAAGACATGTACCAAACTCACATACCCTCAACCTGCCAATCTCTGCTGAAACCCATCCTCAATTTTTCTAAAACAATAGTTCCAATGCTCACATTCAACAACTCAACATTGAAACTTTTTATGGTTCACCAAAATCTGTTGCTCCAGTGCTTGAAGGAAAATTGGCAGATCAACCTCAAGAGACTGTTGTTCAAGGTGACCTCATTCACTTCACCACTTTGGGGGAAAATGAAATTATTTTTGAAGATGATTAAGATAATTGCCAACAAGCAAACAATATGCATCCTGTGGCCTGGGGGTGGCATGAAACTCCTCAATTTTAACCTTACACTTTGAGGGCCACATGAATTTGTCTACACTGCCAAGAAATTTTTTTTCAATATGAAACAAGCTCCCTGTGCTGTTGCAACAAGAATGTTTAATTGTCCCAGCAAAGACCACCCAATGAGTTGCTACATTTGTTCAAAAGCGCAACAAGCAATCAATCTTCCCCTGAGAGTCAACTCATAACCAATTTCAGGCTCATAAAATCCAATTTTGCTTTGAAATCAATGGGTCTTAAAAAAAATCCCCAGCATGATATCTCAAACCATACCAGGGGAATATACACATTCAGAGTTAATGAAAATATCCACCACAATATTGGAATTTTTAAACCTACAGGAAAAAACCCTTCACCCTTTTTGCAATTGTACATTTTTGACACAGATAATGAATTGGGGAATAGGAATAGATATAGTCCCAGTTTTTCCCAAGATCTGTTTATGAGGATTCAAAATATCCTACATAATCAAAATTTATTGATGCAGATCTTTCAGAGAGTTTCTCCTCATGTTTTTCAAAATCAATCTGTCTGGCTGGCTGATCCATCTTCTCAAAATATGGATCAAAGGGTTTAAAAAATACCAACAGGAGGCCAAATATTTGCCATATGGATAGGAGGTCAGTATTTTTTATTATTATGATTTTTTTTAAAAAATAAAATTTCCTGATATTTTTCTCTTTCACACAGGGAATTACTCTTATCGTTTGTCCCATGGGGATTTATTGATCAGGAACTCCAATTTCTCATTAAGAAGGATAATTGAATCAAGCAAACTATATGACCAACTCCACTATGTACTTCTGCATCCACATGGTGAATTGGGTTGGTTTGCAGAATTGAAAGATCAACCAGGAAAAAGTTGTTTCACTGCTATGAATTATTATTCAAACTTTGTAGAATTCAGACATCCAGATTATTCTCTTTTGCACTGGGGTGGTTTTCTCTTTCAGCAATATTTTTTTGATCAATATGTAAAGATTGAGACAGATAGGTTTTACTACATCTTCCATCATCAAAATGAGCTTGGGATTGAACAATTTTATGGTATTGTTGATTCCATGAACCTTTTTTTTGATACAGGAGAGGAAGAAGGTATGTTTCATATATTATGGGAAAAAAATTGAAGAAATTTAGTAATTCAATAAGTTTCTTATATTTATCACATTTTTACTTAAATTATTTTCAGGTAGGTGCTACATCCTTCCATAATCTTTTATTGGTGGTCCCAGAGACATGAAAGCCTGTTATCAAGATGCTATGGAAATTTTACAGCACATTGGAAAGCCAGATATTTTCATTAATGTAACTTGCAATCCTGATTGGCCATAAATTTTCAAGAGTCTTTTACCTGGTGAAAAATCTCAAGATAGACCAGCTACAGTAACATATGTTTTCAACTCAAAAATAAAGAATATTTGCAATGAAATATTCAAGGATGGAATATTTGGGTTGAAAATTGGAATAACTCATGTTATATAATTCCAGTAGAGAGGTCTGCCTTTTTCCCAAATCTTGTTAATTCTTCACTGTGATCACCAACAAATAACATCTGAAGAAATTGACATGATTGTTTGTGCAGAAATACCTGATCAATTTACAGAGCCAAATGTTTTTCAAGAAGTCAAAAGACACATGATACATGGCCCATGTGGTCTTTTGAACATGGAAGCACCTTGCATGGATAATTGCATATTCAAGAAGAAATACCCCAAAACCTTCTTTCCTGAAACAATTTTGGGTGAAAAATGTTATCCCATATGTAGAAGACGCCAGGAAGGACCTACCATTTTGCAGAGGAGGAAGAATGAAAAACTTGTTCACTGATGATTCTGGAGTTGTTCCTTACAATCCTTACATTTTGGAAAAGTACCAATGCCACATAAATGTGGAGATATATGCAGGTATTTCAGCTGTAAAATACCTCTACAAATACATTTATAAGGGAAATGATTGTGTGACTTTGGATTTTGGTGCAGATTTTGATGAGATAAATTGCTTCATGGATTCAAGATTGGTAGCTCCTCCAGAGGCATGTTGGATAATTTTCTCTTTCAAATTGTCTGCTATTTCAGCTTCTGTGATAAGGCTAGATATTCATCCTCCTGGCCAATAACAGGTTTTGTTTGAACCAGATGAATCCCTGGATTAATTTCTTCAAAGATCAAGACAAGCTAAGACCATTCTCACTGGATATTTCAGAAGAACTTCCATTGATCCAAGTGCAAGAACAATAAAATACTGTGAATTTCCTCAAAATTTCACATGGAATCACCAGATAAGAGAATGGAAACCTAGACAGAGAGGTTATTCAATTTGAAGGATTTACATGGTTTATTCAACAGATTCAGAAAGGTTTTTTCTCAGATTTTTGTTAAATAATTTAGTTGGTGAAAATTTTTGAATGTTGAATTCTCAGAATGGTGGACCCCACTTGTCCTTTTTTTTTGTTCCTTTTCTATTGTTCCTTTTGTTCTATTGGTCTTTTGTTCATTTTACTAGTCAGGTGCCAAGTATGCGCTAGTACGCGCTTTATCAAGATGTTGCATATTCATCTAGACTCATCTCAACCTCAGACTCGCAGATGGCGGGCTACTTAGACTTCCCAGTATCCTCAATTCCTTGGGGCTCCTTCTCTGGCCCGTCTCTCTCTGCTTCAACTTTTGAATTTGGTCTAGGAATCTCAAACCTTCAAGATCCAGCAATCAGAAAGTACCGGACATTGTAGGGGACTCAAGTTAATCCGGTGCAACCTTTCACAACCCCATTGTGACAAACTGAATCTTACCTTTGTTTCTTCAGTCTCCTTTCAGATCTTTCCTTCCCTTAAGGTGCTACTTGCTGTAGGTGGTGGTTGTCTTTATAAGAGTAGCTGAATGTCTCTTCAGAGTCAATTCATTCTCATGTCATTTATCATCTGCTTGGGTATGGTTTTCATCTCATGATTGTTTCTCAGAGCTACGGCATTTTTTTTCTGATTCTGGAACCTTAGTTTTCTGGTTTTAAATCTATATTTCTTAAGAAATTGAAGGTAAATCTTTATCACGATTAACAGTCGAAGTCGCGTCAATTTGAGCAACTTTCAAGTCATCTTCAACCAGAAAATCCATCAATGACAGACTCTCTTACCACCACAATTCTCAAAAAATCGCTGGAGGCAATTCCGCTACTCACACCAGATAACTTCTCAATATGGCGGAACAGAGTAATCAATATGATGGACCTCCAGGAGGATCTCTACACCAAAGTCACAAGACAACGAGTGGACGCTAATGGACACCCAATAGGGCTTACTACCGTCAAGAATGTGCAAATTTTTACAATTCTGACCTCCAAACTAGACACCACAGTCCAAGCGAACATCATCACACCTGACAACAAGAAGGACGCACATCAAATTTGGAAAGATATAAATGAATACTTTGCATCCAATCACGCATCCAACCGTGCCAGGATTTTCAAGGAATTTCTAAGAACTCCTTTCTCTGTATCAAATATTCCGGGGTTCATCACAGACAGAAAAACCGCCATATCAAGACTGAACAAAGTAGGCATTGATCTTCTGACAGACATTGTTGCTTACCTGATTTTAGAGAAACTGCCCCCCAGCATGGAAGCGGTTGTTCAGCAGATTATGCACTTGGAAAAAGAAATCACACCGGACCAGGTTCTTGATCATCTTTGAATTTTCAACAACAATTGGTTTTTGAGTAATGAGGCTCTCTCGGAGAAACGGGAGGAAAGCACCAACTCAGTCGCGTTTTTCACCACCAACCTCAAACCCTGCAACAACAAGTGGCACAATCCTAGGGCCGCTCATCCTGAAGTCAGGTGCTGGAAGCTATACCCGCACCTCAGACCCTCTTTTCCAAAAAAGAAGAAAGCAGGAGCCGAATCCGTCTCCAAGGAAACCTCAGTCAGCTCCTTTCACACGAGCATGCTATTCTCTTCTGACTGTCTTGTAGTGGATTCTGGATCATCAAGGCACATAATAACTGATGTCAAACTTTTCTCACATCTAGACCAATCAGTAACGGGGTTTATCTCAACAACGTTGGGGAAGGATGCTCTGCGGTACAATGGTGTGGATCAATTAATCTGTTGGATGATCAGAAGAAGGAATTTTTTCTCTCAGGCGTACTCTTTTCTCAAGATTCTACAGCTAACCTATTATTGTTGAGGAATCTTGTTCTGGATGGTTTCAAAGTCAACTTTGGCACAAATGATGTTGTAATCCAGAGGGACAACTGGAGGAAAGTAGGGTCATATGTTTGCAATATACCTGTTATTCAACTTTCAAAGCCAAGTCACAATAAATTTTCATTTCTGAGTAAAGATGAACTAATCCATAAGGCACTGGGTCACGCAAGCTATGGGAGAATTAGACAAAAACTGGGGCTCCAAGTAAGAAAATCAGCAATTTGTGAGGCCTGTGCAATCAGCAAGATAAGTCAAGCACCATTCAACAACAAACATCCGCATGCCAAAAGACCGTTTCAAGAACTTCACTGCGATTTGGTGGGACCTATTCATCCCTTGAGTATCAACAGGGACTCATATTTTCTAACCATTGTGGACAGCTGCACCAGATTTTTCATCGTTATACCCATAAAAAATAAGGGCAGCGTGGCAAGTACTCTGAAATTCATTATCAAAGTTGAATCTAAGAGATTCAACTATACTCCCATGATTATCCACTCAGATTGTGGTACCAAGTTCTGGAACCACAGTCTTGCTGACTACTGCAAAAACAACAACATCAGGCAGCAATTTTCTGATGCATACACTCCACAGCAGAATGGATTAGCAGAACGTTTTAACCGACTCATACTGGAGTCACTTAGAACGGTTCTGTTCAACTCTCAGCTTAACAAGCGTCTTTGGAACGTTATCATTTGGTTGTGCGCCTTGGCACTCAATCAATTCCCTTCTCACAAGTCAAAGCTATCCCCTTACAAGCTTTTTAAGGGAAGGAAATTGGATGTTGGTTATTTTCATCCTCTTGGGAACCCGGTCAGTTATATTGTCAAAGACAGGCCACCCTTCTCCAAATTAGAACTAAGAGGGCTCTTTGGTTGGCTAATTGGCTACAACAAAGACCTTCTTTCCTACAAGGTTCTGACAACAGACAACAAACTGGTCAACACAAAACATATAACGCTGCTGGAATTTGACGCCAATCTCAAAAGATTCAAAAATGATGTAGTGGTAGGTGAATGGTGCAACAACTCTCTCATGGTTGACTCTGGTGGATCAATGGAAGTTGATGCTGGCAAAATGACTACTTCTCTCACCAGGCCCCTTTAGTGGAACCCACCAGTCCAATGGTTCAGAATATGGTGGTTGAACCTGTCAGAAAACTCAATCACGGGGAAGACCTTCAGGAAGAATCCACCCCTAGATACAATCTGCGTGAAAGAGTCCCTTCCATCAAACCCCAAAAATACTCCTATAGGTCTGTTGCCTCAAATCCCTCTCTTGACTACTCCAAAGAAAGACATATCAAGCTAAATCAAATTGAATCTCAAGATGTGTGGGAAGAGGTCAATTTCAAACCCAATCAATATCTTAGAACTATGTGGGTGGACAGGATCAAGCCAGCCACGGGTCTTTCTATGGAAAAGAAGAAATCCCAACTGTGCATCATGCGCAATCTACAAACAGCTGGGGTGGACTTTAATGACACCTATGCACCAACGGGGAAGTTTACAATGCTCCTGTTACTAATGCTAAGCGGTCTGGACATGAATCTGGAGATCCAACAATTTGATGTGAAAGCGGTGTTCTTGTTTGCTCCGCTGGACAAAGAAATCTACATCCTCAAGCCTAAAGAGAGCAAGCGGTTGTTGCGGTTTCTCAGATTAAAAAAATCCCTCTATGGTCTGCGGCAGGCTCCAGCCAATTGGTATAGAACGCTCATGGATTGGCTAGAACACATTGGGTTTATCCAATTGAATGCGGACCCCTGTCTCTACACCCATCAACACAAAGCTTCTTCTGTGTTCTTTCACGTAGATGATCTTGTTGTTAGTGGCAAAGTAATGTGGTTTGAGGAAGCATTCCTAAAGAAATTTCCACACTCATCTGCGCACAAACCCAACACTATCCTTGGAATGGATTTTAAGAAAGAAGATGACACAATCAAGCTGAGTCAGAAAAAGCTCATCAACAAAACACTGAAGGAACTAGATCTGGTGGACTGCAGGCCCGTTCAGACTCCCCTAACACCAGGTATTCAGCTGGTTCCAGCCTCTCTGGACGAGCAGGCAGAGTTTTCCAGCTTAGGGGTAAACTTCAGGAAGTATACCGGTATTCTAAATTACCTCTCTTGTAGGACTAGGCCGGACATCTCAGCTGCAGCGTTGATTCTCTCCCAGTTCAATCAAAATCCGGGAGTGTGCCACTGGAAGGAAATGTGGCACGTTTGGAAATACCTAGCCAGGACTTCTTCTCTTGCTCTCTCTCTATGACCGGGAAAGGACAAAAAATCTCTAAATATATTCACTGACTCAACTTGGGCTGATGACCCACATACTTGTAGGTCTCAGACTGGGTACATTGTGTTTTGGAAATCAACCCCAATTGCCTGGAAGAGCAGGAAACAGGGGAATATAACTCTCTCATCCACAGAAGCCAAGTTGAATGCCCTAACGGATGGAATGCAAGAGTCGCTTTGGATACGGTTGGTCATTGGTGATCTATGGAAAAGTCCTCCTTTGCGTCCATCCAAGT
Organism: Puccinia polysora; assembly: GCA_025617555.3. Taxonomy (NCBI): domain Eukaryota; kingdom Fungi; phylum Basidiomycota; class Pucciniomycetes; order Pucciniales; family Pucciniaceae; genus Puccinia; species Puccinia polysora. The sequence goes on from CM062613.1 coordinate 966,945, forward strand.
TTCTGGTAGACAACAAAGGCCTTGTAGACAAGATTTTTCATTTTGGAACTAACTCAAAAAAAAAGTACATAGACATGAAGATAAAGTAGCTCTGCAAAAATTTGTCCTCCAACAATATTCACGTCAAACTTATTACAACAGACTGCATGGTTGCGGACGCACTCCCCAAGGCTGCAAACAAACAAGCGTTGGACCTGCTCACGTCAAAATGTTTCTTCACTGGGTTGCACTGAATTATGGAGGGGTGTTGAATGTTGAATTCTCAGAATGGTGGACCCCACTTGTCCTTTTTTTTTGTTCCTTTTCTATTTTTCCTTTTGTTCTATTGGTCTTTTTTCATTTTACTAGTCAGGCGCCAAGTATGCGCTAGTACGCGCTTTGTCAAGATGTTGCATATTCATCTAGACTCATCTCAACCTCAGACTCCCGGATTGCGGGCTACTTAGACTGCCCAGTATCCTCAATTCCTTGGGGCTCCTTCTCTTGCCGGTCTCTCTCTGCTTCAACTTTTGAATTTGGTCTAGGAATCTCAAAACTTCAAGATCCAGCAATCAGAAAGTACCGGAAATTGTAGGGGACTCAAGTTAATTTGGTGCCACCTTTCACAACCCCATTATGACAAACTGAATCTTACCTTTGTTTCTTCAGTCTCCTTTCAGATCTTTCCTTTCCTTAACGTGCTAGTCGCTGTCGGTGGTGGTTGTCTTTATAAGAGTAGCTGAATGTCTCTTCAGAGTTGATTCATTCTCATGTAATTTCTCATCTGCTTGGCTATGGTTTTCATCTCATGATTTTTTCTCAGAGCTACGGCAGTTTTGTTCTGATTCTGGACCCTTAGTTTTCTGGTTTTAAATCTATATTTCTTAAGAAATTGAGGACAAATCTTTATCAAAAATTCTTTTGATCACCTAAACATTTTCAATGGATTTTTTTACTCAAAATTCACAGAAGCAGTGTTGGCAAAGGGTCTACTTGAGGATGATTGTCATTTGGAATCAATTATGCTTGAAGAAGGTTAATCTATCCATCCATATCATCTAAGGAGGTTATTTGGAATTCTCTTAGCACTTTTTCAACCAGAAAAACCACTTAGATTATGGAATTTCTCATTCAATTCAATGGTTGATGATTTATTTTATTCTGGAATCAGAGATGAAAGGGTTCTCTCTAGTGAAATATTGACATCAATCAACCCAATAATATTTCAAAATATGGGAACCAGTGTTGAAGAGGATTTCCCTGATCCTCCAAGAATTGAATAAACAGTTGGAAGTACAACAAACAACATGAAACAGATCCTTCAGGAAGAACAAAATGCAAAAGTACCTCAATCAGAATTGGAAAATTTTTCTTTGCTGAATTATAGACAGAGACATATTTTTGACCTGATAATGGATCCATGCAATGCTTTACTTCCTTCTTGCTTCTTTATTGATGGACCTGGGGGATCTGGAAAAAAATTTCTGTATAATTTTTTTTTGGCTTCAATAAGATCAAGAGGGTAAATAGCTCTGACATGTGATGGTAGTGGAATAGCTGCCATGAATCTACCAAATGGAAGGAAAGCTCATCTTACCTTTAAAATCCCCTTGAAAATTGATCAAAAATCTTTACCAAGAATCTAAAAGCATTCTCAAAAAGATCAACCTCTCAAATTAACTTCTTTGATAATCTGGGATGAAGCACTTATGAGTCATAGGCATTGTCTTGAGCTGGTTGAAAGACTACTACAAGGCATCATTGATTCCAATTTAACCTTTGGTGGTAAAGTCATGGTTCTTGGTGGGGACTTCAGGAAAATTCTACGATTTATTCAAAAATTTACACATCCCCAAATTGTTGATGCCAGTTTAGTCAATTCAGTTTTCTGGAGATATTTCCAAGTCTTGAGCCTCACTTCAAATATGTGTGGTGCAGGTGATCCTGATTTCCAGAATTTCTTACTTGATGTTGGAGATGGTTGCAATATGATTGAGGTTTCAAAAAAAATCTTTCTTCCAGAACACATGGTTATTCATGGTAATAGTAAAGATCATTCTTTGGAGAAGTTAATCAGCATTATCTTTCAAGAATTGCACCTCTGCTACCTTCAAAATGGTTATATAATGCAAAATGTGATCCTATGTTGCAAGAATACTTATGTAAAAAAGATAACCAAATTAATGCTGAATTCACCCCCTGGAAATGAAGAAAATAATACAATGAGAAATTACTCAAGACATATATCTCTAGAAGATGATACACAAAATCTTTACCAAAAAGAGTTCCTCAATACATTATTTCTTCCAAACCTTCATCCCCATAGCTTAACTCTGAAATTTGGTGTCCTAATAATAGTGTTGAGGAATATGGATTTTAAAATTGGCCTTTGCAATGGGACTTGCTTTTTTGTGGAAAGATTGGGAGCAAATATTATATTTTCCAAGATAGCTATAGGTGATTCCATGGGAAGAGTTGTTTCCATTCCAGGCATCCCTTTGATTTCCCAACCAGATGAAAATGGTCTTCCATTCAAATTTATCCACAAACAGTTTCCAGTAAATTTGGCCTTCTCTTTGACAATTAATAAATCTCAAGGTCAGACAATTTCAAATTTTGGCCTTTATCTTCAAGATCCAGTCTTTGGCCATGGGCAGTTATATGTAGCTCTGTCAAGGATTAGATCAAGCCAATCAACAAAATTAGTTGTATCACAGAGACCAGACAACAAAAGGTGTTTTGAAACTGATAAAATTGTTTACCATGAGGTTCTGAATGCCCTCCATCATGCACCTTGATTCATTTTTGAACTCTTTTTTTTGGAAATTTTTGTCATGATTTTTTGGGTAAGGATGCATTTTATTGACTGTGATTGTTGAATCTTTTTGAAATTATTTATTTATTTACTTTTTTGGGGGGTTCTGACAGATAAATTAACCTGATTTTAAAATTAAAGTCCGCATTTCCCCCCCAATGGGTCTCCAATTTTGGGGGGTAATGTGTGTGTGTGTTTTTTTTAATAATTTGCCCAAATTTCATACTTGATTAAAACTTTTGAAAAAATATCCCATTTTTTCATGTCCATTTTTTTCATTTAATTTTTTTAACATGAGGTGTTGAATTCTATCACCCACTGAAATCACATACCAAGATTTTTTTACTTTCTTATCTGTTGAAATACTTGAACAATGGTTCATGTCATTATTTTTTTAATCCATTCCCCTAATTTCACACTTGATTAAAATTATTTATTATTTAACCCCTAATTCACACTTGATTAAAATTGTTTATTATTTTAAAAATACCAGATCTGTTCATTTCAATTCCTTTTTATTCAATCCCTTCCCCAAATTTGGGGGCAAAAGACTAGTCTACTTCTATAAAAAGATTGAAAAATTTCACACACCTTGCCCGGCGTCAATGTCCTTAGGTTTGTATTCATTTACCAATTTTCTTATGCACCTCTTGCATTTACACCAGGCAAATGCCATGCCTCCCCAAATTTGGGGGCATACACTAGTAAATAATATAAATAGCTACCTCTGATCCAAGAAATGTATTTCCCTTGGGGGAATTTTATGCTTGCACAATTCCAACAACAATCACTGGGAGGACCTGGTCCACCTGGTGAACTATCTGGTGTGGAAACTAAAGGGACAACACCCCTCAATTTGTCCTTGAGTTCCGGAAGTTATTGATCAAAGCATCTGTAAGGAGATTGGATGCAGCCGGTCAAGAGAGAGAGAGAGAGAGAGAGAGCAAGGGATAGAGTGATAATAAGATGAATTCTTTCCTTTCCAATCCAATCCAATCTGATGCCATAAAAAGTGATATCCTAAAGTGCAGTCCAGTCCCTTCCGTGAAGTGAAGTGCTTCCCCTACAACCCAGAGTTGAGAGCAAAGTATTTAAGTCCTCCCTCTCAACCCTAACCTAAGTACAACCACAAGTAAGCAAGAATGATGAAATACAACCCCTAAGCACAGAACCCTAGCCCAATCCTACCCCTCCATCCCTTGCCCCATAACCCATGCCCCTCAATATCGACGTACGCCCGGCTCACCCACCCCCGCGCATCCGCCCAACAACCCGTTCCAGGTATCTGGGGCATACCCGCGTGACCCAATCCGCGCGTCTTGCAATGCGCGGTCCGCTTGGTCCGCGCAAGCCATCCAATCCGCACAAGCTTTCCAATCCGCGCGAGCCTTCCGATTCGGCGCAAGCTTTCCAATCCGCACAATCCGTTGTCTCCCGTCTCCAGGTGCTGAGCCTGACCCGACCGCTGCTGGGCCTACCTGACTGCTGCTGAGCCTGCAGCGCGGCTAGCTGGGGCAAGGCCCTGCCCATTGCTGAGTGTGCCGCCGCTGCTGAGCCCGCCGCTATTGCTGAGCGCGTGGCCCACAGCCCTTTCCCAACTTGCGTCCATAAAAGAGCACCACACCGGTGTACGCCAGACACTACCGCCTGAGGCTCTTCCCCAACATGAAGGCACTACCCTTGTCTTGCTACTCAGATGCCTCCTGGGGGGTGGGGGGGTGTTCTCCAACTCCACAGGAGTACTTATCCTGTGCCACGGTGCACCGGTCCTGTGGAACTCAAGACATCTGATGACCATGGCGGCATCAACCTACCAAGCTGAGTACATGGTGCTGGGAGCTGCCACCTGTCATCTTTTATGGGTAAGAGAACAAATGACCAATCTAACAAGCATCAGGATGGCAGGAGTATTACTATGTGACAACAAATGGGCAATCCATGTAAGGGCATCCTTACCGCAGGAGGTAAAAGTTGGGAGGCAAACCATAAAAATAAGCTTTGTGTAGCAGGATTTGACTTCCCAAACTGCTGCATCAATACCGCAGGGAGGTATCCGTGTGTGATTCCCTGCCACCCGGACCAAACAATTGAGCAGTTTAGGGGGGGGGGGGGGGGAGGGGCGGTGACAACTTTTGGGGGAGGCGGACAAAGATGTCCAGTAGGATTTGCGCGTATTGCAGATGGATGTACCGGATATTGAAGGATATCACGGGAGCTAGAGGGTTGCCAGATTTGGCAACCCAACGTGGTGATATACCTCCCGAGGTAAAATAACGCCGCGGATAGCACCCGCGGTACAGTGGATTTTTGGGCGGTCGGGTGGTGAAGCAGGTTTAGCTTCGCCATTTACCTCCCGCGGTAAGGATGTCCTAAGTCGAGACAATTCCTTCAACCTCAGAACGAGACTTGTGAGTAGGATGATTTTCCTGACAAAACGGGCTATATATGCGGGCAAGACTGAGATAGCATGGGTGGACACTTCCCTGCAACTGGCAAGCATACCGGCCAAACCCCTTGCCCAAGAAAAGGTGAAAGCCCACCTGCGGAGCTTTGTGCACATTCCTGGACAGTTCAATAATTCTTTTGGCTTCCACTGTTATGTTTTCCAGGTCGTCTTATATTACTTTTCCAGGATCCTGTTTCACCGATCAATTATTTACCGAGTTGTATGCACTTCGACTGGTTGAGGGCAGGGAGCTTGTATAACTTGTGGGTATGGGCTCGCCCAGCCGCAGGAAGGTATATAAATACCCCATTCAGGACACAAGATGTAATCCATACTGGAAAGTGAAAAAAAGCAGGAGACACCACTAGACAGACATCTCTCAATGGCGCACATGTTCGCACTTACTCGGCCTAAACTTTTGAATTTCACGAGTTTCAGTTCGTGCCTCAGAGGCTTCAAATCTGATGTACCCCCTCAGAGAAGTTCCTGACCTCGACAGATGAGATCAAGTACTTGGTCCGCAGGCACACTTGATGGTGGTCTCGAGAAGTATTTTGTCCCTTATAATATCTGATATTTACTCAGAAGCAGTTGAAAATAATGTACTTTACATAGTGAGGGTTGGCGCTGACAGACGCGTCACGCAGACTATTCAAGCAGAACCCTATGTGATGGCGCGAAGTCCATGAGATTGATGAATGGAAGCAAATAAAAAGAAACAAAGAATGTCCAGACTGAGTGGGCGGATCAATCAGAATACTCAGCTATCATATCAAGCCTAGGTGGAGCGACCTTCGGAATGGGGAGACCGCAACTATGTCGATATCCTCAGTAAGAGCCAGAGCCATGATCAGATGGAGATCCCTTGTGCGAGCCGTAAGACGAACCATCGCTGGTCGGTGGTGAGTACTGAGGCTTGTCATGAGGTGGAGCGTTGCTTGGTGACTTGGGCTTCTCTGGTGGCTGGTAACTGGGTTTCTCTGGTGGGGTGTAGCTAGGCTCCTTGGGCTTTTCGGGAGGAGTGTACTTGGGTGTCTCGGGCTTCTTCGGTGGGCTGTAGACTGGTGGCTCGGGCTTCTTTGGCGGGGTGTAGCTGGGCGGGGTGTAGCTAGGCTCCTTGGGCTTTTCGGGAGGAGTGTACTTGGGTGTCTCGGGCTTCTTTGGCGGGCTATAGACTGGTGGCTCGGGCTTCTTTGGCGGAGTGTAGCTGGGCGGGGTGTAGCTAGGCTCCTTGGGCTTTTCGGGAGGAGTATACTTGGGCGTCTCGGGCTTCTGTGGCGGGCTATAGACTGGTGGCTCGGGCTTCTTTGGCGGGGTGTAGCTGGGCGGGGTGTAGCTAGGCTCCTTGGGCTTTTCGGGAGGAGTATACTTGGGCGTCTCGGGCTTCTTTGGTGGGCTATAGACTGGTGGCTCGGGCTTCTTTGGCGGGGTGTAGCTGGGTGGGGAGTAGCTAGGCTCCTTGGGCTTTTCGGGAGGAGTGTACTTGGGTGTCTCCGGTTCTTTGGGGACCGGGGGCGAATACGCAGGATGACCATGTCCCCCGTATACATCGTCAGGGCTGCGCAGGGGGCAAGAATGGATTGTGCCTCGTCAGCTAGAATATAATATTTAAATATTTATGTAATAAATAATTCATCAATGATGATCACTTCAGGAGATACTCACATCGAATCTCTGGGCGACATCCTCAATTCATGCCCGCTAGGAGATGCCAGGGGTGAAGCCGAAGCGCACGACAATACTTGTATATGCACATAGTATGAGCATGCCGATCAATCACCCGAAAAGGTCATAAAGTCGATCGCAGATAATATTTGATTAGTACACATCATATCCCCATGAATCACGTAGCTAGTCAGCTAAAAGGTCTCCGTTGTCATTGCCGGACGGGAGTTGGAATTTCAAATTCCTATTATTCTTTCTGCTCTTCTTCTCTTTTTTCACAGCTTGCGCCTAATAAAATGTTGGTTTTCTATCCGATCAGACAAAATGAGCTTACCAAGCGCGCTTGCTACAATTAAAAATTGCAACTTCAACATCTTGGGGGTCAAGAGTCAAATGGAGCGTATGGAGAAATCTGGAAACAGATTTATGAGGCTCTGGAAAGCTTCTGAAGTGGGCAGTTTTCAAGCGAATGGGCACAATAGGTCAAGTAGTCGGATGTAGATGGCAAGAGGATCTCTGCGATGGTGATGGCGGATGGGAATAAAAGCCAACCAGACGACCACGAAAGCTGGGGTTTATATACCCACAAAACTGGGAGTACCAACCTCCCTGAGAACATCGAAATATCAGCCAGATATTCACTGTGAGCGCAGAGACGATGCCTGAATTGAGAGGAAGGAAGCCTTTGATGATGCCATCGGAGGAGCTATGCCCATGCTTCTTCCACCAAGCAGACTTGTTCCCTTCGTCAAGCACCCCTAAAGAAAAATCCCAAGATTAAATTATGTTAGTTTGAATAAACTTGAAGCCAACAAACTCGAAAGACTTGAAATATCATCGATTCCAAAGTCATCCAAGCAAACTTGAGAAAGTGTGTGGATAACTCCAATGCGTGTAGTGTACATAGAAAGGAGATGCGCAATCAGTAATCAACTTACTTTCGCTATTTCTAAACAATTTATTTACACGCTGTAGCGGGCAAACCAGCAACCACCGGTGTGACTGCAGGCTGGCAGACATCAGCACAAGATCAACTGCTATGGGCATCCAAAATCTTCTAGCGGCAGGATATAGCGATCCTCCCCAGCCACCAAACGCAAATTCTGCACCCTTACGTTGCACCCTTTTCCACTCCACAACTTCTTCGTATTAGGATTTGATATGGAAGTAAGCAAACGATCGCGGAAACAGTCCGGTTGTGAGTCGCGGCCTGCCAAGACCCCGATCAAGGGCCCGCGTGCTTGACTCACGATTGGGTAATCATGGCAAGTAAAGCTTCGCAGAATGAGCCCGAACGGACGAGCAACCACAAAGGCAAGCATGCGCTTCCTCCCGCAGATGCCTATGGTTCACCTCAGATCAGCACCCACCGCTGAAAGTTCATACAAGCTGAAGTTTGCCCTGGTGGCAGCCATTGGATTGTAGGGCCGTCATTCATCACAACTAGCTGTGTAGCAAGTGCTGATCTGATGCTTGGAAGCGTATCGATCGTTGTGTCGGATAATATTTAGCAAATCCAGATGGAAGGAATATGTGAGGCACTTTAGACAATGCACGACAATTGATGGGTTTCCATCGAAAGCACCGCCGACCGGAGATGGGAATCGGCTCGGAAAATTACCATTCACTCGCCGGAGTCACTCGCCAATCGACATGAACGACTGAACAGTGTACTTTCCATCAGCTGAAGAAGTAGTATCGAAAGAAATTCGCCAGATGCAAAATATCCTCAGCTCGACTGTATAACGCTTGGCGAATCCATCAAGTAATGAAGGACATGACCCCAGCTGTCCTCGTAGAGTTCAGATATCTGTGAGACCCAACATCAGAAATTTCGCTTCGATGAACCACCATGATGGCCATACTGGATTACGTACTACGTACCCAGGTACTGGTCTGGAATGCGCACAGGCGGTTTCCCAAGGCTCCTGAGCTAAGCGAAACCATGCTGACGGCAAGATTTGCGGCTTGCATAAGTTTACGGTGATGGGGAGGGCAAAATGTTCATTAGGATCGCATCGTATGGACCGTGAGTTTCGCAGGATGTGGTACGATACAGATTTGTTACTGGAGGTCACAGTCAGCCGGACATCACGGTTTGACCGTTATTAATTTCGGAAACCTTGGTAAATGTGTGCGTATTCCCGCTCAGTCCGACTTTACCCGTCCATGGCCTTATCGGCCAAGATGTCCTCTGAACCCCGCATAAAACACCTTTGTTGACCTTTGTTTGAAAAGGTGAACGATGATGGGCAATGAAATCCAGTGTTTATAGGCATGATTCCCCGGACGATGATAATTCGGATAAAGCGGGATTAAGTGGTTGAGCTACCCCACGTTCCAATCATTTTTTCTGCCAATTTTACAGCTGTTAGATGCGCTCGGTGAATAAAGATTGTAACATTCAACCTCAGCAGAAAGTTGCAAACCAAGCATACCTACAGGGAGCCTGCAGCCGTTTGAGAAAGGCCAATGGTGTCTTCCTACAGGCATTATCGAACATTTTTACCTGCAGTGTTCAAGTTTTTCTTGTGAAGTAAGCACTAGCCTAGCTTGAGTACCCAAAGCTTCTGGGTGTCCAAAAGGACTTGAACACTCAATCCTACCACCCAGCCATTTTTGAGCCTCATGCATTGTCTGGTCCGTTATTAGCAACCAACTTAAAGCTCATCAACACCATAATTTCATCTTTTACATAAACTTGAAATAACCAATAATTCTGTCAATTGTATATTTTTCATCATATTTTTGTCATCTAGGACTATTCAGGGGAATAAATTATACTTCTCTTGTCAGCTTTAATTTTTGATTTATGAAGAATCATGAGTTCCTTGCGGATTGGAGTGTATCAAAGTTAGCAAATCCACCATTATAAGTCTGCCATTTTTTTGGCCAAACCCACAATTAATGATGGCAGGTTTCCAAGATACACATAAAACCTAATTGGTATATTTCAGTTTTCATAGAAAGGGTGGGTTTCAAGCACCAAACCTGCCATTTGTTCATCACCATCCATCAACATTAAAAACACCCCATCCACATCTCCTTGATAATCACACCTCCTTGATAACCACAACCCAGCATCATCCCATCATCCTTCAAACTGCACCAATCATCATACCTCACACAAACCAAATCATCATCACTCCATCTCCTCTAACTGGTCACTCCAAGAATTTCCAAATCAACCTCCCAACAGCTAGTTGGAAGAAAAATTGAGTTATAAATAATTTGTTTTATACTATTTGAATCTGATTCAGAATCTGACCTCCTATACTTGACCAGTTTGTTTTAATAGCAATAATTAGTCACTAGAATAAAAAATCTGCAAATTTACAAAAGGAAAAAAAGCTCCAGATCATCTCCAACCTAAAATTTCAGAAACACTTTCAAAGTGCTTTTTTATATTTCATAAAATGTTTGGAGATAATGGAGAAACATTGAATTTTTTGGAAGGAATCAAAAACTCCTCAATGAAATTGGCCTATCAAACTTTCTGTTGAACTGTAGAAATTGGGCTCAAATGTGGATGGAGAATATCTTCATTAATTTGAAAATCTTTTCTCAATTTTATAGGGAACAGAACACGCATACAAAAAAAGTCTTATAATACCTGTCTTATGATTTTTGTGGTCAACCCTTTTATGGAAAGCCAAGGAAGAAAAAAAAGGAGATACCTCAGGTTTTGAAGAAGGAAGGATTTACAGCTTGTATTGACTTTCTTGATGTAAAAGACATACCCTTAAATCATAAACCAGAACTTGGTTAAAACTAATATGTTAGTTTGAAAAAAAGGAGATCTGTCCATTTTGTCAATAGGTTTGATGATAAACTTTTTTTTAAAATTTTCAAAAGAAAAGTTTTTGATCTTGACAATTTTTTTGATAAAAAAAGAATTTTATTTCAATTCATTTTTTCCTTCCAGTTAAGTGTCATGACTCATATGTCTTTAAACAAATCCAAATTCCACAAGATACTTAGCAGTATTTGGATAATGATTAGTATTTTATTTTTGAAAATAGAATTTATTGACAACCAGGATCACTAAAAGATAATTTGAGTCAGAAACAAGATCAGAAGAGAAGAGAAGAAAAGCAACAACACAAAATGAGATGAACATAAAAGGAGAATTAGAGAGACTAAAAGATGGCCCTTTGTAAGTAGACCATTTTTGAATCTCAATTAGGATATTTTTTTGATGGATTGAGCGGTTAGAAGTTGATGATGCTTACTGGTCTCAATTATTGAAAAAACTAATTTTTTATTTTGATTATTCCAAGTTGATAGGCTGAGTTATGATTAGTGAAAACACTTAATGCAGGATGGAAGGACAGATGAGGCATGGGTTGTGGTGAGGATCCATGACCAGTTGGTCAGTTAATGAGTTATCCAGGAGGATATTTTATGGTTTCAAAAATGGAGGTGATGTTGAATTTCTAATTCTCCATGAAATTTTAGTGATAGGGCATATCAGAGTTAAACTTTTGAGAAATTAAAATTGAGTATTTCAGGAAAATATCAATTTTTCAAAAAATATTTTTCTATCAAGATAAACAGGAAACCAATGGGTTTAACTTGAACAAATAGAAATTTGAAAAAAAGGATGGATAAGCCTGAAATCAGCCATTCAGGTTTTGTGAATCTTAACTTTGATACACCTTAATATACAAGGTACTTTGTGGATTTTGAAATTGATTGAAACATAAAAGTAAAAATATGGATATGATACAAAGAACATACATGAAATCAGGTAAGAATATTCTAGAGTTTCAGGGATGAGTTACTAGGGTTTATCAGAGTATCAGAGTTAGCACACCCACCATTTTTTTGGTACCACAACTGCCATTTTAATGGTGGGTGTCTGAAATACACATACCCCATTCTGGTGTGTTTCAAAATGGTGTTTTTCATGTAAATGGCATGTTTCAAAAATCAAATCCACAATTTATGCATCACTATCCATCCATCATCCATGGCACGCAAAAAAGCCAGCCACACCTCCATATTTCCAAATCCACACACATCCCCTCACTCACTATCACTTCACACATAAAATCACCAAATCCAATATCATCTCCATTGCATCATCAACTAATCACTCCATCCAAAAAGATCATAAACTCATCATCCCATTGCCCCATAAAATCATTAATTCACATCATGTTTTCATCACTCCCAAAATTTCCAAACAAACTCCCCAAGGTCACAGTTGAAATGGAATAAAGCTGACAGAAATTTTGCTATTATTTGACTCTAATTCAGAACCTGACTTGGAATCCAATTGCTTATCCTTCAATTCTCTATTGGAAAAGAAATACATGGTCCCTAGAAGAAAGAAACTCTATCATCCCATGTACGGTGAATCAAGTAAATTTGATTGTGTGGTAAAATCCTGCTGGTCATATGACAAGCAATAGTTGATGGGGAAATACCCAAAGAGGCTTAATATTGTTGGGCCATAAAAATGGCTTTGTTTCTGATCAACTCAGGGAAAAAAGAAAATCTGGGTTCTTCTGATCAGATCATCATTACCATTACAAATAGGAAGATGGTCCCCAGAAGAAACATAATCAATGCCAAAGAAATTGAAGCTCAGGCTGATTATGAAGAGGCAAAACAGCTTTCCCATCAGATTTACAAACTAAAAAAAATGGTTCCATTTAAAGACCATTAAAAATGCTCAGAAAAGATTAGATAGGCAGAAAAGGTATCAAGATGGTTGATTGAATCAAAAAGAGCACCATCCAAATGCAATCATCATCTCAGAGGTTAGGCATCTGATCCAAATGAATCAGCCAAAAAATCAATGAATCAGAAGGAAGAAGCCAAATGATTCAATTTATTGATCCAAAATATTCAATGCATCATTAAAGAAGATAAATTCCTTGTGAAGGTTAACAAGATGAGAGAATGCAATATTTACCCCAAGATTGTCACTGAGCTTTTGACCAAACTAGAAGGGGAATCAAAAATTACCTTGAAAGGAATGAGAAAGTTTCTTCAAGAAAGATTTGAAGTCTTGTTCACCCCTCAAGCCATCAGAAAATTTTTGAATCAGGTTTTATTTCACCTTGAAGCAAGTATGCAAAACAAAAGACTCTTTAATCAACCAGATTTAATTTAAAAATAGCCATCTTTTTTGGGCATAAAGTCTTGTACATTCAAGATTTAATTATTTTTAATGATGAATATGGATTTGAATTGAAAATCCATCAGTAATCTGGTTATTCCCTCTCTGGTGTGTTTCCATCTGTTTTCTCCATTGCTTTTTTTCTTACTTCTTCTTATTTATTTATTTTTTTAAGGCCACCCCACTGTTCTCAGAAAAGTACCCAAAGCCACAAAAGTAACCCTCATTGGGGCCCTGTCAAACAAGGGTTACACTCACCATGAAATCTTGAATGTCAACTGAACAAAGGCCAAGGATATTGGGACCAAACATTTCTGCTTCTTTTTGGGAAGCCTTTGATAAAAAATCCCACCTAAGGCCATTAGAATCATGGAAAATGATTTGAGTAGATGGGAGAGAGCCTGAGGATGTCAAAGGGAATCTCCATTGCATTCCTGCCTCCTTACTCACCATGTCTCAATATAATTGAGTACTTCTTCCATACAATCAAGCAGTAAATTTGATCAAAAAAGCCCACAAAAAAAATAAAAAGAGCTTGTACATCACACAAAATAAGCAATTGAAGAGGCTGTTACAGCCATAAAATGTGAAATATTTTTTAATAAATGCAATATTTTCTGTTTATCCTGTGTAGAGATGAAGCCTATTACAGGCCATCTCCTACAAGGAACATGATTTGTTTTTCATAATATTGATACACAAGTGTATATAAAAAGATTTCTGATTTTTTTAGGAAAAAAACATATTGGAAGATTCATTTGGAATATGCAATAGCCAGGATGATGGCGCAATCCCATTTTTTGACCAACTTACAAGCTGCATTTGATTAATTACCATGCAGCTTTGAGAACCCACGAAAATTGGTTTTAAAAAAACTGATTTGAAAACCCAACCAAACTAAGTTGAAACATTGTGTGAAAGGAAAAAGCTCCATATCCTCCCTGATAGGAGCTTCCACAAAATTTCCCACACTTCTTTGGTTTCATTCATCAAGAATTTGGAATTGATTAAAGATCACCACATATTTAAGAATAAATATTGGAATCTGCAATTTGATCCAGCTCTAAAACAGGAATTTTCTCTCTGTAGATTGGGATAAAAGGTATTTGTAGCAGCTCTTTACCAATTGGAAAATATCTTCTCAATTGTATATGTAACAATTAAATAATACAACAAAAGTTTTATTATTTCTATCCTAATATTCCATCTCTCAGTACTTTTCTGTTGAAAAAGAGGGAGAGTGAAACAAGATATCTCAGGTAATTGAGATTGAAGATTTTCCTGTTTGTATTAGATTTTTTGATGGCACAACCATCCCCTTGAATCAAAAAAAGAAGCTTGATGGAAACCACTATTTTGATTGGAAGAAAAGGCAATCCATTCCTGCATTCTTAGATGTGATTTATGAGAAACTCATCAACCATCCTTCCTCTTATCAATCAGATAGTCTGTTGCTGTTCCACTAGTGTGTGGTAAAAAAAAAGGATTTTATTTCTGTCCATACTGGCCTTCAAGTTTAATTTCATAATTCACATGTTTTAAATTGGATGTTTATTTAACAAGAAAAACATAATAAATTTATGAAGATCAATAAATACTGAAGGAATTGGCTTCTAGTAGAATTTAATTTGTTCCAGAATACCAGAATGTTTTTTGGAATAATCATGGCAAAAACAGTTTTAAGTTTAATCTTTCTCAATCACAATCTTGGATTGAGAATGCGAAAGGATTTCTGAAGGGAAATGGGCCAGCTTTAGATAAATTAAGAACAGGCCCCAGGATTCTGTATAAATCAAGATACTTATCAACTGTATTGTCTGCTTCATTATTCCCCATAAATTATTGGAAAAAATCAAAGATCAATGGGATGAAATATTTGAAGATGAAATCCCTGATTTTCCTCAAGGGATTCTTGTTTCATCCCAATTGTCATCTTTTGCAATCTACCCCTCCTCACTCTTTCTCAGTTTTAATTTTAATTTTTTGCTCTGATTCCAAACATCAAAACCACAAGTTTGTATTTTTTTTCTATTTGCAATTGGATCCCCCATGCCCCCCAACCCCAGGTGAGCCCCTCCTCTCTATTTCCTTTCTTATTTATTCCTTTCTATCAAATTGCTAATTGATTTAAAATCAATTTTCCATTGATTTAAAAATCAAGAGAAAGTAGCTGGAAATTCCCAGAAATTGATACTGACCTGCATTTATTTCCTTTGTTCTTAGGTTATGAAGGTTTTTTTCCCTTTTTTCATTTTATTTATTATTTATTTTTTATTTTATATTTTATATTTTATATTTTATATTTGGGCAATTTTAAATTTGCAACCCATTGGAGCCGCAAATGGTTTTCTGCAACCTTTTGTTATATTATATATATATATATATATATATAGAGAGAGAGAGAGAGAGAGAGGATGTGGGGTTTTTCATGCCCCCTAGCCTGGCAATCACGCGGTTTTGAACTTTCCACAACATCCCCCATTGTCCCCAATGCACGCGGTGAACCTGGAAAAAACACGTTTTTTGGGGGTTGTCAAAAAAAAATACTAGGGGATAGGAGGGCATCTCAAACCCCCGTAGAATAAATCTGACAAATTTTGGCCATTTTTAAGGCCTTCAAAATTGCCCTCAAAATACTGAAAAAAAATGCTCCACGTCTCAAATCTTTTCACATTTTTAATTTTTTCTTTCTTTGATTATTTTGAGAAATCTGAAGGGAAAAAATTTTTTGAAATATGGCAGGCCATTCAATTATAATTTTTCCAGAATTTTAGGAATCCACTTTCTGGCCAGAAAATGGGATTTACATTAAAAATGAGACATCATTTTCAATTCTTTTTTTTTGTTATTTTTCCATGAGATTTTCCAAATTTTCAGTTTGCATTATTGTAGTGAGAATTTCAATGGGCCAAAAAAAATTATCTGGGGATTTTTTGTAGATTATAAGTTCCCAAAGAATTCATAATTTAAAACACAAAAGTGGTGATTTTTTCTCTAAATCAATGAGTAAAAAAAAAATTATGAAAAATTGAGAAAAAAAACAGAAAAATGATTCAATCAAGATCAATTTGCAATACTTGATTATTTTTACTACCAGGAAACAAAATCTTCCAACCAAGTTCCAAGTTATTATGAATCAAATATTCCCATTTTTGTGATTCCTTGCTAGCAAAAGCCTGCCAAAGGGGATCTGATTGGGGAGATGGCCACACTTCAGAATTATAGTGGAAAGAAACTATGGGCTGAAAATCTTCCAAAATAATTAAAAATATGGGAGATTTTTGAGAATTGGCAGTTGGAGGTGAATTGAGGGTCAAATGAGTTGATGGCATCAACTTAGATAAAAGTACCACTGGTCTTTTTTATGTATCTGCAAGCAGAAAACCATGGCAAGGGACTTTCATCCTGGTTGGGATTGTTTCTTTCTTTGTCAAAATTTTCATCCCAGACTTGATACATGAAGTTTTCATCCTTGAAGATAGAGTTTGATTCCATTTCCTTGATCATTTCCTGATGTATTGAGCTCCAATCTTCAGATTTATGGCCCAAATTAACTGTTACTGATCTAAACCCACAGTTCCCATCACCCATCACATCTTGAACATGTGAAATTTTTGGTATGGATGTCTTTGGGAAAATGAAATTTTTGTATTGATACTAAGGAAAAAAAGATGATTATTATTTAAGATGAAATGAAAAAAAAACAATTCATACTGACTTCATCAATAGCCTCCACTTCAAAATTATCAGAAGATTAAAAAGAAAATTTTGTGAACTTCAGCCCAAAAAAACAAGGGGTTAATAAGTGAACCATAAAGAAAGATTAATTCAGAAATTTATTCACCTTTTATATTTCAGAAGCTGTATCTATGGGAGCAAAGATTGGATTCCCTGGAGGCATATAAGCATCTTCATCTTCAACTTGCTGTTTTCTTCTCTTGATCCTCTTACAAGTCCCAGGACTCAAATCCTGTGAAAAAACCCTCTTATTGATGATGGTTCCTGACCTCTGAGTGAAAAATGAAAATATGACAATCAATGGAAAATAGAAAAACAATCCTGATCCCCCCAACCAACAATAAAATTACTAAATGTCTTTATTATATCCAATTCTTCAAGATATTTTAGTTCTTCTCCACTCAATTCCTCTTCTTTTATAAAATAATCCTTTTCACAATGCAATGTTAGCCTAATTACAAAAAAAACACCTCTTCCTCTGATTCCTGTTTCTTTATTCACTTGGAATTTTCATGGTATTCCTTTGCTTTCCTTTTCCTCAGAGTCGGAAATTAGAGAAAATCAATTTCCAAAAATATGCTGTTAATATCAATTCAACAGAAAGGGATAAAAAACCACAGAAAGAAAAAACTTATCATTGAATTAACCACTTGGTGCTTCCTTGGTCTTCCTCTTCTCTTAGGTAATTCAACATATTCAAACCCAGATGGATCCCTCTTAGATGAATTCTGAGAAAATCTTTTGCTTTTATTGGGGCTCCTTTGGGTCTTCCACAAACTTTACTTCCTTCCTTTGATAGGGTTTCGTGAATTTGAGTAATTTGATACTTCCCTTTTAACAGTTTCATCATTCCTCCAAGGTAAAAATTTTGTTCTCCTGGGCGCAATTTAAGAAAATTCTTCAAAGAGTTCATTCTGAAACCAGTGTATGTTGGTTGATTGGGAAGGTTATTCATGAGATGATTGAGAAGGTTGGCATTAACCCTTCTCAGAAAGCTATGAATAATTATAAAATAAAAGAAAAAACTTCAGAAATAAATGTTAGAATTATTGTTTTCTCCAAGAAAAGAAAACATACTGCAATAGGAGGTTTGACATGCCACTGGGGATGAAAATCATCAAGAAAAAAATGTTGCTTCTTGAGATTGGCCTTCTTCACTTGGTTTACAGAAGGAATTCCCATGAAAGAAGAATAATTAAAATAAGAACAGGTATTTGATTTTTCTGCTAAAATGTGAAAGGAATGCACAATCTTGAAAGAAAAGTGGCTTATGTTTCCTGAGAGGTGTTCAACACAATATGAGAGACCAATCAAGTTCTTATAGTCTTTCTGAGAAGTTTCAATGGCAGCTTAATGGAGTTGAATTGAATTGAAACTGAATGATATATTTGGTGAACTACATCAGAAAAGGAAACAGAAGAAGTTGAGATAAATCTTTTGACATAAGAGTGAAGCCCTTCTATCCTAGATGTGCTGGTATTTTCAAAATGCAGGTGCTTGTTTGCAGCATATGAAACAAATTTTCTTTTTAGAGGAAGCCAATTGTCAAGAAGGTAGTCAGATGTAGGGGGCTTCCAGAATAAAGTCATTTTGGTAAAATTATATTGATAAGAATTTTCAGATTTGGATTTGACCAGTATATTCCAATGTTTTATGAATATCATGCATTCTTCTTCAGATTTAAAGTGTTTTCTACAATGTGTTTGAATGAGTTTGAAGATATTCTAGACACAGAGTAAATGATGAGAGTTGGGAAATACAGTTTCAATGGAGTGAATCAGGGATTTCTCTTTTTCAGTCACAATGACTTTGGGTTCTTAATTTTCTAATAATTTATTAAGTTGATGGAGAGCCCATTTATAGCCTTCCTTTCTTTCTTGGGAGAGGAAAAAGAAACCAACAGAGAATGTTCTAGCACAAATGTTGACCCCAACAATGTGAAGAAGAGGCATGAAAATTTTTTTGGTTTTATAGGTACAGTCAATCATTAATACTGATGGAAGGATTTTGATTAATTTAATAGAATCTGGGTGAGAAATGAATAAAGAACTAATATGAAAATTTTCATTATTGATTTCATATGTAATAGAAGAGTTTATTAATTCCATTGTTAAAGCTTCTATGGGAGGTTTCCTTCCAGGTTTTCTTTTTTGATCTTTTTCCATAGATTTTAATAAGGGTTGTGTGAACAGGAGAATTGGAGGACTGCATTAAGGAATTAAGAATTTTCAGTGGAGGAACCCCAGCTTTGGTTAAAGAATTGAACATTTCCTCTTGATCAAACTGAATCCTTCTATGGACTGGATGGGTGGATCAATAAGTTGATGGTGGATGATTGTGATCAGGGCATTGGATTTTTATTTATCAAAGACCAGACCTCTTGTAAAAGCTTCCAGAGAATTTGAAGGGACGGTTTGTTTTATAGTTGATGAAAGTCTTTTGCAATCCAAATTTGGTTTATATTCCACCAATTTTTCACATTGGTAAGTATATCTTTTCTCCTTAGTATTGGAGACTTTGGTGGAAATTGCATATCCATGGGAGTTAGCCCACTCTTAAACAGCATCCACAAGTTCCACCTTTGAATGATATGATAATTCAGTTGGAGGAGCCAAAGGGGTGGAATATTGTGGGTGATATAAACAATTCAAAGAAGTAGAAGGATAAGCAGCAGAGGCAAATAGTGGAGCAGAAGAAGAAGCAGCAGAGGCAGATAGTAAAAGTTGGTTGATGTGTTTTTCAGACATTTTTTGTTTGGGATTTTGATTTTGAGATGCTTTTTTTTATGAAGACTTGATTTTTTTGATTTTTGATTGAGTTTTTGGGTTCAGGGGGGTTGATTTAGTGGGGGTGGAGTGTTTAATTTGATGGTTTGAGTTGTGTTGAGTAGTAATGTGTGGTGGTTGATTGGTTGGTGTTGAGTTGTGATGATTGGTGATGGTGGTGATTATTGGTGTGGTGTGAAGTGGATTCTGGATTTTGACAGGTAATGTTGTGGTTGAGGAGATGATTGGATTACCCCAAGAGGTGAGCAGGATGCAATAAATCATTAAGAATCATATTGAGTATCAGATTATTCATATTGAAGAGCCCATAAATGCGGACCTACCCCCAAAAGGGGTTTAAACATGGTATTTTGAGGTTAGACATTTGAGGGCCCAAGCAAGGTCCAAAAATTATGAAACAAATATATTTATGTTTCATTTGAAGTGAATTTTAAAATTGTAAACTCAGTTTTTCCATAAAAAGAATCAAAATATTATCAGAAATTGCTTCAAAATGCACCCCAAAACAGACACTTCCCATTATTGTTGTAGATGCATCATTTTTTTTGGGGTGAATAATTGATGCTAAAAATCCCCAAATCATTTTTTGGGACCTTCAAAATGCCCACCAAAATATTGCAAACTGAAAATTTGGAAAATATCATGGAAAAAAACAAAAAAAATAAAAATAAAAACAATGTCTCGTTTTTCATGTAAATCCCATTTTCTGGCTGGAAAGTGAAGTGCTAAAATTCTGGAAAAATTATAATTGAATTTCCTGCCATATTTTGAAACTTGTTTTATTTTCAGATTCATCAAACTAATCAAAGAAAAAAGGTTAAAAATGTGAAACAATTTGAGACATGGAGCGTTTGCTTTTTTTTTCAGTTTTTTGAGGGCAATTTTGAAGGCCTTAAAAATGGCCAAAATTTTTCAGATTTCTTCTACAGGGGTTTGAGATGCCCTCCTATCCCCTAGTATTTTTCTTTTGAAAAACCCCAAAAACCATGTCTCTTCCAGGTTTAACACCTGAATTGGGGACATTGAGGGAAGTTGTGGCAACGTCAAAATTGCCTGATTTCCAGGTTTGGGGGCGTGAAAAACCCAGCACCCTATGTATATATATATGTATATATATTTAAATTTTTTTGACATTTTTTTTATCTTTTATTTTTTTTTTATTTTAATAATAGAATAAAAAATAAAAAACAAATAAAAAAATAATCAATAAAATTAAAGATATACATTTAAACAGAATATATATAAGTAAAATGAAATAAATAATTAATTAATTAAATTAGAAATATAAATATAAACAAAAATATAAATAAATAAAATAAAATAAAATTAATGAATGAATGAATAAATAAATAAATAAAAGGAAATTAATTAATTAAATTAAAAATAAAAACATAAATAAATAAAATACACATTTTTTTTGCCATTCAAAACCCAAAATGAGTTGTGTGGCGCGGTTTGCAACTGCCATTTGAAACCCACCTGAGTTGCAAATGGGCCACAAATTGCTGTTTGCCACCCATAATGGGTTTCAAAACGCGCCACGCAACCCATTTTGGGTTGTGAATCAGTCCCAGGGGATTGTGTATTTAACTTTGCCCTTTTTATTTTTTATTTTTTCTTTGATCTTTTAATTTTTTCTTTTTCTCTGATCTTTTTATTTTTCTCTTTCTCTTTTTTCATTTTTTCATTTTTTCATTTTTTCATTTTTTCATTTTTTCATTTTTTCATTTTTTCATTTTTTCATTTTTTCATTTTTTCATTTTTTCATTTTTTCATTTTTTCATTTTTTCATTTTTTCATTTTTTCATTTTTTCATTTTTTCATTTTTTCATTTTTTCATTTTTTCATTTTTTCATTTTTTCATTTTTTCATTTTTTCATTTTTTTGTTTTTTTATCTTTTATCTATTTTCTTCTTCTTTTTTCTTTCTTTTTTCTTTTTTCTTTTCTTTTTCTTTTCTTTTTTTCCTTTTTCCCTTTTTTTTCCTTTTTTCCTTTTTTTTCCTTTTTTTCCTTTTTTTTTCCCTTTTTTTTCCTTTTTTTCCTTTTTTTCCTTTTTTTCCTTTTTTTCCTTTTTTTCCTTTTTTCCCTTTTTTTCCTTTTTTTCCCTTTTTTTCCCTTTTTTTCCCTTTTTTTCCTTTTTTTCCTTTTTCCCCCTTTTTTTTTCCTTTTTTCCTTTTTTTCCTTTTTTTCCCCTTTTTTCCCCTTTTTTTCCCTTTTTTTTCCTTTTTTCCCTTTTTTCCCTTTTTTTTCCTTTTTTTCCCTTTTTTTCCTTTTTTTTTTCCTTTTTTTTTTCTTTTTTTCCTTTTTTTCCTTTTTTTCCCTTTTTTTTTCCTTTTTTTCCCTTTTTTTTCCTTTTTTTTCCTTTTTTTTCCTTTTTTTCCCTTTTTTCCCCTTTTTTTTCCTTTTTTTTCCTTTTGTTCCCTTTTTCCCTTTTTTTATTTTTTATTTTTTTTTTCTTTTTTTTCTTTTTTTTTCCTTTTTTTCTTTTTGATCCTTTTTTTCTTTTTTTTCTTTTTTTTTTCTTTTTTTTCTTCTTTTTCTTCTTTTTCTTTTTTTTCTTTTTTTTTCTTTTTTTTCTTTTTCTTTTTTTTCTTTTTTTTCTTTTTTTTCTTTTTTTTTCTTTTTTTTTCTTTTTTTTCTTTTTTTATTTTTTTTTGTTCTTTTTTTTTTTCTTTTTTTTTCTTTTTTTCTGTTTTTTATTTTTCTTTTTTCTTTTTTCTTTCTTTTTTCTTTTTTTTTCTTTTTTTTTCTTTTTCTTTTTTTTTCTTTTCTTTTTCTTTTTTTCTTTTGTTTTTCTTTTGTTTTTCTTTTGTTTTTCTTTTGTTTTTCTTTTGTTTTTCTTTTCTTTCCCCTTTCTTCTTTTTGTTTGTTTGTTTTTTTGCCAATGTTACATTTGCAACCCATTTGAGTTTTTCATGGCCCTTTGTGACCCATTTGATTTGAAAATGGTTATATTATACAAGAATATATATTTGTTTAACATTTGTCTTTACCATTTTTGTTGCTATTCTGTATTTTTTTGATTTTAATAAAAAATAAAGCATACAAAAACAAACAAAAAATAAAATAATGAATCTAATTAAAAAAATATCCCCAAAAAAACAAAAATAAATAACATCAACTAAAAAGGGCATATCAGAGTTAAGCAAACCGGCCATTTTTTAATGGGGGATTTCAAAACAAATCTGCCATTGAAAATGAAAAAACCCACTTATTTCACATCAGACGTGTCAGAGTTACCTGGAAATAAGTAGGTTTTTTCAATCAAAGTATTTAAAGGCTTCCACCACCTGTCCACGTCATCCACCCCTGGCTTCCCACCTCCTTCTAACTCCAAACTCATTGGAAAAAAATTGATTCACCACTCTTCATCTCTTCATCACAATCCTCATCACTTCATCACTCTCATCAATTTATTGCTTTCATCACATCCAGATAACTGTCATTGGATCACTATCCTGATCAGTTCATCACTCTCATCTGTTTATTGCTTTCATCACATCCAGCTAACTCTCATTGGATCACTTTCCTCATCACTTCATCACTCTCATCACTTTATTGCTTTCATCACATCCTAACTCTCATTGCCTTATACCTCTTGTCACTTAATCACTCTCATCTCTTCCTATTCTCTTTGGTTCATCACCCTCATCCTCTCATCACATCATCACTCTAACCACTTAAACACTCTCAGAGCCCTTAATCCCTTCATCCCTCTTACTATTTTTAAATGGCCCCTCAGCAATCCTCCCCCAGCAAGTCCACTAAACAATCCAATGGACCAAAGCAAACATCCCCCAGGAACTCAACATCCGAAAATCCTCCCCCATCAGCTTCCAAAGGCTCAATTTAGCCCAAGAGAGCTGATCACATCATCCTGGTAAACTGGCTCAAAATTCTGTCCAACTACAATGCTTTCTTTGTATAGGACAATGAAAAATGCGTTGGCCAACCTACATCCTCTAAGTTCAATGGTTATCTTCTGAAGGCCAATGAACTCAAGAACAAAACAAAAGGTAGGCTGGATCTGTCATCCAAACAGATGAGGGAGCAATTCAAGAATTATTGAGCCAAGTACAAAAAGGCCCAATCCATGTCAATCTCCACCAGCTTTGGTATCACTGACTCCAACAAAGCCAAGGGAATCAACTCAGTGGTTGATAAGTAGGACTCCATTTGTCCTTTTTATATTCAAATGGATGAAATTTTTGGAAAGAAGGCCAACATCACCCCCCTAGCCACTTTTGGTGCCCAACCATCCAATTCAGTTGACACTGAGGACTTGGCTGGGGATGCTCAGCCTAGCAATGGTGATCCCAAAGAAACCCATGAGTGGCCCCCATCCAATGCAGAGGAGGATATTCAAACAAAATCAGCTCCAATCACGTCCACTTCCATGTTGATTGGGGAGTTAAAATCAACCTTGGACCCCTCCCCTCCTTCTTTAAATTGCTCTCTTCCTGGGGTGGAAGAACAGGAGAACTTTGCCAATGAGGAGGATGTCATTCCTGTATCACCATTGCCATCAACATCTGCTAAAGTAAGGAACCAATTTATTGTCTCTTCTTTCCAGTTAATTCTGACTGATTTAGATTCCAAAAGAAACAGGCTGATCCATTCCTCAATGGCCAAAAACTCAAGCCAATGGGGCCTCCAACATCCCCTTCAAATGAGAGCAATGATGTTCCCACACAAACCTCCTCTGCAAAGGGAAAGCAAAAGGCCTCCAATTCAATCCAAATCAAACCAAATAGGATTCAAAAGAGGAGAAACACTTAAAATCTTTTGGGCTTTGAGGAGATCATGGAGAAGCAAGATTCAAGTAAGCCAATTGGATTCTCCTTGCTTTCAAAATCTAGCTCATTCCTATTCCCCTCTGAAAAACAGTGAAATTGCAAATTGAATCTGAAAAACTTCAGTTTGAAGAGGAGAAGTGGGATTGTCAACTGGCTATTGATTTGCAAAAGCAGAAAGCCAAGAGTTTGGCTCATCAGCAAAAATGGGATTCTGAGTGGAAGTTGAAACAGGCTGAGATAGAATTTAAAAAAGAGGAAAAGGAGAAGGATTGACAGAAAGCACAACTGCAAATGGAGAGGGAAGAACTGGCAACAGAAAAAAAGGATAAGTTGTCAGTAGCCATGGAATGAATTGGTAGCAGTAGAAAAGTAGATGAATTAAAGCAGATTACTCAAATGCTGGGCTTGTAAATAGATATGCTTTGATGAAAAAATTCATCAACTCCCCAAGTCCCTGCAAGTGTTTCTAGTTGTTTTGTTTATTTGAATTGAAATTGCCATCCTTGTATGAGTGGCAGTCTTGACAGCAGGAAAAGTACAGTGCTCGTACTTATTTGCTGCCCAAATCACTTCATTACACCTTTTTTCTTGAAATCAATTCAAAACCCCAGGTCAGGAAAATCAAAATGGCTGTCTGATACTCAATATTCATCCATAGTTTCAATAATTTTTCAATTTTATTTCTTGGTTGGAACTACAATTAAAAAGGAATACTCAGAGATTTCACCTTTTTCAATGTGAGGTGAGTTGTAAAAAGAGTCAAATGTGAAAGTGACATGCGGAGAGCAGTCAAAGGGAGTAGGCTGAGAACCAAATTTGAGTGATTAGAAGGAGGGGATGCAGTTTTCCTTCATTATTTCACTGTTTGATTCAAAGGTAAGTCTGTCCAAATTGCAAAATGTTTGTCCTAACATTTGAGAGACTTTGTCTGTCTTAAGATTGAGAAAATCATACGCTTGAGGGGAAGATTGAATAGATGATTTCTTCACATAGCATCCAAATAACTCAAAGGGGTCCATTGATTTTCTTCATCCAATTTCCCACATTTTTCCACCCCAAGATCTTGAGGGACCAACAGTGTTGAAAATTTTTTTTGACTGGTGAACAAAAGTTGTCACAAAGTTGATGTCCTTCTTGTCTTGATCATAAAGTTTATCCAATGGGACAAATTCAATCATTGCAACAAGACTGTTGTGATCAGACTTATTGGGAACAATTACTTTTCCATGGTGGAAGAAATGGATTGCTTGATTGTCTGCTTGGAAAGATCAAACTCAGCGGTTGAGGGTTTTTGATTGTTCTTTTTGTTTTCAGTAGTAATTGCAGGATACAGATCCAAAGGTTGCAGTTTCTGTTCAGACCATACAACCTTTTCATTGATGCCCCCCTCTGCAAGTTCCAAAGAGATTTTGGAGGCCCTCATTTGATCCCTCTTTTGCTTCAAAGACCTCTGCTTGCCACCTCTCTTTATGTTTGTCACCTAATCTCCTTCCATCTTGTTCCCTTTCAGGCAAATGCTCTGTTAAAATATGTAAGCACTTACGTGTGTTGTATGTATGAGTGTAATCCAAATAGGATGTACATGAGGGCCTCTGCGGCCCATTGGACACACACATGGACCATACGTGCCTGTTTGGATGTCACGGATTTGGGGAAACTGGCCTCAAAACGCGTGAAACAGCCCTATTGATACCCGGGCCCTAATGGGCCCGGTGGGTTATATGGGCAAATACAGCCAGATGGGCTTGCATGGACATAATTGGGCCCAAGGTTTATTTTGGACATACTTGGCCAGACGGGCTGACCCGCCAAAGTATGTTAAACTCACTTTTTGGGCTTGGGGGCAGCCCATTGGGGCCGCTGCCGGTGTTGCAGCCCATTTGGGGCTGCCGCCCGTTTTTTGACCCGCTTGGGGCCACTGTTTTTGCTTACGGCCCGTTTATGGGGCCCGCCGGCCCACACAGGGCCGTTGTAGGGGGAAGGGGGACTCAAAATGGAGCCCCCCCACCCTGGTTGCGGCAGTTGAGCCGGTAGCGGCTGCGGCGCTGGGTGGTGGCGGCTGGGCTGGGGCCAATGGCCCCGGCTCCTCCCCCTCCCCTTTCTTGCCATTGCAAGGAGGAGGGGGAGGGCTGGCTGGATGGAACCAGCCAGAAACCGGTCGCAATGGACAACTTGTCATGGTGGGGGGGACTTGATCACCCCCCCACCAAGTGTGGTGGCTAGGCTGGTTGCATTGAGGCGACCGGCGGTGGGGGGGAATTGACCACCCCCCCACCATCAAAGGGGCGCTCTCTCCCCCCCCTTTACCAAGGGGGAGGAGCGACGGGATGGAGGGGACCTGACCACCCCCCAGCCCACCTACCATGACAACGCCCTGGGGGAATCAACCTCCAGGGCCCCTGGTAGGGGGATTTGACCACCCCCTCCAGGGATTTGAGAGAAAGAGGGGGGGAGGCATGTCTGCCGGTTACACCCCCCCCCATGTGTGTCTGAGACCAGACCTAGGTGTGTCCTGGGTCCCTCCTGGCCATTTGTATGGCCAGGGGCTGGTTGCATGAGGCAACCAGCCAGCATGTGAGGTAACAGGCTGGTTGTAATAGACAACCGGCCAGGGGTTTTGAACAGCTAAGGGGATGGTTCAGCCCCATTGAGGTGAAAACACCAGAAATAACCAGAATTGGCTGGTTGTAAGGGTACAGGGACTGATGCCATGCAGGCTGATGTAGCCCAAAACAAGTAACAAGGCCTGTAGAGCCTGTAGAGCTTTTTTGGAGCGGAAAATTTGCCTTTTGGATTGTTGTATCATGGGCTCACAAGAGGCCAATCTTTTATACTTAAGGAGCTCTTCTCCCTGCTGTTTTCCATCATCCATTCATCATCCAATCAAATTCATCACCAATATCATCCAATTTATTGCCCCATTGTGAGAGCCCATCAGCAATTATTGACACAAGGTGTCCAGCATTTCTTTTGCTTTAAATAATGCTCATTTTCCTAAGCTAATTGCTGGCCATAATTATAACACATTATCAGTATCAACATCATCATTACTTCCAAGCCATCTAGACTGTTGTACCTCACTCTTGAAAACCTCAAAGACCTCAAGTTTTCCAAGAAGATGTCCTATATCCCTGATGTTAGCTCCACCAAGATAGTTCTGAAAAGTCAGAATTATAATTCTTGGGCTGTCCTTATGGAGAGTGAGCTGGAAAACATCTTTTGTGGGGAGATAATGGATGCAGATGACACTTTGATCAGTTCAGAAGTGGAGAAAAAGTCTTATCATCTCATCCTTAGGCATCTTGATGAGAATCATGTGACATGGGTTGCCAATACTCTTAGGGAAGATGAGAGAAGGAGGGGAAGCATCCTTTGGAAGTTGCTTAAGTCCAAATATGCTGGTGATTCCATTCACCAGAAGGGTATAGCCTTCAATAAACTATTCAAGTTACAATACTCAAATTGTAAGAAGTTTGTTGCAGAGGGTAGGTCTAGCATAGCCAAGTTTAAGTCATCAGGACTTAACATGGATCATGAGTGTTTGTCACTCTTAATCCTTCAGAAGCTACCAAAGGAGTTTGATTATTTAGTCAGAATTATTTCTCAATTGGATCCTCTTCCTGGGGAGGAGGATGTGCTGAAGAGGATTGAAAAGTATGATCTTCAGTTCAAGATGAATGGGGGTTCTTTAACAGCCCTTGTTGGAAAGACTGGAAAATCTCACAAGAAGGCAAAAAAGGATTGGCCCAAGATCTTATGCTATAATTGTCAGAATAAGGGGCACTATTCTAAGGATTGCAAGGAGGCCAAGAAGAGGAAGAAGTCCAAAGAGAATGACAAGGAGGTCAATCTCACTACTAAAACGTTTCAATGGTGGCGTTTGATGGTCCAATGGAAATGGTTGTTGGGGAAGAAGGTCCCAACAAGAAGGCCAAAATTGATGAGGATCAAGAAATGGACTTGATTGATTATGAATTGAGTAATCTTAACCTCAAAGATGAGAACTTATCAGTAACTGATAAAGCTTCTTTCCTATTAGGAGGATTGAAGGAGGATGTTCTTGTTTTGATTGATTCTGGTTGTACAGATCACATGTTCTTTGAACCAAATTTATTTTCAAATCTTAGTGATTATGATGGAGTTGTACATATTGGTCAGAAAGGCAGAACAACTCAGATTAAGGGAATTGGAAAAGTTATTCTTTCAAATCACTTGGGTTTTAAAATTTCTTTTGAGAAAGTGTTCTATGTAACAGAGTTGCCTTATAACCTTGTGTCTCTAGGAGTGTTGTGGAAAAAAGGTTTCCAGATTTGTTATCTTAAAGAAGATAGGTTTGTTATTGATATGGATGGGAGAACTGTTCTTAGTGGACAAGTTTGGAATAAGCTTTTGTGTGCAAGCTTGTTCAAAATCTCAGCTCTGAGCACTGTTGCTCACAATAGAAGTGGCCATAAGGTAAAGGACAGCAACTGTGAGAGTTTTACCTTGTGGGCTAAGACTAGAAATGTGTTCTCAAAGAGTAGAGATTTCACTGATGTTCCTAGAGAGGAATTTTCCATTGATTTGGCAGGGCCATTCACACTGGAGTCCCTTGGTGGGGAAAGATACTTCATCAATTTAGTTGATACTGCAACTAATTATGTTTGGTTTAAACCAATTCAATCTAAGGATCAGACCACAGAGGAGGTTTCTGTAATCTTCAAAGTCTGGAAACAGAATGCTCTAATGAAGGAGATCAAGAGGTTTATTACCAATGGAGGTGGTGAATTTGTGAGTAAAGAGTTTGAGAGGTTATTGAAAGATTACAGTATCATTCATTTAGTCACTAATGCAAGTACTCCACAGAATAATGGAATAGTTGAGAGAATGAATAGGAGTTTACTGGAAAAGGTCAGAACTATTATGTCTCAATCTGGTCTACCAAAGTCCTTATGGGCCGAGTTGGTGTGTACAGTCTTTCTGTTGCACAACATTGTAAGTGTTAATGGGAAGAGTACTCATTATCAGTTTTGAAATTTGTACCCCAAAACATCAATCCTAAGAACAATTGTTTGCTTGGTGTATTATAGTGTCCACCATAATGAGATGGTTGGAAAATTAGACCTTAGAGCCAGAACAGGGGCACTTGTAGGCTATGATTTAATAAGTAAATTTTATAGGATCTATTTTCCAGGGACAAGAAAGGTTATCCGTAGTAGGGATGTAAAATTTGATGAAAGTACCTTCCCACTCAAAAGGAGTGAAGATGTTGTTGTGAATAAGCCACAGCGAGAAATAGAATTAGCACCTATTTCACCAGCAGAGGCTGAGGAACATGTGGTTCCAGAAGATGAAGAAATGGCAGACGTACCACAAGAGGGTTTAGGACCCACTTCAGGGGAGTCCATTAATTTGGAACCTGATGAGCCTCCACCTCCAGGTAGAAGGAGTGGAAGGGTTAGATCGCCAGTTGATAGGTACGGGGAATGGAAGTCCCATTATGCTGCCGCAGGATATGAGGAAGATACATTTCAGCAACAGCGTATGCTCAATGAAGTCCTAGAGTTGAGTTCAGAAATGGGTAAAAGGGTTAAACCAAATAGCTTTGGCCAAGCTATGAATTCTGATGGGAGAGCAAACTGAAAGAGTGCTCTTTTTGAGGAATTTGATTCTCTGGAGAATAATAGTGTCTTTGAAGTAGTTAAGCAGGATTCTGTTCCAAAAGGAAAGACAATTGTGGGGTCTAGATTGGTGTTAAACAAGAAGTTTGACACAAATGGAGTTTTGAACAGGTTCAAAGCTAGATGCGTTGAACAGGGATTCAAGCAGAGAGAGGGTATTGATTACCAAGAAACTTTCTCACCATCTGAAAGGCTGTCCACCTTCAGGTACATCATTTCTCTGGAAGTGGAGTTGGGTGAAGAAATCAGAAAAGCTGATTTTTTAACAGCATAATTGAATGCAAAACTTGGAGAGGAGGAGACTGTTTATATGTCAATTCCTGATGGTTTTTGTGAATGGTTAGTAGAGACTAAACCAGAAACCATGGAGAAAATCTGTGTTAGAAGTTTTATTTCAGCAGATAAAGGTGAATATGTCCTCAAGCTGTGTAGATCCCTGTATGGATTGAAGCAAGCAGCTAGGTTGTGGTATAATACCATGAGTGAGAAACTGATACAGATTGGTTTCAAGACGTCTGAGGAAGACCCTTGTCTTTGTGTAAGAAAGGATGCAATTTTGCTTGTATGGGTCAATGACATTATCATAATTGGAAATTGTAAAGAGAGAGTCATGGAGACACTCAAAAAGGAATTCAAGATAAAAGGTCTTGGTTGGGTGCAAAAGGTGCTAGGAATGAAAGTCAGTAAGAGCAAGAATGGTATTAAGTTAGACCAGAGCCACTACGTAGCAGCTATTCTTAAGCAATATGGCTTAGAAGATGCAAAGGAGTTTGGTACTCCCATGCAGTCAAACATTTGTTTAGAGAAGTCTACAGATGAGGAGTATCTGGAGTTTGTTCAATCAGGGAACAACTACAGGTCAGCTATTGGATTGTTCAATTATTTGGGGCAGTGTACAAGGCCCAATATTGCCTTTTCAATTAGTTTCTTTTTGAAAAACTTGGAGAAGCCAAGGATGAGGCATTGGTCAGTGTTTAAGAGAGTTATGAGGTATCTTAAAGGAATGCACAGTCTGGGACTGTTGTTTAAAAAGTCAGCAAAATTTGATTTGGTTGGTTATTCCAATGCAAGTTGGGCAGATGGTAACACTAGGGAATCAACAAGTGGTTTTGTATTCTTCTTAGGTAAGAATCTGGTGTTGTGGATGTCCAAGAAGGTATCAGCAATAAGTCTTTCATCAACAGAGGCTGAGTATAGAGCTTACTTACCAGCTTCACAGGAGGCAAAATGGTTGAGGAAAGTCTTAGAGGATACACATAAACCACAAGGGTTTGTGTTGTTGTATTCTGATAACCAGAGTGCCATTGCGTTGGCGCAAAACCAAGTGTTCCATTCAAGAACAAAACATATCAATGTTCACTATAACTATATTTGCAATTTGGTTAACTGCAAGGAGATTGTGTTGAGGTACATGCCTACTGGAGCAATGATTGCAGATATCTTGACTAAGGCTTTGGACAGGAGCAAGCATCAAAGCTTTGTGACTAATTTGCAAATGTCACCCCTTTTGGATTAAGGGGGTGTTTTGAAATATGTCAGCACTTATACGTGTGCTACGTATGAGTGTAATCCAAATGGGATGTACATGAGGGCCTCTGCAAACCATTTGTCACAAGGGCTGCTGACATGCAAGCAGGGCTTGGCACAGAGGGGTCTCTACCCACAGTAGGCTTGGGGGCAAGGTTACTGAAGGAGGCTAACAGGAGCAGAGGAGGATTGGGTTGAATGGTGCTGAATGACACTTGCTGGGAAAGATCTCCTAGTAAGAAGTAGTAAACTGATTTCTTGGGGGAAGAATCAGGAAGAGGAAAGAGGAGGCTTATTAAATAGACAAGAGGTTGGAACTACAACAGAGGTTCAAGTGATTGGGGCTCAGACTACACACATGATTTCATGAGGACAGTCTAAGTAACAGAGAGGGCTGATCAGGGATGCTACTACATTAGGTTAGGCTGCTTCTACATTGGGACAAGGTTCCAGGTCTGAGCTGTCTAAGTTGGGAGAGCACAGTTGAAGGATTTACAGTGTACATGGGAGTCATGACACTATGTACTAATTAGAGAGAGTATGTAATACAATCTGCAGGAGGATGTACATAAAGATTCCCAAAGGATAAACCACACAGAGGAGGTATGGGTTAGAAAGAGAGATAACCCAAAGAGGTATGGGTTAGACAGAGAGGTAACCCAAAGAGGTATGGGTTAGACAGAGAGTTAGAGTAGAGCCTGGGAGATTGAGTATGTGCAAGCCTATGGAGTCTATCTGTGTATAGTATGAGGTTAGACTATATGTAGATATGTACTGCATGAAGATCCTGAGGTATATAGTTACTGGAGACATATTGATGTAAGTCTCCTGAGCCCTGAGGTTGAAGTTCCTAAGAAAGTAGATCAGGCCTGAGGGTAAGACTGAGGTTAGACTGAGTTTGGTGTCAGTATGACAGTACCCCCTGGTGAAGAAGAGGGCATCTCCTGATGACCATAAAAGGAGAGGTTGAAGAGGCCATCCAGGTTGTCCTTCAGCCATGTCTAACTTGAGTTTTCCTTCCCCTTACCCACAACCATCAACACCATCCACCCCATTACCACCTTTATCTCCTTACACCAGATCACCTACACCAACCTATCCAATGGAGAAGACCAACAATTATCATCCAGTCCAGCAATACTACCCAAGTTGTGATAGGTGCCTCAAGCTTGGAAGAATCTGCACCACCAGTATCAAGCACAATTCTGCCAAATGTGAAAGTTGTAGGCAGTATGGAAGAATGTGTGATATGGATAAGCAAGGCAGAAAGGCCTTGGGGCCAACCTTATGGGTCCTGGAGAAGAGTCAACCTTTTGAAGTAAAAGAGGCTCCAGATGATGATGCCATGACCTTGGGTTACTCATCCAGACTTGATGAATCTTCAGGTAAGTGCTTCTGGATTTAGTATTGGAGGTGCTGGAGTGCTGATAAAGGTTTGCAATAGTCCGTTTGATGCAGGAGAGATTGAAGAAAACGCAAGAAAAGAGGGAGGAACTGCGTCAAACCGGTAATTTGGCCATAGATGGTACGTCAAGGCGTCCGCAGGAGGAGTGCGGTGAGGCATTTATACAATGGGGAACCCCTCACGTATATTTGGACGAGGAGGTGGTTGAGGTCCCCCCAAAAAGGGTATGAAACAAAGGCATTTTGGAATCTGTCAAACCCGTCAAAGGAAGTCGTCGAAGTGTTGAAGGAGTTGGTCAAAGCGTCAAAGGGATTTGTCAAAGCGTCGAAGGGGTTTGTCAAACTGTCAAAGCAAGTCGTCGAAGCATCAAAGCAAATAGTTGAAGCGTCAAAGCTCACCATTGAAGCGTCAAACGTCGAAGCGTTGAAGCTCACCGTCGAAGCGTCGAACATCAAAGCGTCAAAGCTCACCGTAGAAGCGTCAAAGCAAATCGTCGAAGCGTTGAATGTTGAAGTGTTGAAGCGTTGAAGCCCACTGTCAAAGCGTCAAAGCAAACCGTTGAAGCGCCAAAGCGGATTGCCAAAGCGGGGATGATGATGAGGACGCTGAAGGGAGTTTGGAGATGGAATTAAGTGATATGGAGGAAGATAGGGGAACCAACAAAGAGATCATTAAAGGAAAAGGAAGAGAGATCATCGTTGAAGAAGGGGGCAGATCAGATGACTCTTTGGAGTTAGAAGATTTGAAGAACAAGATGAAGGATTTGGAGGTAAAGATGAAGGTGGTGGAAGACAGAAGGAATAGAAGGAAAGGAATTGAAAGAAGAGGTGAAACTGGGGTCTGGTTGGAGGAATTGGAAAGTGGGGAAAGGTTATTGGAGATGATGGAAGGAAGAAGATTCAGAGAAGATTCTGTTTTAAATGAAGATCAAGTTAATCAATCTTTGGAGATTTATAGTAGGAATTCTAGAACTTTAAATTCAAATTTTCAGGAAGGTTTAAAGAAGGGTTGGGGTAGTGAGATAAGAAAAGAGAAGTATGGTTTTTTAGAAGCTAGAAAGAAAAAAAGTTTTAGAGATAAA
Organism: Puccinia polysora; assembly: GCA_025617555.3. Taxonomy (NCBI): domain Eukaryota; kingdom Fungi; phylum Basidiomycota; class Pucciniomycetes; order Pucciniales; family Pucciniaceae; genus Puccinia; species Puccinia polysora. Next base: position 1,000,974 of record CM062613.1, read on the forward strand.
GAAAAGACTAGCTGATATTTTGGCTTTAGCTGGGCATACTTTTGAAGTAGGGACTACTATAAGGGGGCCAAATTCTTATCAAGTTGCCAAGTTAAAATTAGTAAATACTTGGATGTCTAGAGTAAAAGAGTTGGAAGAATTGTTGTGTGAAGCTATCTAAAAAGTTGTTTATATAAAATTTGTTTTATTTTATTATTATTTTATTTTATTTTATTTTATTTTATTTTATTTTATTTTATTTTTTTTATTTATATTTTCTTAGAGGGGGGTAATTAATCTTTTCTTTTTTTTTTTTCTAAAGGTTGAAGAAAGGGAAAAAGGAGAAAGAATCTTTATTTTATTTTATTTTATTTTTCTTTTTTTTTTGTATCTTGTTATTGATATATATATATATATATATATATATATATTTTGTTTTGAAAAGGAGAGTAAGGTTTGTATTGTTTTTATTTTAAGGATGACTTTGGTTTTGAGGGATAAAGTGTATGGAAGTCTTGAAGTAAAGTAGGGCAGTTGGTAAGATTAGAGTGAGGTTCCCAAGTAGTGCGTTCCTTGTCATTCTGGAAGCCTTTCCATTCAACTAAGTAAAATAATTTCCCCCTATTAAGTTTGGAATCCAATATCTGAGAAACTTCCCATTCTTCTTCACCATCAATTTTGACTGGCTCAGTTGGTGGTTGGTGCCTAGAGGATAGTGAGTTGTCCTCATATGGCTTGAGTAAGGAGGAGTGGAATACAGGGTGAATGGTGGACCATTGTTGAGGAAGTTGAAGCTTGAATGAAATTTTCCCAATCTGTTCTATAATCAAAAAGGGACCTAACCATTGCTCTGAGAGTTTATGAGTTGGACAATTAGTTCTGATATTTTTAGAAGAGAGCCAAACTTTGTTTCCAACAGCAAATGAGGCAGGAAACTCACTTCTTTTTAGGTCAGCATATCTTTTGTAGGTTTTAATTGCCTTTTCTAGTTCAATACCCAATAACTTTTGATTCTGGTGAATCTGGGTTATGTAGTGGCTGGCAGGTTGATCATCTACTACATAGAGACTCTCAAAGTTGGGATGTTGTCCATAGATGGTGAAAAAAGGAGATTGCTTAGTAGAAGTGTGAGTGGAATTATTGTAAGCAAATTCAGCAAGGGGGATCCAGGTATCCCAGTCGTCTTGGTGATAACTGACATACATCCTAAGAAATTTTTCTAGGATCTGATTTACTCGTTCCGTCTGTCCGTCTGTTTCAGGGTGATAAGCTGTGGAAAGATTTCTTTTTATCTGTAATTTTTCACATACAATTTTCCAAAAGGAAGAAACAAATAAAGATCCTCTGTCACTGACAATGTCAGTTGGGAGGCCATGTTTAGTAAAAACATGAGAAATTAGTAGGTTAGCCAACTCCACAGAGGAGATATCAGTTCTGGTTTTAATAAAGAGTGACATTTTTGAAAAACAATCAACCACCACAAGGATTGAGTCAAACCCATTGGATAGTGGTAGTTGTGAGATGAAGTCCATAGAGAGTGAAGCCCAGGGAGAATCTGGAATTGGTAAGGGTTGGAGGAGTCCAAACGTTTTGTGGTGACTGGATTTGTTTCTGCTGCAAAGGTAACAAGAAGAAACATAATCTTTGATAAAGGAAGTCATATTTTTCCAATGGAAATCTCTTTTGACTAGATCAGCTGTTTTGTCTTCTCCAGGGTGGCCAGAGAGGGGAGAGTCATGTCTTTGTCAAAGTATTTCAAGTTGGAGTTGTTCATCCTCCTTGGGGATTGCTATTCTGTTTTGGAAAATAAGGAGTCCAGTGTCTGGGTCTATAAGGTAACTCTTTACTTGTTCCTTTTTATGTAGTTTTGGAATAATCTGCTGGGTTGATTTGTTGGAGATCTGGGACTGAATTAAGGTTTGCGATTGTTTGTCAACCTGTTTTGCAGAGATAAAGAAAATTCTAGAAGGTTCAAAGTCAGTCTGTTTCAAGAGTTGTTTGACATTTGCTGTATTTGTTTCTGCATAGGGCATCCCCCCTTTGGGATAAACGTTGTCTCGACGTGACAAGACATCAGGCACTATTGATTGCTTTCCAGGTCTATAGACTATAGTGAAGTCAAATTCAGACAGAAACTCAGCCCAACGGGCTTGGCAACGAGTCAAGACTTTGGAGGTCATGAAATATTTAAGAGATAAGTGATCAGTGAGAACTTCAAAGGGAGAAGAAAGACTGAGGAGGTAAGCTCTCCAGATCTTGATGGCCCATACAATGGCCAGGAGTTCCTTATTGTGAATTTCATAGTTCAGTTCAGCACTACCCAATTTCCTGCTGTCAAAAGCAATTGGGTGTTTGTATCCATCAAGAGAGACTTGGTTGAGGACAGCCCCTAGGGCATAGTCACTGGCATCAGTCTCCAAAAAGGTTTGTAAGGAAAAATCAAAATGTCTGAGTATAGGAGCTTTAGTAAAGGCTACCTTGAGGTCCTCAAACTGCTGCAGAGCCCCTGGGGATAAAGGAAAGATGGGGTCTGCTCCAGTTAGAGCAGTGAGGAGGTGCACCTTTCTGGAATAGTTAATGATAAACCTGCAAAAAAAATTAGAAAAAACCCAAAAACTGTTGCAAGGCCTTTTTGTTTGTTGGTGGTGGCCAGTCCAAGATCCTCTGGACCTTGGAGTTGTCCATTTCAATGCCACTTCTGGAAATGAAATATCCTAGATAGTCCACTGAGGAGGCATGAAATTCACACTTAGAAGCTTTTGCATATAAGTTGTTCTTCCAAAGTCTGTTCAAGACTTCACACACATGAGCTGTATGTTCTGTTAAGTTTTTGGAAAAAATAAGAATTTCATCAAGGTATACCACCACACAGATGGTCAGAAGGTCTGCAAAAATGTCATTAACAAGACATTGAAAAGAGGCAGGAGCATTGGTGAGTCCAAAAGGCATTACCAAATATTCAAAACTCCCAAACTGAGTTCTGAATGCTGTAAGATGTTCATCCCCTTCCTTAATTTGAAGGAGATTATAAGCACCCCTGAGGTCAATTTTGGAAAAAATGGTAGAACCAGAAAAGACTGTTAATAAGTGAGTCATGGGAGGAATGGGATACCGGTTCTTTTGAGTCACACCGTTGAGTTTGCAATAGTAAACACACAATTGCAACCCACCATCCTTCTTTCTTACAAAGAGGACAGGTGCTCCAGTGCTGGAAGTGCTGGGGCGAATGAAACCTTTCTCTATATTTTCCGCTATATAGGCTTGTAGGGCCTCCTTCTCATGGTGGCTAAGGGAGTAGATAGGCCCAACTGGAGGCATAGGGCCTTCCAGTTCAATATGATGGTTGTAAGCGTGATGAGGAGGGAGTTTATCAGCTTTGACCTTGGAAAAAACATCTAAAAAGGTATGATAAGCATCAGGAACTCTCTCCATCACAGTTTCAATTTCATCAGTTTCCTCATCTTCATCCAAACCTTCTGCAGTAGCCTGCTTTGGGTCAGAGTCAGAAGTGGAAATAATCATACGCAAAACTTGAACGGATAGATCATTCTCCATATCCTCCAAGAATTTCAGAGAATGTCCAAAGAATATCCTGTTCACAGAAGTAGTTGTTGAACTCAAAGGGAAGTGTTGTGAGTGCATAGATTCTGAAAAGGGGACAGGAGCAGTGACCTGCAGGTTCACTGGCGGAAAGGAAGTAGTGGCCAAGGAGAGTTCAACGGAAGATGAATGATCCAAAGTTGTTTGGTGTCTTGGGGTGATCAATCCCAGTTGCCAATTTACCTCTGGGTTCCAGAAATGGAGGACCTCAATACCTAGAATAATGTCTTCTTTGGGTGGAGTATCAACAACCAAGAAATCCCATTCTAAGTTGGGAAAAGAGGGCAAAGAGAATTTGAAGGAAAAATTATGGGTGATTTCCTGGGAAGGTGAGTCAGAAGGACTGAAGGTCAATAGTAAAATAGGAGTGGTCAGGGGTTTGAGTGATAGAGAAAACTTTAAAACCATAGATTTTGAAATAACAGATTGAGTTTCTCCAGAGTCAACAAGTACACTGTAAGCCTGGTTATTGGTCAAGCAAACAAAACGTAAGTCTTTGGAAGGAGGTTTAGCGTCTTTTCTTTCCAAAGTTTGTACTCGAATATTAGGAGGGTGATGGTCAAGGAGTACCACATTCCCATCACCTAGTCTTTTCCCTTTTTTGGCTTCATAGGGTTGGGTTTCTGGCCAGGTTGAAAATCTGGACGTTTCCTGCAGAGGCTAATTTTGTGAGTTCCTCCACAGTAGTTGCACAAACCCTCTCTTTCTCGTCTAGCTTTTTCTTCAGCCTTGAGGTGTCCATCCTCTCCTACGTTTGGATTAGGGACATAGGTTGGAGTAGAATTAGTAGGGGTTGGCTTGGTCTTCCCCTTAAACCTACCTGGTTGGCTGGTCTGTTGAGATTTCTGAGGATTTGGAAGACTGGGTCCAGGTCTTGAGGTCTGAGGGAGAGTGAAGGACTTCTCCCGGATCCTTTCATGGTAACAAGTGTCATACTTAAGAACAATATCCATTAGGTCTTGCAAGGTTTCTTGAGGTCCATCATAACCAGCTAGTTGGTCCAGTAATCTGGCTGGGAGACCCTGTCTAAAATGAAAGAAAAAGGCTTTATCACCCCACCCAGAGGCCTTGGTCATAAGTGTCCTGAATTCAGTGATATAGTTAGTAGCATAACCACTGTCTTTCATCTTAAGGAGGGTTAACTCCTTCTCAGCACGCTGGATTTCTAGACAATCCCCAAAAAGGGTATGAAGCTGTTGAGTGAATAGAAGCCAGGAGTTAAGTATGAAGTCTGGCTCATGATTACCAATGTGAGCAAGATAGGGTTGGATCCATTGACTGGCATTTCCTGAAAGGTAAGAGACTGTAAAAAATACTTTCTTTCTGTCATTAGCAAAAACTCTCTCATCATTTGCAAAAATGAGTTCACAAGCTTGAAGGAAAGGTCTAAGCTTGGTTGGGTTAGTTCCATCAAATTTATCTGGGGCATTGATAGATGGAGATTTAAAGTTAGCAGAGGGTCCATGGTCAGCAGGTTTAGAAAGTTGAGTCATTGCAGTGGTCATTTGCTGAAGAATGGCCAGCAGGGCAGGGTCAGTTGAAGGAGCCTGAGTGGTGGAAGGAAGGTTGGTGTGCGGGGAAGGTGAAGGGACTGCTGTTGCATTAGAAGTTTGACTAGGATTACCCTCTGGGGATGGTGAACCCAGGCCACTCAAGATTCTGGAATCAAATCCTGAGTCTTCATCCTCTTCATCTTCCTCACCTTCTCCTGGGATTGGGACCATGCTTGCATCATAGGCAGGAGAGTCCAAACCATGGTAACCTGGGCTTGGAAACTGACCTGTGATCCTGTGGAGGCTAGCATTGTCAGAAGAAGGAATAGTAGAAAGGGATACTTGGGGAATAGGTTCCAATAAACCTGTATCCATAGGAGTGGAAGTGGTAGCCACTGGTGCAATCAGGTTGGAAAAGGTCCTACCTGTTCCACAAGATCTAGGGGTAGAATGGTCAGTAGGTTCAGTGGTACCTCTCCCCCTAGATATGCAGGTGACTTCTGGGCTAGAAATGTGAGAAAAAAGAGAACGTCGTGGGGGCATTCTTACTTCTAAGAATAATTAGTTACCCAAAAGTTGTTCTTCACCTTGGAGCAAGAATAAAATGATTAAAAAAGGAATTTTTTCTTCCTCTGATTACCTTTATGGGACAGTCAAATACTGGTTACTATACCTTGTCTAAGTGTCAAATTGTCAAAGCGTCGAAGCGTTGAAGCGTTGAAGCTTCAAAGCGTTGAAGTGTCGAAGTGTCAAAGCGTCAAAGCGTCAAAGCGTCGAAGCGTCGAAGCGTCGAAGTGATACTTAGAGGGTGGAGAGCTGGAGCTCTGAGTAGGTTTGACAGTAAGGTAAGGGAAGCAATGAAAATGGCCACAAATCAAATAGCCAAGTTCAAGGTAGGGACAGAAATAAAGCAAACAAAAATTGCCACAACTCAATAGCAAAATTTGATGCTGTCTAAAAGGATAGGGAGGGTGGTTGGTGAAGAAGGGGTTATTGGGGAAGAAATCAGTTTAATGTCACAAGGGCTGCTGACATGCAAGCAGGGCTTGGCACAGAGGGGTCTCTACCCACAGTAGGCTTGGGGGCAAGGTTACTGAAGGAGGCTAACAGGAGCAGAGGAGGATTGGGTTGAATGGTGCTGAATGACACTTGCTGGGAAAGATCTCCTAGTAAGAAGTAGTAAACTGATTTCTTGGGGGAAGCATCAGGAAGAGGAAAGAGGAGGATTATTAAATAGACAAGAGGTTGGAACTACAACAGAGGTTCAAGTGATTGGGGCTCAGACTACACACATGATGTCATGGGGACAGTCTAAGTAACATAGAGGGCTGATCAGGGATGCTACTACATTAGGTTAGGCTGCTTCTACATTGGGACAAGGTTCCAGGTCTGAGCTGTCTAAGTTGGGAGAGTACAGTTGAAGGATGTACAGTGTACATGGGAGTCATGACACTATGTACTAAGTAGAGAGAGTATGTAATAAAATCTGCAGGAGGATGTACATAAAGATTCCCAAAGGATAAACCACACAGAGGAGGTATGGGTTAGACAGAGAGATAACCCAACAAGGTATGGGTTAGACAGAGAGGTAACCCAAAGAGGTATGGGTTAGACAGAGAGGTAGAGTATAGCCTGGGAGATTGAGTATGTGCAAGCCTATGGAGTCTATCTGTGTATAGTATGAGGTTAGACCATATGTAGATATGTACTGCATGAAGATCCTGAGGTATATAGTTACTGGAGACATATTGATGTAAGTCTCCTGAGCCCTGAGGTTGAAGTTCCTAAGAAAGTAGATCAGGCCTGAGGGTAATACTGAGGTTGAACTGAGTTTGGTGTCAGTATGACACCATTGGACACACACATGGACCATACGTGCCTGTGTGGATGTCACGGATTTGGGGAAACTGGCCTCAAAACGCGTGAAAGAGCCCTATTGATACACGTGTGTCCTGGTCATGGTGGGGGGGACTTGATCACCCCCCCACCAAGTGGGGTGGCTAGGCCAGTTGCATTGAGGCAACCGGTGGTGGGGGGGGCATTGACCACCTCCCCACCATTGAAGGGGCGCTCTCCCCCCCCCCTTTACCAAGGGGGAGGAGCGACAGGCTGGAGGGGACCTGACCACCCCCCAGCCCACCTACCATGACAACGCCCTGGGGGCATCAACCTCCAGGGCCCCTGGTAGGGGGATTTGACCACCCCCTCCAGGGATTTGAGAGAAAGAGGGGGGGAGGCATGTCTGCCGGTTACACCCCCCCCCATGTGTGTCTGAGACCAGACCTAGGTGTGTCCTGGGTCCCTCCTGGCCATTTGTATGGCCAGGGGCTGGTTGCATGAGGCAACCAGCCAGCATGTGAGGTAAAAGGCTGCTTGTAATAGACAACCGGCCAGGGGTTTTGAACAGCTAAGGGGATGGTTCAGCCCCATTGAGGTGAAAACACCAGAAATAACCAGAATTGGCTGGTTGTAAGGGTACAGGGACTGATGCCATGCAGGCTGATGTAGCCCAAAACAAGTAACAAGGCCTGTAGAGCCTGTAGAGCTTTTTTGGAGCGGAAAATTTGCCTTTTGGCTTGTTTTATCATGGGCTCACAAGAGTCCAATCTTTTGTACTTAAGGAGCTCTTCTCCCTGCTGTTTTGCATCATCCATTCATCATCCAATCAAATTCATCACCAATATCATCCAATTTATTGCCCCATTGTGAGAGCCCATCAGCAATTATTGACACAAGTTGTCCAGCATTTTATTTTCTTTAAATACTGCTCATTTGCCTAAGCTCATTGCTGGCCATAATTATAACAAAGATGAATGGGACAAAATATTTGAAGAGGATATTCCTGATCCACCTCAAGTCATCCCTGTCTCATCTTGTCCCTCATCTTCTTCTATGAGAGAACAGATTCTTCCTCTCACCCTTGCTCACTTTGATGAGCAATGTTTGATTTTGAATTAGGTAAAAAATACTTCACCAAATTTTTTTGGTTTTGGTTGTTCACCCAAGATTCCTAGGCTGAGTTGGGGGGTTTTTTTATCATTTGGTGGGGTGGACTTAGGCAAAACAGACTCAAAACTTCCAAACCCCCCACCTTACCCCACCAAACCACCAGGTGGTCCACTCCTTCCTCCTCCTCACCAACCACCTCCACCTCACCCATCACCTCCACCTCACCCATCACCTCCACCTCACCCATCAACTCCCCTCCTCCTTTGGTTGGAACCCCTGGTAAGCTTCCCCCCCCCTCCTCCTCATCCTCCTCCTCATCCTCCTCCTCATCCTCCCCATCATCCAATGCTCATCCTTTGCTTCACCCACCTCCATCCCCCTTCAGGCCCCCCCCACCCCCTTGGTTGATGCTCCAGGCAAGCTTCCCCCTCCCTCCTCCTTGTTCCGCTTTTCCCTCCCTCTCACCCCCTCTCACTCCCTCCCACTCACTCACCAACACCCTCCTTCTCCCCCCTCCCTTGGTCTCCCTCCCATCTCACTTCCCCCCCCCCTTTCTCCTTGCTCCTCCTCCTTCTTGCCCTCCCTTGCTTGGCCCTTGACTCACTGGACCCCCCTTTCTCCTTGCCATCCCATCCTTGCTCCTTGCCATCCCGCCCTTGCCCTTGGCTTTCCGGCCCTCAACTTTCCAGCCCCCCCTTGCTCCTTGCTCCTCCTCCTCCTCGCCGGCCCCCCCTTGCTCCTCCTTGCCCCCCCTTGCCCCCCCTTTCCCCCCCTTTGGCTCACCCTCCCCCCCCTTGCTCCTCCTTGCCGCCCCCCCCCCTTGTCTCCCTAGGCTTGTCAGCCCCACCCCACGCCTTGCTCTCATCTGCTTCCCAACCCAAGGCCCGCCCTAAAGCCTGGCTCAATTGGCTTGCACCCCAGTTTTTTTTTTTTTTTTTTTGGTGATGAAATTAACTTTTTTTTCTTTGGTAATAAGCCCGGCCCAATTAGCTCATGCCCAAACCCAGCAATTTTACATTTTTTTTTATTTTTTTGGTTTTTTTTGGTGATCATGTGACTGGCATGTTTTTTTTTTTTTTTTTTTTTTTTTTTTTTTTTTTTTTTTTTTTTTTTTTTTTTTTTTTTTTTTTTTTTTTTTTTTTTTTTTTTTTTTTTTTTTTTTAACCCTTCTTTGACCCCTTTTCCTTCAATGCCATCCATTCTCCCACCGCCCTCAAAATTTTATACTCCAAATTGAATCCCTTCTTGATCCTCATCCCAAGCCAAGAATTTGCCTGGGACAGAACAAGATGGAAGGAGATGAGGTGAAAAACATAAAGAGAGGTGGCAAGCAGAGGGCTTTGAAGCAAAAGAGGGATCAAATGAGGGAATCAGAAATCTCTTTGGAACTTGCAGAGGGGGGCATCCATGAAAAGGTTGTATGGTCAGGATGGAAACTACAACCTTTGGATCTGTATCCTTCCATCACTGACAAAAAGAAAAAGAACTATCAAAAACCCTCACCCACTGAGTTTTAAAATGCCAAGCAGACAATCAAGCGATTCCATTTCTTCAGACATGGTAAAGAAATTGTTCTCAATAAATCTGACCACAATGGTGATTTCTGAAAAAGACAAGAGCAACATAAACTTTGTGACAAATTTCCCTCACCGGTCAAAAACATTTGTCAACACTGTGGGTCCCTCAAGATCTTGGGTTGGAAAAATGTGGGCAATTGGATGGCAAAAATTTATCAACCCCTTTGAGTTACTTGGATGCTATGTGAAGCAATAATCTATTCAATCTTCCCCTCAAGATTATGCTTTTCTCAATCTTAAGGCAGACAAATTCTCTCAAATTTTAGGACAAATTTTTTGCAATTTGGCCAGACTTCCCTTGGAATCAAACAGTGAAATAATGGGAATCAAACAGTAAAATAATGAAGTACAACTGCATCCCCTCCTTCTAATCACTCAAATTTGGTTCTCAGCCTACTCCCTTTGACTGCTCTCCGCATGTCACTTCCACATTTGACTCTTTTTACAACTCACCTCACATTGACAAAGGTGAAATCTCTGAGTATTCCCTTTTACTTGCAGTTCCAACCAATAAATCAAATGGACAACTTATTGAAACTACGGATGAATATGAAGTATCAGATGGCCAATTTATTTTTCCTTAACTTGGCTTTGGAATTGATTTCAAGCAAAAAGGTAGAGTAAAATGGTTTGGGCAGCTAATAAGTATAAGCACTGTGCTTTTCCTGCTGTGGAGACTGCCACTCATACAAGAATGGAAATGTCAATGAAAATCAACAAAATGAATCTAAACACTTGCAGGGACTTGGGGAGTTGGAAAATATACTCCAGGAAAAAAAATATACATAAAAAGAAAAAAAATATTTTTGTTGGTGGGGTTAAAAATATTCTTAGGCATTGTTGTAATGAAAAATGATTTTTTTTTCTTTTTAAGTTTTTCATCAAAGCAAATATATTTAAAAGCCCAGAATTTGAATAATCTGCTTTAATTCATCTACTGTTCTACTGCTACCAATGTATGCCACAGCCATTGACTGCTTATCCTTTTTTTCTGTTGCCATTTGTTCCCTCTCCATTTCCAGTTGTGCTTGCTGTCAATCCTTCTCCTTTTCCTCTTTTTGAAATTCTGGCTCAGCCTGTTTCAACTTCCACTTGGCATCCCATTTTTGTTGATGAGCAAAACTCTTGGCTTTCTGATTTTGCAAATCAATAGCCAGTTTAAAATCCCACGTCTCCTTTTCAAACTGAAGTTTTTCAGATTCAATTTGAAATTTCACTGTTTTTCTGAGGGGAATAAAAATCAGCTTGATTTTGGAAGCAAGTAGAATCCAATGGGCTTACTTGAATCTTGCTTCTCCATGATCTCCTCAAAGCCCGAAAAATTTGAAGTGTTTCTCCTCTTTTGAATGCTATTGGGGTTGATTTTGATGGAATTGGAGGCCTTTTGCTTCCCCTTTGCAGAGGAGGTTTGTGTGGGAACATCATTGCTCTCATTTGAAGGGGATGTGGGAAGCCCCATTGGCTTGAGGTTTTGGCCATTGAGGAATGAATGAGCCTGTTTCTTTCAAATCAAAATCAGTCAGGATTAACCAGACAGAATAGAAAATAACTTGGTTCCTTACTTGAGCAGATGTTGATGGCAATGGTGATACGGGAATGACATCCTCCTCATTGGCCAAGTTCTGCAGTTCTTCCACCCCAGGAAGAGAGCAATCAAAAGAAGTAAGTGAGGGGTCCAAGGTTGGGTTTGACTCATCAATCAATGCAGAATTAGACGTGATTGGAGCTGATTGTGTTTTTATATCGTCCTTGGCATTGGATGGAGGCCACTCAAAGGCAAAGGTTTCATCAAGGTCCTCATTGCTAGGCTGAGTATCCCCAGCCAAGTCTTTGGCATCAACTGAATCAGATTTTTGGGCGTCAAAAGCAGCTAGAGGGGTGATGTTTGCCTTCTTTCCAAAGATTTCATCCATTTGAATATAAAAAGGAAAAATGGAGTCCAACTTATCAACCACTGAGTTGATTCCCTTGGCTTTGTTGGAGTTGGTGATACCAAAGACGGTGGAGATTGACATGGAGTGTGCTTTTTTGTACTTGGCTCAATAATTATTGAATCACTCCCTCATCTGTTTGGATGACAGTTCCAGCCTACCTTTTGTTTTATTCTTGAGTTAATTGGCCATCAGGAGATAACCATTGACCTTGGAGGATGGACATTTGCCAAAGCGTGTTTCATTTTTGGATCAAAAGAAAGCAAGGTAGTTGGACAGAATTGTGAGCCAGTTTACCAGGATGACGTGATCAGCGCTCTTAATCTGACTTGAGCCTTTGGAAGCTGATGGGGGAGGATTTTTGGATGTTGAGTTCCTGGGGGATGTTTGCTTTGGTCCATTGAAATGTTTAGTGGACTTGCGGGGGGGATTGCTGAGGGGCCATCATGAGAGTGATGAAGCAAAGACAACAGCCCAAGATGAGAGTGATGAAGTGAAAAGAGGGATAAAGGGATGAGAGTTAGGATGTGATGAAAGCAATCAAGTGATGAGGGTGAGGGGGTGATGAGGATAGTGATGCAATGAGAGTTAGCTTTAGCTGGATGTGATTAAAGCAATAAAGTGAATGAGATTTAGCTGGATGTGATTAAATCAATAAAGTGATTAGAGTGATGAAGTGATGAGGATAGTGATGAAGAGATGAAGAGAAATGAATCAAATTTTTTTCCAATGAGGTTGGAGGTAGAATTTTTCCAAGGTTGAAGGTGGAAAACCAGGGGTGTATGAAGTGAACAGTTGGTGGAAGCCTTTGTTAAAGGTTTAAGGTGGAAGCACGGTTAGGGAGACAAGAGAGGAGGAAGCAAGGGTCTGAGTATCTCAGAGACGAGCGGATCAAGGGAGTCTTTGGAGGGAAACCTCTGGGGGCACTCCGGTTCTGGTTGGGTCAAGAACTGATAATCAAAATTCACTTGTTCAGGAATCAGTTTAAGTAGACTAGATACAAACCGGCTGACAAGTGGTTGAAGCAGAGTGTATAAAAATGAATAAGATATATTCAGAATTGAACCATTGAGTCCGCACTAGCTAGGGGAAAACAAGGGATAGGTAGGCCACCAGGATCAGAGACAGAGGTGTAACTGGAACTGTAGCTAAATCAGCCAAGTATAGAGTACACACTGGGCAGTAATACTCAAGAGCGCAACAGAGGTTATAAAAGCAGGAAAGCACTAAAGATTCAGGCAGTACAAGACATGACAGGAATTCCAACAGCCTTTATATACTTTACTTGAAAAAACCCACTTATTTCCAAGTAACTCTGACACGTCTCATGTGAAATAAGTCGTTTTTTTTGATTTTTAATGGCGTATTTGGTTTGAAACCTGCCATTAAAAAATGAGGGGTTTGCTTAACTCTGATAACCCCTAATAAAGAAATAAAAGTGAAAAATAAATCAGTTAATTAAATGAAAGATATAAATATAAAAAAAAAATTTATTTTTTTTCACCATTCACAACCCATTTTGGTTTGCGTGGGGTGGTTTGCAACCCATTTTGGGTTGCAAATCACCCCACAAAACCCCTTTTAGGTAGTTAAAGGGGGTTTCAAGGTAGAAAATTTAACATTGCCCCTTTTTTTCTTATTGTGTTTTTTTCTTTTTTTTCTTTTTTTTCTTTTTTTTCTTTTTTTCTTTTTTTTTCTTTTTTTTCTTTTTTTTCTTTTTTTTCTTTTTTTTCTTTTTTTTCTTTTTTTTCTTTTTTTTTCTTTCTTTTTTTCTTTTTTTTCTTTTTTTTCTTTTCTATTCTTTTTTTTCTTTCTTTTTTCTTTCTTTTTTCTTTCTTTTTTCTTTCTTTTTTCTTTCTTTTTTCTTTCTTTTTTCTTTCTTTTTTCTTTCTTTTTTCTTTCTTTTTTCTTTCTTTTTTCTTTCTTTTTTCTTTCTTTTTTCTTTCTTTTTTCTTTCTTTTTTCTTTCTTTTTTCTTTCTTTTTTCTTTCTTTTTTATTTCTTTTTTATTTCTTTTTTCTTTCTTTTTTCTTTCTTTTTTCTTTCTTTTTTCTTTCTTTTCCCTTTCTTTTCCCTTTCTTTTTCCTTTCTTTTTCCTTTCTTTTTCCTTTCTTTTTCCTTTCTTTTTCCTTTCTTTTTCCTTTCTTTTTCCTTTCTTTTTCCTTTCTTTTTCCTTTCTTTTTCCTTTCTTTTTCCTTTCTTTTTCCTTTCTTTTTCCTTTCTTTTTCCTTTCTTTTTCCTTTCTTTTTCCTTTCTTTTTCCTTTCTTTTTCCTTTCTTTTTCCTTTCTTTTTCCTTTCTTTTTCCTTTCTTTTTCCTTTCTTTTTCCTTTCTTTTTTCTTTCTTTTTCCTTTCTTCTTTCTTTCTTTTTTCTTTCTTTTTTATTTTTCTTTATTTGTCTTTCTTTTTTCTTTTCTTTTCTTTTCTTTTCTTTTCTTTTCTTTCCTTTTTTTTTGCTTTCTCTTTTTGTTTTATTTTCCTTTCTTTTTTCTTTCTTTTTTCTTTCTTTTTTATTTTTCTTTATTTGTCTTTCTTTTTTATTTTCTTTTCTTTTCTTTCCTTTTTTTTGCTTTCTCTTTTTGTTTTATTTTCCTTTCCTTTTCATTTTTTCCTTTCTTTTCTTTTCTTTTCTTTTCTTTTCTTTTCTTTTCTTTTCTTTTCTTTTCTTTTCTTTTCTTTTCTTTTCTTTTCTTTTCTTTTCTTTTCTTTTCTTTTCTTTTCTTTTCTTTTCTTTTCTTTTCTTTTCTTTTCTTTTCTTTTCTTTTCTTTTCTTTTCTTTTCTTTTCTTTTCTTTTCTTTTCTTTTCTTTTCTTTTCTTTTCTTTTCTTTTCTTTTCTTTTCTTTTCTTTTCTTTTCTTTTCTTTTCTTTTCTTTTCTTTTCTTTTCTCTTCTCTTCTTTTCTTTTCTTTTCTTTTCTTTTCTTTTCTTTTCTTTTCTTTTCTTTTCTTTTCTTTTCTTTTCTTTTCTTTTCTTTTCTTTTCTTTTCTTTTCTTTTCTTTCTTTTCTTTTCTTTTCTTTTCTTTTCTTTTCTTTTCTTTTCTTTTCTTTTCTTTTCTTTTCTTTTCTTTTCTTTTCTTTTCTTTTCTTTTCTTTTCTTTTCTTTTCTTTTCTTTTCTTTTCTTTTCTTTTCTTTTCTTTTCTTTTCTTTTCTTTTCTTTTCTTTTCTTTTCTTTTCTTTTCTTTTCTTTTCTTTTCTTTTCTTTTCTTTTCTTTTCTTTTCTTTTCTTCTCCTTTCTTTTCTCTTCTCTTCTCTTCTCTTCTCTCATTTTATTTTATTTTATTTTATTTTAGACCATGGATATTTTTTTAAAAAATGTTTTCTCCTTGTGGCTCCAGCAAAAAATTCAAAAGGAAGACGTATAAAAAGCTTGGGTGAGTGTTTGGTCTCTGAAGGTCCATTTACTTTTTGTGACTTGTTTTTTGGCATTAGGACGTATCAGATTTGGAAAACCTACCATTAGAAAACTGGAATTTCTTTTGAAAAAACCCACCATTTTTAATGGTGGGTTTCTGAAATACACATACCCCCTAACTGGTGTATTTACAACTGGTGTGTTGCATGGAAATGGCAGATTTAAAAAATGAAATACGCCATTTATGCATCATCATCCATCCACCATCCATTGCATGCAAAACACCCATCCACACCCCACAATTCATCTCATCCAATTCAACCATCTCATCCTACCTCATCCCAAAATCCATCTTTTCCCTCAGGAATAAACCCATAACCAGATCTTCCTCCTCCTCCTCCCATCCTCAGATCATCATCATCCTAGGCTCCAATCCTGGCTTAGTTGGCCATCAGATTGCTCTCCACCTCTCTAAGATCAGTCTTACCTTCATTGCTAGATTCTCTTGCTTTGAATTTGTCAAGAACTTGGAAATCCAAGGCTCAGATTCCATCAAAACTCTTATCTTGGCTCCTTTGCCTACTCAGATTCACACCTTCAATCAATCCTTGGCTTCCTGTCTTGTTCTATACTCTCAAAGCTCAAAATCCTTTGATTTTACAAACCCTCTTAATCATCATCATCATTGACATCCTCCTTTACTCAGTCTCATCAACTGTCTACCAATTGTTAGAATAAGAGACTTATTGAGTCTAGAGTTGTTTGTAGAAGCAACCTGGGAGGATTCACCAGGATGGACTGATCTCTGAGTGAGATGGCTGAGAGTGGCTCAGGATCAATGGTTGATTGCGTGTAGCAGAAAGTGTGGTTTAAGTAGTGACAACTTGAGAACCCCTGAAAATGGGTCTGATAAGATCATAGAAGCATATTCATCAGGTCCAAGAAAAGCGGGCCTGAAAAAAGTTCAAGGAAAGAGGAAGCACAGGAGACACAAGTCTGGACATGGACAGGTGAGTAAAGGCCTGGGAGTGACAAACATGAGACTGAGTAGGACACCATGACAGATCAATCTTTAACTAGGGAGATAATAAACAGCAGTGAGACTCAGAAATAAACTAGGGATAGCAATCTGAACTGTCAACCATAACATTGACATGTATTGATAAAGCTTATAAGATGAGGTTGTGTCAGCCAAGACAGATAGAGTGGAGATTATACAGATGAAGGATTAAGAGAAGAATTAACCATTATCTCAACACCAATATTATCCTCTAATGATCTAAAACCCATTGAATCCATCAACCTTGAAGATCATCTCCTACTTGGTATCAGATCCTTACTTGCTCTCAAGTTCATCCTACGCATGATGCTTCATTCCATCCAATCTTTCCATGACTCCCATCATCCCCTCATTATCACCTTGTTTCAGTAGTCTCCCTAAACCCCCCCCCCCATCCTCATACTCATCCAAAATCCCATCCCCTAGTTTCCACCAAGACCAAGAGCATCTTTTTACCTTACCTCAGTCCTTCTACAATTGCCAATCAGACCATAGAAACCTCAATTTCAACCCTCAAACAAGAGATATTGATCTCCAGCTCAAATAGTCCACAATTTATTTGGATGATTGACAAACAGATTGTATCCTTCAGAACTTTTGCCCATCTATCCACCAAACCCATCATCAACCATTTTCCTCACAATTTTCTGGCTAGTCTATCCACCCATCTTCACCCTATCTATGCCTTGTATCTATCCCATAGGCTTTTCCTCTTCAAGGCTCAATCAATCACCACCAACACTGGTTTGCCAATTGTATCAATGTGTGGAAGTCCCCTATCCCAACTTTTCAAACACATCCAAAATGTCATCAAATCAGCTAGTATCACCTCTGGCTTGAGCCTCTTGGTTGGTAGAGAGTTTTTTAAGCTCAAGTTGATTTAAATTATTGTCCCCAATTGGCTACTCAATCAATGGTTGAACTTTTCCAAGTCTCTCAACAGTTGGGTTTGTTTTCAACTGATGAGTGAAATTGATCTCAAGTCTAACAAGAATCTCAAACAAGTGATCCAGAAATGTCAGTTGAGCTCCCAGAGTAGTTGGCAGGATTGATTCTTTATTTGATGCAATCCTCATCTCCATCATCCATCTGGTTTTACCCCAAGTAATTATGATCCAAACCAGGAGCTCATCAAGGCAGATATGAAAATTGTGAGATTGAGTCAGTAAAACCTGAGGGACTCAATCAATCAAAGAGGCAGGTAGTTTTACCAATAGAGGTCCTCCTGCATCTGAGCCAGTAGATCAATCCAGGAGGATCATTTGAAACATAACTTTGTGGGAAGTGAGATCAACCATGAACAATTGCTCACCATTCAATTGATTGATTGTTTGAAAATCAATCAATCAATTTTTTTCAAATCAATCAATAAATCAATTTGCAAGCAAGTGAGAAAGAACTTGTTTGCAACCTTTTTAGGGTTTTATTTTGGTTTTAAGTAAGTCATTCATTTTTTTTGTTTGAAACATTTAAGGTATTGCAAGGTTAACTCATGCTGTTTTTTTTTGGGGGGGGTTAGTATTTTCTGTTGTGCCTAGGATCAATGCCAGTTTCTTTTCATTTTTTTTTCATCTAACCCTGTGTCATCAATGATTGTAACATGACTGGGGTTTTTTTTCAACATTTTCCCCTGTTTTCTGGAATGCCAACGCTTCTCCCACAGCACTCAAAATGTTATACAAAAAGTTTAATACCTTTTTGATCCTCAACCCAAGCGCAGTAGGTTTCTGGGCGGGAACAAGATGGAAGGAGATGGTTTGAAAAACATAAATAGAGGTGGCAAGCAGAGGGATCTTCAGCAAAAGGAGGCTCAAATGAGATATTCAAAAATATCTTTATAAGTAGCCAAAGAAGGTTTCAAAAAAAGGGTTTTGTTTTCTGGGGAAAAAATGCAACCTTTGCATTTTTAGCCCACTATTAGTGTTGAAAAGAAAAAAAATACTTAAAAAAGCTCCCCTGAAGAGTTTGGGCAAGCAAAACCAAAGATTGAATAATTTCATTTCTTCAGCTGTGGAAAAGTGATTTTTCTTGACTGCTCCAATTGCCAGTCTCTGGTTGCAATAATCAAATTTTTCCCTTTGAATACTATAAATAAAAACAAGAATATTTGTGTATTTTTGGGGGTAAAAATAGTCACAAATATTGTTGTAATTAAAGATAATTTATTTGTTTTTATTTTTGAAATTATTATCAAATGAAATATATTTACAAGCCCAGAAATTGATTAATCTGCTTTATTTTTTCAACTGTTCTACTACTACCAATAAATGCCAGGCTACCAATAGCCTATTTTTTTTCATTTCCAGTCATTCCCTCTCCTTTTCCAGTTGCTCTTCCATTTGATCTTTCTCATTTTCCTCTTTTTTAAACTGTGGGAGGCCCCTTAGGCTTGAGTTTTTGGCCATTCAGAAAAGGATGAGCCTGTTTTTTTAAAATCTAAATCATTGCAGGGGGAGATTCACTGAGGGGCAATTTGGAAGAGTAAGAGTGATGAAATGATAAGACTGATGAAGTGATTAGGAGAGAAATGTTGCAATGAGAGGAATAAAGTTATGATAGATGAAGCAATGAGGATAGTAACAAAGAGATGAGAGAAATAAAGACATGAGATTGATGAATTGATGAGAGTGATCAAGTGATGAAAGTGATGATGTGTTGAGAGAAATAAAGTGAAAAGAGTGATGAATTGCTGAGAGAAATCAAGTAATGACAGTGATGATGTGTTGAGATTGATAAAGTGATGAGAGTTATGAATCAGATTTTTAAAAATGAGTTTTGAGGTATAATTTCTCTGATGAGGTTGGAGATAGAGGCAGGGGTGTATGATGTGGACTGATGGGTTTTTGAGGTGGTGAAAGCCTTTAAATAATTTATCTGAAAAAAACCAGTTATTTTGAGGTAAATCTGACACATCTGATGTGAAATAAGTGGGTTTTTTGATTTTTAATGGCCAATTTGGGTTTTAAACCTGCCATTAAAAAATGGCAGGTTTGGTTAACTCTGATAAGCCCTATTGATTTCAATAAAAAGGGTATTTTCAAGGTGCCTTGGGATGCTGAAAAGTACAATAAATGCAAACTTCCTGCTATTGAGTCTGAAACTAATCCCAGAATTGCTATATCTGTGCAAATAATTCAGATTAAAATTAATACAAGAAATTAATGATCTAATGGGGATATATACTCTAGGAAAAGGTATTTCAATAAAAATAAAAAAAAATTTTTTATTGGAGGTTTTAAAAATAATATCAAAAATTTTGTTCAACAGAAATTTTATTTTTATTTATTTTTTCAATTTGAAAAATCAATTTATTTACAATCCAATTATTTTAGCAGTTCTCTCAATAGGGGGTATCAGAGTTAGAAAATCCACCATTAGAAGACTGCCATTTGTTTTGTTCAAAACCACCATTAAAAATGGTGGGTCTCTGAAATACAAATACCCCCTAACTGGTGTATTTCAAAATGGTGGGTCTCTGAAATACAAATACCCCTAGCTGGTGTATTTCAAAATGGTGGTTTTCAAACGTGAAATCTGCCATTTATTTATCTTCAACTATTCATGCAAAAATTCCATCTAACCCTCCATCATCATCATTCTCATTCTCATTCTCATCCTCATCCTCATCCACAGCCATCTAGATATCACATCTTCTTCCATCAGAAAGAGAAGAAGAAGACAGGAAGCTATCATCAAACCAAGAGACTGAGCCTATACCATAAAATCCCATCTAATCTCTCTTCCTTGCAAGCCAATCTCAAAAATCCTCATAACCAAACAAGCTCATATGGTCTAATCCACTTCAGTTGCCACCTCACAAGGTTGCGTCCTCAAGGGGATTTTCTATTTCCTTCTTACTATTCATTATTTTTTCTTCCTTTTCTCCTGATGTTAATTTTGAATTTCTATCCACGCTTGTCCTTGTGAAATCTTGTTGCTTTCATCCTTCATTTCATAACCTCTCTAATCAAAATCTAACATCTAAGCCCAACAAGGACCCTGAGCAACCCAAGGGGGAGCTCAATGGAGGGCCGGAGCCTTTTTCGGACTCCAATCTGAGTCCCAAGCATTGGAACAAAAAACAATGGATCAATGATTGTAAGATGCTCAATTTTTTTTATGGCTTGCATGCTTACTCATAATGTGATGTTAATCACCACCCTCAATCTTGTTCCCGTTGCACTTGGATAAAATAAAAAAATGGATAAATGGTATTTGATCAATAACTGACTGACTGAACTCACAATCTCACCTATACCTACCTTTTCCCTACCCCTTCTTCTTCTCTTAATTGATCCTAATCTTCATGTGGGTGCCAGAAAGTAAAAGATCAAGGTTTTTGGATGGTTTTATATCTTGAGAATTCCCTCCCAATCCTACTGGTTTGATCTTTTCACTCTTAGTATAAAATTTATCTTGATTTTTTTTGCTGACAATTCAATCCCCTCTCTCCCTCTCTCTTTCCTTTGCTTTCCTTAAACAAACAACACATTGATCCCATGTGATGGCCATGATTTTCCTGGGACCGATCAACAATTATAAAGGCTTTTGTAGTCAATTGTTCCCAATAATCAAGCAAGTTTGCAGGATTGGTTTGATTTGAATGATATATGAATTTCTTAGAGAGAAAACCCCCACCTTATCCAGAACTAAATTAAGCTTCAAAAAATCAGCTCTGGGACTTCTCTTTTGTCCTTCAAAAACAAGCAGTCTTGAAAAATTCCTGTCATTGGTATTTTCTTACTCTCAACCTTTGATAAACTAACTTGATTCACTTGCATAGTTACACTTGGATCTTTAATGGAGCCGGTGAATTTGTGACGCTCACACAAAATGAGGGATAGCAATAGAGAAGGAGGGGAGAGAGAGAAGGGGGGAATTCCATACTTTTGAAGGTTTAGTTATGATAAAAAAGTGAAAACGGCAACACCTGAAAATAAAGAGAAAGGTATAGGCCTCCTTCAAGAATTAAGCTCAAGAAGATAGGATTCCATCTAGGGGGGCTCAGAACAGAAGCATGAGTCAAAAGATTCAGTGAAGGGTCAGAGGGGAGTTTATAAATCAAGGATGACTAGATAGGTCTCAAAGGGAACCAAGAACCTAGAGGCTTTCAACAGGTAAAACCTTGTAGAAAAGATAACATCACACCACCACAAGAACAATTCTAGAAGAAAGAAAAAGTCCAAAAAGGGGAGGGGGGTATAAAAAATAAAAGGACTACTGGATGGCATACATGAACCATAAGGTCATTGATGGGAATGTAATTTAAACTAGGTTAACAGTTAAAAAAGGTTGGGAGAGCACAGTTGCAGGTTTCTAGGAGAGAAGAGGCCAAAGGATGAAGACAAGATGACCTGAAGGCTTGGAAGGAGGATAATTAGAGCAGAGATTGATTACCATTGAAAAGAGGGGCAATGGTGTGGATTTATGCACCTAGGACCAAGATTAGAAAAAAAACTAAATTGATAGATAACATAAAATCATTATACGGGGATCTCTCTGATTGAATTGCTTTCCAGAATTATCAGGGTGGGTTAGAGAGGGTGGGAAGTTTTAGAATTTGAAGATTGATAACCAATTGAAGAATGATTCAGAGGATCAATGCGGGGGGTTTCTAATCAATTGGTTTTCAGCAGAAATGCCAGAATCTTGTTCAAGAGTGGGATAATCAATTACTTGAAAAACCACCAAGATTTTGACACTGGTTCAAATAGATTGAGAGCTTCCTGCATCCTGTTGTGAATATTGGAAGGGGACAGGGTTGAAGGTAGGATTATGAGCTGGTTGGGCTTGATTTTTGGAAGAGGTAGAAGCAAACTGCATGAATGAGGGGCTGGCTGATGGAGTTAATCACAACTGAATCCTTCTTGTAGAGCATTTGATCATATTCACTGAGGGATACCATGTTTTCAAAGCAATGGATTAATTTTTTTGCTCACTCCTCTGACCTCCAATGTCAAACATCCAATACTTGATTTCACCAATCAAAAAGACGGTTTTGGTAATGCCAGTTGTCTTGAATTGTGAACAAAAGATGTATTGATCATTGGGAATTTAATCTGCACAAAAAATGTGCTCAATTGTGTCAAAGTAATAAGCTGCCAATATTCATACAAAGGGGATCAAGTCCTTGTTGGTTGTCACTTTTTTTTGGTGTGTTGATTGCAGGTGGCAATGAAAATGGCACACCATCAAAGAGTCCAAAAGAAGAATGAAAAAGCCAAAAAGAATTAGGAAAGCATGGCTTTGAAGTTAACTGAGATTAGAGTTTGAAGAGGAAGAATGAGTTCTGAGCAGGGGGATCAATTGGATGGGAAGGAGGGCAAGATTGGATGTACCAGATCACACATGAGGGGATGGATGACAATTGAGGGACAATGAGTGGGGATGATAAAGGTGAAATAGAGAGGATCAAGAGTTATATAGTATAT
The DNA here is from genome assembly GCA_025617555.3 of Puccinia polysora. Taxonomy (NCBI): domain Eukaryota; kingdom Fungi; phylum Basidiomycota; class Pucciniomycetes; order Pucciniales; family Pucciniaceae; genus Puccinia; species Puccinia polysora. The sequence continues at coordinate 1,023,345 of CM062613.1, forward strand.
TGGGAAAAACCCACTAATTTTCAGGCAACTCTGACACTTCTGATGAGAAATAAGCGGGTTTTTTCATTTTTAATGGCAGATTTGAAATGGCAGATTTGGGTTGAAACAAGCCCTTAAAAAATGGCGGATTTGGGTTGAAAACGGCCATTAAAAAATGGTGTATTTGGGTTCAAACCAGCAATTAAAAAATGGCGGGATTGGTTAAACTTGATACACCCTAATTTTCTCCACAGTTCTACCAATTACAAAAAATCCAACATGTAAGAAAATTCTTTCCTTTTTTCCAAATATCAGTCAATCACTCTCATTTTACTCTTTTTCAAACTCCAGCTCAGTTTGTATCAAATTCAACTGATCAAAAAGCCTTCATACTCAGCCCTTTTTTCACCTCTTTGCTTTCCTTCATCAATTTCCAGTTGCAGCACCAATTTTCCCTTTTCAGATTGAAGATTTTGATTTTCCACTTCAAGCCTAGCATTTTCAATATTTTCATTAAATGGTTTGAAACACATACTGGTGAATTAGCATTAATAAATTTGCATATATTGGTTGAATTTGCTCATCCAAATATTTCTTATTCAAAAAATCAAAAGATGAAATTTTTCCTCTTCCTTTTATGTCTTTTGGGGTTGATTTTTCTTGATTTCAATGCCTTTCAGTTTCCATTTCATCAGGATGAATGCAGCTGAAAATCATAAATTCCATTAGATGGTGAAGTGGGAGAACCCATTGGATGAATACTATCAGTTTCAAGAAAACTTTCCTGTTTTTTTTTGTAATTCTTGTCCAAATGCTAGAGTTTTTGCCCTCTGTTTTATTTTATTTGTCCTATAGTTTCAACTTATTGTCCTATATTCAATTTTTATGTCCTACTTTTTACTATTTATTTCCTTCAATTAAAAAAATGGCCTTTAATAAAAGAAAGGCTGCCCAGTCTAATAGTGTTTTTGTGCTGAATTTTTTGGTTTTCTGTACACCTGTTAATTTTGGAAGACAAGATTGTTTTGTTGGGAGAATCAAGTACAAGAAATATATTAAAAATTGACTCCTTTTCATTTCAAAAAAAAATTAATTTTGTCTTGCTTAAATGACAGGAAAATAGTCAAGTACTTTACATGATGAAGTAAATGCAAATAAAAAAAAAAAAAAAAAAAAAAAAAAAAAAAAAAAAAAAAAAAAAAAAAAAAAAAAAAAAAAAAAAAAAAAAAAAAAAAAAAAAAAAAAAAAAACTGAAAAACTAGGTCAACAATTGGGGTCTCTTCTCTACTTCCTGGAAACACTTCTTGTAAAGGTTGGTTGTTTTTGACTTTTAGTCTGGCTGAGTTGAGATTGGGATTGAGATTGAGAAGGAGGAAGGAATGGCATTGAGGAATATTGATGATGGATGATCTTTTGGAGATTGATTGAATTACAGCAATGATTTCAAAGGTTGATTTCAAAGCAATTTCAAAGGCCAATGTTGGGGCTGATTTTGGAGGTTGATTTTGGAGGAAAATGTTGGAGGATAATTTTTCAGGTCAATGCTGGAAAAGGTGAGGGGTGTGGTGTGAAGGCCCACGCATTCCCCTGTCTGGTTTGGGAAAAATCCAGAAAGAGAACCTGATACAGGTAACCTATCACTTGAAAAATAAAGCAAAACATTTTGCCCTTGCACATCTGGGTTTTGCCCCAGGCTTTCCAGCCTTTTCAACATTTTGGATGGACGTACATGTGCAACAAAAACTCTGGAAAGTTTCCTCAAAACTGATAGTACTTTAGTTTTATAAAAAAGGATGGGGCTGTTTAGAGGAAATCAGAAATTATTTTCAAGCCAGTTTAATACATAATATAATTCCTGTTGAGAAAAACATCAATTTTGACGGTTGTAGAGGATTTGAAACATAAAATTCATCCTGATCCAGGTTGAGAGTATTGAAAATGATTTGTTTGAGCTTGGAAGTGACAAATATAAATAGGCAGGTGTTGGATCCAAGGATGAATTTGAATTGAATATTGATGTGTACTTGGAACCCATTGGACATTTTCTTGTTAAAATATCTCCATCACTTGGCTGACAATTGGCTACCATCTCCTCAGCATAAACATATTCAGATCTTTGGTTGTCAAAATCAGCTAGAGGGGAAAATTTGTCCTTCTTTCCAATTATTTCATACATTATAAAATAAAAAGGAAAGATGGAGTCCAGTGTATCAACCAATAAGTTGATTCCCTTGGCTTTATCAGAGTCATTGAGATCAAATCCATTTGATATCAAAATTCAGTTTTCTTTTTTATACTTGGAACAATAGTTTATGAACCACTCCCTCATTTTTTTCAATGATAGATACAGCCTAACTTTTGTTTCATTATTCAGATCATTTTCCATAAAGAGATTAAAATTTAAATTAGAAGATGGAGGTCTGAAAACACATTTTTTTTCCCATACACAAAAAAGGTGTTCTATTTGGCGGGAATTTCCAGACATTTGATAAGTATGAGATGGTTTTCTTTCTTCATTTGACTCAAAAGTTTGGGAGAAGGTGGGGGAGGAGGTTTGAGTTTTTTTGAACTGTTGGCTTTTTTGACCCTTGGGGAGGTTCTATTGGAATATTTGCTAGGTTTTGTTTCCTGAGGCACCATTGGTAAAGTGGAAGAGAAATCAAGCAATGAACACAATTGAAATAAATTGGTGATTCATATGAGGTTGGAGGTTGGTAGTCTCAATGGAAATATGAAGAGTGATTCATATATTGAGGAGGTTGGAAGTGGGTGAAAAAATCCACATATTTTGTGGTAAATCTGATACATCTTAGATGAAGTAAGTGGGGTTTTTTTATTTTTAATGGTATTTTTGAAAGTGGTGTATTTTTCTGAAACCTGCCATTGAAGAAATGGTGGGGTTTCTAACTCTGATACACCCTACTGTAGCTCAACACTAATTGGAAATGAAAAAACAGAAAAAGAAAAAGATAAAGCCATATGATCCAGGAGAATTGTGAATGAAAGTGAATTTCAGTACATGAATTTTCAAATACAATACTCGCATTCAGAATAATGGCCATTGTGTCCCTAGAAATGCAGTCTGGGGAAATATTCAAAAATGAAAATGGCCACTCCACCACCACCACCACTGTATATCTTTCCAAAAAATATTTGAAAGAAAAAAGGATTCAAAAAAAAGAAGTAGTTTAAGGGGGGAAAACTGAAGTTAGAAAAGAACTGGTGGGGAAATATGCACCTAAATATATTGGAGAGGAACTGGATGGAGGTTGATTGGAAGTGCACCAGCCAAATATCACAGTTGTTTCACCAGTGGAGAAGGATGCAAAGGTTTTGACCCAGGAGGTGGAGGGAGAATATTCAAATAAAGTTTGATGGAAGAGAGCACATGAAGGTGGAAATGGAATTGGAAAGATTGTGTTCAAAAATAAAGAGGGCTTAAACCACAAAGTAAAAAGAAATCTTTGGAGAAGGGCTTTTCATAAAGGTAGAAATAATGAAAATATTCTCAGCTAAACCATGATGAGAATGTGTAGTGATTTAAATTGATATTGAAAGAATTAAATGAAATTTGGGAGGAAGAAGACAAATAAATCAATAATTATTGATTATTGAAATTTTGATTATTTTTAATTTTTTATTCTTTGTATTTCTCTTTTTTTTCAAAATAGAATAGATATTATAGATTTGAGACATATATAAATGTACATACATACATATATATTTATGTATGTATATTTTGAACAGGTTTTTTTAGTGAACCTTGGCTGAAATATAAAGAAAATATGAATAAGAAAATAAAAATAAGAAATTGAGAAATAAAACAGAGAATGGAATTAAGACTTATTGTTTCAAAGATGGTGGTCTGGTTAGAAAGAGTTACAATTATTTAAAGAATTGTATCTAGTTTTTTCTATAATTTAATTTAACTTTCCTTTGTTTAACCTTGAATAAATTACACAGCTTACTTCCCATTTTAAGTGATCCTCAATATTAACAAGCTCAGGAGGGGTGTGGGTTTTTCATGGGTATAGACTTTGAGAAGTCTGTCGGAGAGATACATGAAACAAATAGATGGATAAATTTCTTTTTTGATGTTAGGGTTAGTTTGAAATCATTTTGTGGAATGAAAAATTCAATTTTGAATGTAATTTTGTTTTGAGAGGTCTTTGGGAAGTTTGAATGGTGCCAATATGGCAAGAATCAATCCATACCAAGTCTCCTAACTTTAATTTTTGTTCCAAAGTTAAAATTATGCTGGCTTGTTAATTTTTAAAAAAATAGCAGCTTGAAGGTAGGTTCAAAGTTTCTGTTGGAGGGATTGGATAAGGGAGAGATAATTATGAGCAGGTTGAGAAATTTCTACATGAATAGTCAAAATTTAAATTTCTTGTTTGAAGAGTTTTTAATTGTAACTGTTTGGAAGATGAATGGATGGGGTTTTTGAAGGAAAATTTGGCTAATTAAATTCAATTTTAAAAGCTTGATTTTTGATAGCTGAAAAAGATTCAAATGTATTTTTTGATGATCTTGCTAACTTTCTTGTTTTTGAAATCCAATTTAGGTGGTAAAATTTTGATATATATCAAGTTATCTTCAAATTATGGCATAGAAAGTTTCAGAAACCAAACACAAAAATGGTTCCAAAATTTCTGGAAATTTTATATGGGAGAAAATGCTTTGAAAATAAACTCTATATGGGTAAACTGAAAATTTTTTATCAAAAGTAATTGGTCTTGATTTGAAGAAAAAAACCATCATTGGAGAAAAATCTTCTATCAAAAGTATAGCATCATTTCCATGATAGATTTTTAATTGAGAAATTAAATTGAAGGACAATAATTTCCAAGTAACAGGAAGGATTGGAAGTGGCTGGAGAAAATATAACTACTGGTGATTTGATGAATTGTTTCAGTTTCAATAATAGAATTTGCTAACATAGTTTTTAACTTTATTGATCATACAAGGACAATAGAAGCTTCATTAAATCATTTGATAGGTTGTTTATCAAATAAGATGACAAGCAACAACAAAGTCATGCAATGATTAAAAATAGCTAAACCAATCTTAGAAAGACTCTTCAATGATTTTAAATCTGAATTTTCTTTTTGTAATCTTTGAGTACAGGATTCAAATTATTTCACTGATCAGAAAGAATTAAGGAGCTCAAAAGGCAAATTTTGGGAGTTTTTTGCTTTTATTTTAAGAATTTGGAATTATTTTGGTTGGAGATTTAAGCAATAAATACCAAATTTGAAGTGGGAATATGGGACTGGAAGTCAGGATATTGAAAATCTCCAAGAAGAAACATGTGATCAAACTCAATCAAAGTGTCAGGTAGGCTGTTTACTTACTATTTTTAAGAATGAAGAGAAACTTGGGGATAAAAGGTTTTAATTTAAATTACTACTTCTTTCCAATTTGAATCAGGGGTCAAGTTTACTAAAGATTCATTGCCTAATATTGTGTTTTCCAGGGAAAAGAAATCTCATTGAAGGCTGCGTAAACCAGAAAATGAAAAATTAAATTTTGCCATGTGAATTTCCCGGTGAGAAAGTTCAGATTCCCTGCTTAATAAATAGGTAGAGAAATTTTTAATATAAAATGTTTTGATATTTTGAAAAAGGAAAAATGCTGAACTTATAAAAGAAGAATCAAAAAAATTCAGAGAGGACACTATATGGCTTAAAATTGGATTAGAAAAGGAAAAATATTCAACTTTGAGTGTTACTTTTTTGTATTTTAAAAGATTGGCTTGCGGAAATTCAGCTAATTTGTAGCTTTATTTGTAAGTATAAATAAATTTAAAATCTTTTTGCTTCTGCCTTGAAGATTCATGCACTAGCAAATTGGCACAAATATTGAGAACATGCTCCCCTCTTAAAATCATGCAGAATCTTTGTTTGTTCCTACTCAATCATTTTAAATTCAAAAGCAATCAAATATACTTGTCCAGGAAGCTTTGATTTTAAATTTTAGCTTTTCTCTAGTGAAAGCTGGAGTTGGTGTTAGAAGTTGCTTTGGATTTCTTTCAGTTCTGTGGATTTTTACTCAAATATTTGATTGTTTTTAAATTAAAAGACAAATGTGCATTCAAATTTTTTCAGAAAAGATTCTTGTTATAACCAACATAAAGCTCAATAAGCTGGTCAATTAACTGCTGAAGCTTTATGAATTGTGTCCTGAAACAGCAAGTCTTTTGGTCAGCCATGTTTTTAAACCTTTCCAAAATTGAGATAATAAAGTGACCTTGTTGCATTGGATGCAATACTTAAAATTCCATAAATTTTAAATTTAAAGTGAAGCCCTGATTTTTTCTTGATTTCTAATTTTTTCATTGTGGCTTATCAGAGTTACAAAAAAGAACTTTTCTAAATTTTTTGCTTGATAGAAATACCCTCATTTCAAACATTTTATCTAAACAAATTCCCCATTGATTTCACATAAGACATGCCAGATTTACCGCAAAATAATTTCTTTTTTCAAATAAGTTATATAAAGTTTCATGAAAAATAAAAAAAATTTTGAATTAAACCATCAAACACTTGCTTTGAACTTAATTCCATCTCAAACCTCATTGGATTTACCATTCCTTTGATCCTCATCTTAAAATTGCTACATCCCACCTCCAACCTCATAAATGAAGAGTTTAAGATGAGAAGCAAGGTTATTTTGAGAAGGAAGGAGTATGGTAGGCTAATGAAGAGCCAAATGAAAAGTGTTGATAAGGCTACAAAGAGCCAAGCAAAAATGGAAAATACTTGTATATTCAAGTGGAACTGATCTGAAGGGGAGGAAGGGACACTCTGGTTTAGTTGTCTGGTCATCAGATGAGTTTTCATTCCAGGTCCAGGGAAGGACCAGTATTTAAAGACAACTAGAGAACCCCAAAGGGGGCCTAAGGTATCAGGGTTAAAACAACTGGTGTCAGCTTGCTACTATTGCAGAGCAAGCTTCAAAAGTAAAAAAAATAACACATAAATAATAATATTAAAATTAACCTAAGAAGGAGTAGGAAAACCATGAATATTTATGCAGAAATGGATTCTCCACCCAAAATTAGGTAGGGTCACTCGCTGACTCCACCCTTGAAATACAACTGCTTATAATTTTAAATAATTAAGAAAGGAAAGACCAAAATACCACGGCACCACTATTGTACTTTTTGGCCACTTGAATATTTCACATGTATTGTCATGTATAGGTTTCACACCTAAAATTCAGTCAGAATTGAGGTGTTGTGTATATTTTAGGAGTTAGAGATGGAAATGTGTTCTGTCACAATTCCTGCACGCAGCCGCGGCAGCCAATACACCCGCGCGCGGCTGAGCTACAGCACTGTCACCCTGTCAAAGCTGTGTACACAGCCCCAGGTCTCTGACAAGTACGCAGCCACAGGACTATGGGTTGACAAAGTGACAGGCGGCCTGAGAAACCTAGGTAACGCGTAAACATGCTACAACATACATGGGAACATTCTACATATGTAATAAATGTTCCCATGGATAGTAGATGGTCTAAAAATACATAAAATCATATAAAAATACCTAAATAACTATTATAGGTATTTTTTTGTTAAATATAATTCAAAGTACCAAAAATGTTGAAAATAAGATAATGACTACTTCTAAAAATATATAAAAATACTTTAATATACAATTATGAAAGCTGCTAGACATCAATATTTTTGTGACAAACTAAGAAAACTAATGATGTAAAAATATTACATGAATACCCATGACTTATATTTTTAAGTAATTATTTTATTAAATCAACTGAAATTTGAAAATAAGGAGGAAAATCAATATCATGACTTTACTCCAATTATTTAATACATAATGAGAACTCACCTGACATCAGAATATCTGTAGGAATGTCTATTAAAATAATAATTAACTTACTGGGAACATTTACTAAGGATAATTAATTAAATAATAAATAAAATGGACAGATTAGTGTTATTCACACGTCCAAACATCAATTATAAAGTAGAATAATTCCCATACCATGTGGAATTAGATGCTACCTGTGCTACAGCACCAAAAACACGTGACAGGCTACCACTGGTTACCCTTCTAGCCTCAGTGTCTGTCCCTTTGAGCCCCTGTATCCCTCAGAAGGACACTATTTGGACTCAAAAAGCTATGAATAAAGATCTCTTTTGAGGATATTGATACCCAGAGACCCAGTTATATTTACATCCAGACACCGTGCCAAGGTAATAAAATACTTATAAGAGATAAGTAAGTGATTTATGGCTTTATTCTGATTAATAATATCCGTCCCCAACCCTTTTTATCAATTTAAAATGCTGAAAAACCTTATAACCCCAGTAAACAGGTTTAACCCATCAGTGCATGTCCCAAAAAGGTACCAAAAGGATTTAATAATATACCAGTGAGTCTAATTCTCTTTTCTCTGTTGTGGCAGCTTGGTTACAAAGCCCTGCCACTCCACCGTGTATGTTATATACATATTATCTTTGGGCAATATATCCTTTAAGAATATAAATTAAAGGTTCCAAAGTAACCAGGACTACATGTTTTCATACTGAATTCCCTGAAGAGAGGTGTTAAAGATCCCCAATATAATTGTGGCTCCTCTGTTAAATTATTTCATAATCAATTTATTAATATTGATTTATAACATTAAACCATATCCAAACCAATGAACCTTGCAATAAGCTTTATCCAAATATTTTAAGTTTTTTTGCTGCATTTATTGAATAATATATTTATTATTTATTCTATCACCTCTGGTATCTAAAGGATAGCAAGGATCTTGGCATCCAGGAGGCTGAAAACTGGAGAGCCCCCAGAGGGGGCTTGAAACAGGAATAATAGGATAATGAAAATAGTAACATAAAAGATAAAGGTGACTAAATTTGTTAGTTACAAAATATCAACAGAAAAAGACAACAATAAATACATAGATCACTATTTTCTTTCCATTGAGACTTCCTACCTAAAAAATGATTAGAAACATCACTTTGTTTCACTTGCAATCATCACTTTATCTCTGTTCCACTTCCCAAATGGCCCCTCAGAAAACCTGCCCTTCCAAATATGCCAAGAGAAACTCCCCAAATAGCTTAAAATCCAAAATTTTGAAAAGAACCAACCTTCCTGCCCCATATGCTTCAGAAATTTCTATCCAAATAAAGAAATAAAACCTTCCCATCCTTTTAAAATTGATCAAATTTTCTACCAACTACAATTCCTGTTTTGGTTCTGAAAAAAAAACTTGTGTTTTACAAGCTTGATCTTCTAAGCTCAATGGTTATCTCCTGATGGCCAATTATTTTAAGAATAAAATCTACAGTAGGCTTGATCTATCATCAAAAAAATATAGAGGGAGTTATGCAAGAAATATTGGCCCAAGTATAAAAAAACCCACCCAATTCTGATATCAACCAGATTTATTCTCAATGATTCTGATAAATCCAAAGGAATCAACTAAGTGGTTGATAGACTAAGCTAAATCTTTCCTTTTTATTTTCAAATGGAAAAGTTGTTTGGAAAGAATTCCAACATCATCCCTATAGATTCTTTTAATTCCCAAAGATCCAACACCATTTATCCTGAGAAGATGTCATAAAATCCTCAGCCAAGTGATGGGGATAATGAGGAAACATTTATTGAGGAGCCAAAGTTTTTTGAGGAGCCCTTTCAATTTCCAGAATTTGTATCTAAGGAAGATATTACAAAAAGAACAGGTCTAATGGGGTCAAAATATGCATAAATTATCCATTCCAATTCATCCTTGGATCCAAAATTCAACAATTTGGATTTTTTGCTTGAAATCTTGGACCAAGTCCTTCATTATTTCTTAATGTTGAAGAGGTTAAATTTGAAAAATCACCTCCTCTTAGCCAAATATATATTTTTATAAACAAAAATATATTTTATATTAAAATATCTAGTGAATAACCACTAATGTCCTCTAAACAGCCCCACCCTTTTCTATTGAACCAAAAGCTTAAGAAAATGGATAATCCCAATGCAAAATCCAATTGAATTTATGATTTTCAGCTAAAGCAATCTTAAGGAATGGGAAAGAGAAAGGAATACAAATAAAACAACATCAACCCCAAAATTCATCAAAGGCAGAGGAAAAATTCCAGCTTTTGAATTTTTTTGGAGATCATTGAGAAGCAAGATTTGGGTCAGAAAATTTAACCATTATTGGAACATGTATAAATACTAAGCCACCAGTATGCCTATCAAACCAGTTAAGTCACAGATCAAAAGTGATAGGCTCAAATTGTCAGCTCAAAATATTAATTTTGAAAAGGAAAAATGGGTTCTTCAACTTGAAATCAACAAAGAAAAGGAAGGATGTTAAAAAAGACCAAAGAAAAAACAGGTGAATCCTCAGTTAAATTTGAGATGTGCTGAGCTGGAGTTTGAAAAAGAGAAGAATGGGAATGATTGGCTGATTTTGGAAAAAAAGGAAAATTTTCCATTAGCTTTTTGATTTTTTGAGAGTGGTATACCTGTGGAGGAAATGGAGAAAATTTCAAAAATACTTGGATTTTAAATATATTTCTTGTTACAATTGAAAAAATAAACAAAAATTATTTTTTCTTCAAAAAAAAGTTTGAGAGTACTTTTTAAAAAAACCCATATATATATTTATTTATTTATTTATTTATATTAATATATTTTTCATTAAAGAAGATCTTCCTAATTGCAAATTCCCTGCTGGTGTTTCTGTTGCTTTAATTTATTTTCATTGAAACAGGAATTTCGGTATGAGAGGCTGACTCAAAAGCATAAAAAATTACAATGCTTTTTCTTTTTAGAAGCCCAAACAAATTTTGTAATACATTTTTTCTTGAGATCAATGCTGCATATTGATTTAGGAAAACAAATTGAAATTCATAAATGTGGTATTTTTCTAAGCTTTCCATAAGTTTTCCATTGTATTGTTTTTTTGGAACCACAAGGAGAAAAAAATGCAAAGAAAGATAAATCTTTTCAATATGGGGATCACTGAAGAAACTGTTAGATTTTAAAGTAATATGAGGTGAAATATTGAATAAATTTGTTTTTGTTCCCAATCCTAAGGAGGAGGGGCAGGAAATTTTATTTTATTTCATAATTAGCTGATAGATTGAGAGGGATTCTTGGGAATTGTTTATAAAATCACATGTGATATCTTGGAGGCCTGTTTTGGTTTGAAATTCAAAAACTTGAAGTATTGAGGAGAAGATTGGATAGCAGCTTTCTTGATAAATTGGAAAAACAATTTTGTAGAGTTCATTGAATTTTGCCATCCAACAGCTCACATCATTCAACCACATATTGTTGAAAGCTCAATAGCATTGTAAATGTTTTTTGCATTGGGGGAGGTAGTTTGTGAAAAATTTTATATCTCTCTTCTCTTCATTGAAAAATTGATCATAAGAGATCAATTCAACAAGGGCCACCACAGAGTTCTGATCAGATTAATGCAGAATAGCAACAGTACCACAGCTGAATAAACGGAAGGGCTTGATTGATTATTTTGCTTGGTCAAGCTTTTTGAGGGTGGGCTTTTGACTGCTCTTTTTTTTTATACTAAAAAGCAGGGTGAAGAATTAATGGTAAAACTATTCTACCAGAACATGTGAGTTTCCCCTTGAGACCTTCCTTGTTGACCTTTAAATAATTTTCATACTTTTTATTTTCAATTTTGTTCCTTTTGAAAGCCTTATTTTTCTATGTCTATTAATCTTCTCATGGGTTCTCATGGGTGTAATCCATTAAATCACAGAATTTTATGTCTGCACTCCATTGCTACTACACAGAAAATTACTTCCTTTCACAAAAATTTCAAGAATTCAATTTTTTTTTGGATTCTGATGACACATTCCTGTATCTGGGGTTCATAAACCCCTAACCTAAATCTTTGGTAATTTTGGAGTCATTAGAACACCTTCAAAAAGGTAATCAAAAATTTTTTTGAAAAAAAAACTATGGATTTTTGGCTCTTTCTTTTTGCCTTTTTGATTAATTTTTTTTATTTCAGCTCTCATAAAATTAAAAAAAAATCAAAGAACTTTCTATTTTTTTTTCCAGGTTTTTTTGATGTATTATTATTTTACCTTAAAAAATTCATTCAAAAAATCAAAAAAACCATATTTCTCTTTGCATCCTTTTAATTGCCTTTTGAATTCATTGTTTTCAGTGATTCAAGCTCTGGGAAAGTTGAAACAAAAATTAAAGAGAATTTTCATGTTTTTTTCCAAATTGTTGGATTTGTTTGTTAATTTGAGCACATAATTGAACTTAATTGCCAACAAAGACCAATGGTCTGAGAAACCAAAGAAAAGAGATACAGCAGTTTTCAGGATGGAATGAGAGTGGATTAAGAATCAAAAGAGCAAATTTTGAAGGGTGGATCTATCTTTCAGTGTTGGTGGGGAAGAGTTTTTAAGTTGCTTGGAAATCTTGTGATCTTTTTTCCAAGTTGTATTTGGGGGAGTCTGAGCATGCATTGGACTGGGGAGTTGAAGATGTTTGTTGTCGTGAGCATTTTGAGAAGTTGGAAGGTCAGAAGCAGATTAAAGTGATTGGAGGGATAGATAAAGGAAGAGTTGGAATTTAGAATATCAATAAGGAGAGCATTTTTATTTAGGAAAAAATCAAAAAACATTTTAGAGTGTGGAGAATCATTGGGGTAGATGAGGGAATAGGGAGAATTTTCAAAAGTTTTGACATGTTTGGAATGAACAACATTCCTGGAGCTGGGGCAGTAGATTTAATATGAGTGTAAATCCAGATTGAAACCAACCATGATGCATTCCAGGACCTTCTTGTCTAGTTTCATGGGAGTGGAGTTCTGGTTGAGAACAATGCCTTAGATCCTAGGACATGGATGAGATTCAACTTTGGGGAATTTCCAGTCCACAGTTTGTAGGCAGAGGTTTTGGATTTGAGAGAGGGAATGAGGTTGAGTAACAGAATCAAGCTGACCAGGATTTCATCCTGTAGGAACAATGGGGTGTTCATGTCAATCATAGTTTTCCTTGCAGCTTCAAGAATGGAGAAATTTCCTCTTTTGGCTATTGGGTTGTTTTGAGGGGTGTACAGTTTGGATGTTGTGTGTTTAATTCAATTTTTGATGATGAGGTTAGAGGGCTGGTGGTTAACAAATTTGCAGCCGTTTTTGGAATGGAAGTTCTTTAAAATTTATCCTTTCTGATGGGTCTGGAGCTTGATGAACTTGATCAATTCATTGGTTATGTGGAAGTTAAGTCAAATTGGTCTGCACATTTTTAATTTGGAAATATTGTCCATGAGTAGGAGTAAATATTGACACCCAGAAAGTGACAGGGGATTTATGGGACCACACACATCAGCATGGATTTGTTTGAAATAATCTTGACTGGTGGGTAGATGACGGCAGAAGGGTTGTCAATGTATTTTCCCTTTTGTGCAGGAAACACATTCAACTTGGTGCCATTTGAGGTCAAGAAATTCTTTGGATAGAATTGGGGTCTTCTCTATATGAGGGTGACAGGAGATTTTGTGGATTGTGGATAGGGAATGGAAGGAGTAGGAGATGGGAGGAATACAATTGAATTCTTTGTTGAAAAAAAGGAGGTTGTCCATGATGACACCAGACAGAATTTGTAAAAAGTTGTAGAGTATTGCAAATTTGTTTTGGGGCAGAAGAGCCAGGGAGAAGCTCTTTTGAATAAGTTGACCCTGCAAGAAAATTTGGATGGCTAGATTTGGGGCATAGAGCAAGTTTTGAAGGTTGAGGGTTGCCAGTGAGTTTCTTAAGACTGCCATTCCACTTCCAAGGGAAGAAATGGGAGTGTTGGGTTTTCCAGTCTGGATTTTGGTTCTGTTGGAATGGAGATGAGGAAAGAATTTTGGATTTTTGAAGATGCAATTCAATGCTCTGGATTAAAGCAGGACTCAATTTTGATTAGGGGTTGGTAAGGAGACCATTGCAAAGGTGTATGCCAAGTGAGCGGAGGATTATTTCTTGAGGTTTGAAGGGAAAAAGTAAGATTTTTATCCAGGAACTTGATTATTTCCTGGATTTGGTTGCAGGTGTGGGTAGAATACACCAATAAAAGGGCTGAAGGTTCCCATTCTCCAATAAAATTCTACCTGTGCAATTCCACAGGGTATATTTTTACATTTCATGGAAGTATCATAAGAGCATTGGTGAATTCAAAAAAAACCACCACCATAGCTAGGAAAAATTTGAAAATATTTATTAATTTAATTGATATATTTAATAATATTCACAGTAAAATCTCTTATTATTTATTTGTAAAATTTAAATTCAAAATACTGAAATATCCCTGGAGAAAGCAAAAAGTCATGCAAAATATATTTATTCAGGTCTATGGGCATCCCTTGCAGTAATATTTTGGAGAAAATCAGGTACTCTGGAAGTCTACTTGAGCCCAATTGGTTTAATTCACAGTTTCATCTTCATGTGAATACTGAATATGATGACTCAGGATATTCATTTTTTTCAAAATTTTGAAGAAAAGCTCAAATTTCTTTTTTTTAAGTTTAATAAAGCTTCCAGCAGATAGGTAACCTTTCTGGAAGCTACACTTTACAACGATTGGGATTTCCTGAGCCTCCAGAATCCACAAGGGGAAAGAACCCAGCCCCATCTCAAAGGAAAGGTCAGTTTTTGACAATAAGAGAGTCTTTATTGTTGAAATTTAATAACAAAGGGTTCAATAAAAAATCAGGTAGCAAAAAATGGAGAGAAATGATGAAGCAGGAAGAGGAAAGGGCAATAAAAACAAATTTGAAGGTTAAAATTACCCTTCAGGAACTGGAAAAAATCAGCAGGGCTGCTTATGAAGCTAGTTTTGAACAAATAAATAGAAAAAATGGGGAGAAAGGAAGGATTCTGAATATCTGAAGGCAACGCAAGATCTAAATAAAAAAATATTCTGAAGATAAGAACCAAGAAAGACAAGAATTAGGTCAAAAATCTGAAGAAGATCTGAAGGAAATACAATATTTAGATCACAAAAATGCTGAATATCTGAATGAAAGACAGGATATAGATCAAAAAAAAATGCTGAAGAAATAAAGGCAATTCAAGATTCAAAGCAAAAATAATATCTGGGAAAAATCAAAGAAGAATTGAGAGGGAATAAAATCCAATCCATTAGGGAAGAATATCAAGCTCAAGAAAAAAACTTTCCAAGAGAGAAAATATTATATATTCAAATCTGAATCAGACAGAAGGGAAATTATATCCTTGAGAGATCAATCTGGGATTTCCCATTCTCCTGAAAATAACCTGCAGGCTTACTTCAATCAATCCATGCAACCAGTTGTTTCATCTTCAAGCTTTTCTATGACAGTTCAATCATCTTTGAATTCTTCCATCCAAGTTCAGTCATCTTCATATCCATCCATTTATCCAAAGCCAAAGAGTAGTAGATTTATTTCTTTGCTTCCAAGTGGTTTATCCAATTATGTGGAATCTGTCTATGATCCCTCAAGGGATGGTAGTTTTTTTTTACTATTCTGTGGCTGATGACTTTGGGTAAACCTTCTGAGGCTTAAGAAATAAATCAAAATTGGAATTTCAAAGGAGAAAGGAATTTTATCAAGGTTCTGGATGAGCTTTGGTGATCCCTTGGCTGTTGATGAATTTCTAGAAAGCATTTATCCTGATTGTGTGAAGGATTCCACAAAGCATTGGATGGGGTTTCCAAATTTAGGTCATGTTCTCACCAATTTTTATGAATCCCCAATAGTATGGATCAGCAAGGTACAATCAATGAACTTTTTACCTTTCAAATTTCCTTTAAATTCAAAATTTCCCTTTTTAATGACCACAAATTGGCTCATTCACCTAAGCCATACTCAACCCTCAGCCAGCCTCAGTTTTTGGTAAAATCCCTTCTACCCCTGGATCTACATGCTGTGCCTCCTTAAGTATCCTCCTGCATGCCCTGCAGGCTCTAGTAAACTTTCACAGGCTCCTCCCCCTCTCTCTCTATGGCTTGGCGTATCCTCCTCTCTCCTTAAACTCTATCTGGTATGAGAAGTACACAATGTAAATCCATAGTAAATACCCCTGGCTGGACAACCCATACTCCAGCTCAGTACATGCCATACCTTTCTTGACAGGCCAATTACCCAATCCGTCAAGCCACTTCCTCAAGACAAATTTATCAACATGTAATAGCATGGGGCATCCCAGCCCCAGCACCATTAATCCCTCCTCAAGGGCTCCCTTCAGTTTTCACATATACTTGCTGTTGAATTTTCACTTGTCTCTGACCTCCCACTTCCTGTTTTCTTCACTATTGAATGTCACCAAGTTCTCTATTCATTGTTTCCCACAAACACACAAGTTGGCCTAGCTGTATCTAGTCTATTCATAATTGACTAGAGAGCCTCATTGAAATTAAATAATTGATTCTCAGACCATTGGTGCTCCAGATGGCACTTTAGTCCCACCTGAAGAACTAGCTCAATGGCACTTAAGCCCCTCCAAGCCTGTTACCTCACAACCAAAAATTTGGGCTCTCCGCCCCTTATTTCATCACTGGCGTCTCCTCCCTTCCTGGAATGATTCCCCCCCAAGGAATTGGTATACTACTTCTTAATGGTTAGTCCCTTCCAATAGGTGTCATCTCAGCACAAGAAAGAAAACCCAGCCTACCTTAATCATCTCACCTACCCCTTTGGTGTTACTCTTATGGGATTTAACCTTCAACCTCCTGGATTCTCCTTCTCCTTACCATTGTCATTACTCCACGTATCTTGATTGCAATCTATCTCATCTCTCCATCCTGAGTTCTGTGAGAAGTAGTGCCTGTGCCTTCAGCCCCTTGCATGCCAGGGGCCGTTGTGACACCCTTTTGCATTGATTTTTTGGAGGAATTTCATTTCATAGCCTTTGAAAATGAGTCAAAAGGGATTTTTGTTCAATGGAGGTGCTCCAATGCCACCTTTTGATGAAATTTGGACAAAATCTAGGTCTGGGAGGGGTGTTAAGAACCAGGAAATAAAACTTGAGAAGTTTTTGAATTTGTGGAAAAAATTAAATCCCAAATTCAAGCATGGTTTTTTTTAATTTTATTTAAATTCTTTGATTTGTTTTTTGTATTATTTGTTTGGTTTAGGACCATTCTTTTTTTTAATAAAATTTTAATTCAATCATAATTGAGCATTGTTTTTCTGGGGGGGGAATTTTATAATCAAAAGTGATGCATCTCATTCCAAATAATCTTTCTAATACTTGGAGATTTCCTTTTTGAGAAAATATATTTTTATTTATATTTAAAATCATTTTCTTCAATTAAATTACCCCAAAGTATTTTTAAATATTTTTTAAAGTTGGATTGAAAATTGACTGAAAAAGTGGAAATATCTATTTTAATTTAAATGAATCAATTTTTTGATGTTTCTGTTGCTTTACTTGATGGAGATTCCATGGGAATATTTTGAAATAATTGAATTAACCTTGTCAAAAACGTGTAGTTTTTTTCTATTTTTTATTATTTTTGGTACAAAGGTATTTGAATTCCATCAGAAACCTTGGATTTTTTTCAAAGAAATATTTTTCATATTTCTTATAATTATTGATGTACTTGATGATTTTTTTGTTAAAATTATTTGAAATATTCAAATTCAAAGCATTGAATAGTATTATGTAGCAGTTTTCCAAGTTTTCTTGTATTTGATATAAAGGTATTTAAATTGCACTGGAAATATTGAATTTTTTGTAAATAAAATGAATTCTCATTGTTTATCTTATCTTTCTCCTACTGCATGGATTTTTTTTCAAATATGAAATCAGATTTGAATTCCTTGAAAAATCAAAATCATCATTTATTGCATTTTTAAACATTATATTTACTCAATTGGTGTCCATTTTGAGATTCTCCAAACATTTCTACCCCAGAGAGACCCCACAGGGCCCCAAGGCTTTATATCAGCCCCCCAGGGCGCCAATTAATTTTTAAAGGCCCTGGAGGGCCCTGAAACACTTAAAAAGGTTTTTTTCCCACGCCTGGAAGTATTTTAAACCCTAAAAGGTTTTGACAAAACTTAATTTTCTATTTTGATACATTTTTTGAATTTCCACATCTTTTTAAGGTTTACACACTTTCCTGGGGTGGGAAAGGACACCAGAAGCCTTTATTATATTAAAAAACTTCCATAATTATACCAAAGGCTTTATTCTATAAAAAAATTCTAGAATGGTGCCTTTCTTGAAAAAAGGCCTAATTTTAGTAATTTTGAAAGCATAATTTTAGACTGGGCCTATGGGATATTATTGAATTTTTTCATGGATTTATTGAATTTATCCTGTAGGTTCTTGGCAGGAGAATGGGAAATCCCAGATTAAGCTTAAAAGGCTTGAATTTTCATTTTTTTTTCTGATTCCAATTTTATTGTCTCATAGTCTTTTAATTTAGCTTCAAAATCTTTCCTTATTCCTTTGATTTCCTGCCTTCTCAATTATTCTTTGATTTTTTCCAGATTTTATTTTTTGATTTATATGTTATCTTGCCTACACATCTTCAGAATGTTTTCTATACCTTTCTGATATTTTTTCCAGATTCTCTCTGGATTTCTTCAGTACCAGTAGCTCATAAGGTGCTAATATTTCTTATTTTTGGGAATGATCCAAATTTCCTTTCATTTTTACTTTTTTATGTCTATGATATTTTTGGAACTGTACCTCCTTATTTTTTCCTTTTCCTTCAGTGTCCTCGGAATCTAGGAATTCTTTTTCCTTGTCCTCCTTCTGCCTCATCATTTCCCTCACCATCTTTTTTTGCCTTATTTTTTATTGTAACAGGTTCCTCAATTGTAAGCTATTAAGTCTCCCTCCTTGTTGAAGACTGAGTAGTCATTTGATCTGGGGCTGGGGCCCTTCCCCTTGTGTATTTTTGAGGCTCAGAAGCTCCAAATTATTTTAACTTTTGGCTTCTAAAAAAAAAATTATTCAGATATCTGCATTTTCATATCTTCTGGACAATTTCTGAAACTAGGAAAAATAAATTTGAGCTTTTCCTCATGAATTTTGAAAAAAATTTTGGATCCTTAGTCATCATTGTCAGTAGTCACATGAAACTTCCAGTTTGAATCAAATTCATTGGGCTCAAGTAGCCTGCCTGATTGCATGATTTCATTCCGCACATGACTTCAAGGGATTCCCATAGACCTGAAGAAATGTCTTTCTCATTATTTTTCTATTGCTCAAAAAATCTTTTAATATTTCTTTTTTGCATTTTATCAATTCATAATGAGAAATTTTCCTGCAAACATTACCCAATACATCTTGAAAAATAATCAATATTTTCAAATATTGCATAGGAATTTTGATATTTATCTCTTTCTTTTGAATCACTGTTGCCCTTGTGATACTTCCATGAAATGTAAAAATATCCCCTGTGGAATCACACAAGTAGTTTTTTATGGAAGAATTGGAAAATTAAGCCTTTGGAATATCTTCATTTTCAAGATTAAAGTTGTTGAAAGTCCACAGGGCTTCATTTTTGATAAAGACCATCCTGATCTACTGTGACAAATCCAGTTTTTATTTCATGAGAGACTCCAATCTTGGCCAACAATATTTTTAGTCCTTCAGGTTTCTCCACCCAAAAAATTTTCCAAAAAAGAAATAAATTAACTCCAAAGTTCCACAGATCTAAAAAAACTCTTTGTTGTCCGGGAAATATGTTCTTTTTGATACCCCAATTGAAAAGTAGTTGAAAACTTTGATTATGAAGGTTTTTTTGAGTATTGGACTCTTATCATCTGGTCCACTATCCTCCTTGTCTTGGTGAACCTGACTTATTATTACTTTAGAATATTTAAGATACTTATGGACTGTCTTAACCAAAATTTCAAATATTATCTCTACAATAAATCATTGCATTGATTCTAGTTTCCCAACCTATATTCCATTTCTGTGATATTTTTTTTATCAAGCCAATCTATTATTGTATGCCTGGTACCTGTAGTCTTCTGGCCACCATATCATTCACCTTTCTCCTTATCCTGACTCATAAGTTTCATATTTTATGAATATATTGCTGCTTCCTGTTACATCTTATATCTCAAACATTTCATCTATCTTATTTATTATGAAATTTTTCTAAGGCCCCACTTGTGGTTCTTCTCTTGTCTATAAAAACTCATACCTTTCTGATACCTTTATTGAAATTCCATCAGATTCTTTTCTGTTCATCCGGTCCCACTCACTAAAGCCCTTCTGAGTCTGGTCCCTTCTGGACCCCTTAAAGAAGACAATAGTCTTCTCAAGCCATTCTCTCTCCTCCTCATTCCTCCCTAAGTAATATTTTTGAGCCTTTATTACAACAGTTTTCAGTCTCATTGTTCACCCTACCAATTAATTTTAGATTATATTAACTTTCTTTGTGGGAATCTCCACCAAATTCATCCTAAATTGCATTCATCAAAGTCAAATCTCTGTCTGTTACAAAGACTTTTGGGATATCTTCTTCAGCAAAAAATAATCTGATCTTTGGAAAATCCCATGAATCAACTTGGAGATTCAATTTGAAATTTTTTTCAAGTTGAATCTATTCCAAAAAAGTAAAAAAATATATAAATTTGTTTTTCCTGCATAGATGATTCATTATGCACACATGGTGGTACTTTCTAGCCAAAAATACTGATGAAGGGTGAGAGGAAAAAATACTGCCAAATTTCCATCTCCTGAGCTCATAAATAAATTTATTCAGTCATTAGATGAGTTAATCATCAGATTTAGACATATTCAATGGATGATTTAGCAGAAATAACTCCTTTCTTCATTATATTTTTCATGTTTTTAAGATTTTTTCTTAGCTTAGTATCTCCCATATTCCTGGCTCAAGGATTTTGATGTTTTTTTAACAGGGGAACCGGCTTATATTGTGGCTCTGAATTGGGATTGAATTTAAGTTTGAATTCTGAAATGAAGTAATTCACCACTACAATCAAAACAGGGCTCATTGTTTTGTTCTGGATTTGTTAAAACCAAATTCCATTGGCCTTATTTGATTATTTTTGATCCATAAATCTTGAAGGGGAAATAAAACCTCCTCTAAGTTTTCTGAAATTATGAAGGACCATGATTAGATTAATCATCACCTCCCAAGGAGCCCTGCAAAACAAATCTTAGTCCCCTTTTGAATTCAGGATGCTAGCTCCACACCCATTATCCCTTTCCCAATTTTGGGGAAACTCCATCAATTCAGAATAATTTGGAAAAGATGTTTTAGGAAGGGGATTCATATCTGGCTTTCATATAAGATATTCACATTTATTTTTTTGATTATCAATAGCAGGTATGTCTTTTCTTTATGACCCACATCAGTTTCACCTTCAGCATCAATATCATCATACTGGGTCACCTTGGGGAATTTCTTTGATCATTTCTGGTTGCTTTTTTTCCCTAGAATTATTTCAAAAAGAAAGATAAATCTTTGATCTTGAAATTAAAATAAAATGAATCAAAAATAAAAACAGCATAAATCACTTAACACCAATATCATTTTCAAAAATTAGATAGAAATATTTTATACAAAGAGTGCCTGTGGGAAAGGTGGGATAAATCAGGAATTGAATGCATGGAATCCTTTTGAATGATTTTCTGAAGATAACAAGAATTTTAACTTATTTCAGATCTTGGGTTATAAGTTTGGGAAGGGTGATTGAATTTGGAATAATTCTGATATTCAGATTAAGAGTCAATTTTTTTGATGTGTTGGTTGGCTTTTTGAAGTGATATACACTAAAAAAAAACTGATGGCACTTGGTAGCAAGTGCCATCAAGGATCTAAGGTCCAATTTATGACCAAGCTTAGGCCAAGCTAAAACCAAGCTCAAGTCAAGATTCAACCAAGCTCCACTGCACAGTCACTTCAGACAAAAAACCTGGTTGTGGAAGTGCATAGCTTCAACTCTAGCATGAAGCAAGCTGAAACTCTAGCTTGAAAAAAGCTGCAACTAGAACTTCCTTAATGGCACTTCCTAGCAAGTTCCATTTCAAGTGCCATAAAGGAATCTCTGTTTGAAGCTCTTTCCAATCTATATTTGAAGCTATGCACATTCTCTGACCAATTTTTTGGTGCACAGTGACACAAAAGCAACATAAATCATTAATTATTCAAGAAAAATAAAAATAAATAAAAAAACCTTGTGTGCAAGTGGGAAAGGTGCGATAAATCTTGAATTAAATGGTTAGAATCCTTTTTAGTTTTTTTAAAAAAATCAAGAAAGGATTATAAATCATATCATATTTTGTATTTTCAGTTTGATAGGGTCAAAGGACTTGGTCATATTTTTGAGGTGCTTGAGAGTTTTAAATATTCAGAAAGTGATGCAGATCTTGATATAAATCAGATTTTGTGCATCCCAGGGGCTCAAACATGGGATGATATTTTTTACCTGAAGAGCTACTGAACAGACGTTTGTGATTGAATTCAGAGATTGGGAATTTTTTTAAGGTGTATCATGAACATATTGATAAATATTGGGAAGATTTTATGTTAAATCATTGGTAAAACTTGAATGAAAAAAGGGATTCATTGCAGAGGAGGAATGATTTTAAAAAATTTCAACTATCCTTTCTTAGGATATATATCTTCTTCTCTTTATTTTACTTTAATAAGCATTAGATTTTTTAGTGTTATCCATTTTTGAATACTTCATTTTCTGTGTATTTGGGTGATTAGAATGAATTTTGTGAGATAATAGTGATTAGCATATCATTGGTGATGACATCAAGAAAAATTATAGTCTCCTGTTACCCCTGTGAAGAGATAATAATTTGTATTGAAATGAAACCTGTTGAGACTCTAGTTCAAGCATCAATATTCTTATCGAAATTTATGTGCAATGCCTCAAAAAAATGAAAAAAATCAACTTGAAAACTCTGGATCATGAAAAAAAATTCAATTCCTAATGTTTGAATTCTTGTCAAAACATTGATAAATGAATCAAATTCTCAAAAATATGAAACTATATATATAACATAAAAAATGAAAGAAAAAAATCAATATATATATATATATATCATCAGGTGTGCTCCAATAAATTCCCAAAGCCACAGCACCCCTGTATTCTACCAAAAAGAAACAAATACAACAAAAAAACTCACCAAAAATACAACTATTGGTTTCAAAAAAAATTAAAATTAAAAAAAAATATATATATATAAATGAAAATAAAAATGAAAAATGAAAACAATGGGGGCGATGGCCACCACTCCAAACAATGCTGGGACATGTTGGAACCTGCTGCACACCAGAAATTTTGAGGGAAACTGTTGCAGTGGGTTTTACCTGGCCATCAAAACTGCCATGGAATTCAGTTTTGATGGAAATCCCCGATATTTCATGTTTCAAGGGCTGTCAGAAGGGTCACCCCATCTCCCCTCTTGTGTTTCAAATGGTGAAGGTGGGGAATTCCATTCCCATGCTGACAAATTTCACCAAATCTTAAAAATAAGTCTTCATGCAAAATGGTGTGGATTTAGGAAAACAATTACTATAGTCATTATTTGGAGCTTTTTTTGGGGGGTAGGAGGGGGGAGTGGCTTTGGGGTAAAAGGTGCCAAATGGTGTGATTTTAGCAGAAGAGATGCTCAAATTCTGCCAAATGGTGTGATTTGAGAAAAAAATGCCAAAATTATGCCAAATGGTGTGATTTTAGCAAAAGAAATGCTAAAATTATGCCAAATGGTGTGATTTTAGCAAAAGAAATGCTAAAATTATGCCAAATGGTGTGATTTTAGCAAAAGAAATGCTAAAATCATGCCAAATGGTGTGATTTTAGCAAAAATTATGCCAAATGGTGTGATTTTACCAAAAGAAATGCTAAAGTTATGCCAAATGGTGTGATTTTAGCAAAAGAAATGCTAAAATTATGCCAAATGGTGTGATTTGAGAAAAAGGAATGCTAAGATTATGCCTTTTTTGAAGAAAGGCATGATTTTAGTAAATTTTAGAGTGTGAATTTATCCCAGGCCTTTCATAGCTTTCAAGATTGGTAAAGAAGGAGGTTTCTTGAAACATTATGTTACAATGAAAAATTTTGATAATACTAATTTTCCTGGTGAAAAAGTTCACAAAGCAAGTGGTTCAAGTCTGGTGGAATTGTTTACTGGGTGTCACAGCCTTGTTCTCTTGAAAACAGGCCTAATTCTGGAAAAAGATTAACTCAAAATTTCAAGAAAACCATGCCTGTTGACCAGTTTGTAAGGGCCAATGGCCAACAGGATTGGCCATGCAGTAGGCCACCATACCTTGGTTCATCAACATTCAATCAACCAAAAAATGTCAAATTCTGGATTTATCTATTGTACAAACACTGTCATTGAAATTAAAACCCATAAATATGATTCTGCTGTGCAACCTGAAAGAAATTTTCTCAAAATTTTGATTTATCTGAATGAAATGTTCATTGCATAATCAATCATGAAAACCAAAAAAAACAAGATACTCAATTTTCTTCAGGGGTCCAGAGCAAAATCATAGTTAATGCTACCTGTGTATTTCTTCAACACATCAAACAACAATCATAAATCACTTTTCAGGAAATGGAGGCTTAATGTAAAACTGAACATGGAATAATTGGCTCCTCCCAAGCTATCCAAATTTTTCTCAAAGACATATATTTCACTTGGAAGATTGCATATCTAATTAAAAAATATTGAATGAAATTTAAAAATTACAAATAAAACATGAGCATATCCTCCATTTTGCAACTGATGTGAACATGAAAGTTATTTTGGTTAAATTACAGGGTTGTTAATCCTTCATCTGTGTTTTATTACTCCTATTTTAAAACCAGAAATTTCTTGATTTGTTCTATGTGAATTTGAGAAGCAAGATCAATCAAAAAGGAATAAGAAGGAGAAGATCACTACTGAAAGAGGGTCTTCATGTCAAGGCAGCAAGGATGGTTCTGATCAGCAGTTCTAAGGGTGCCTTGATGTTCTTTTGATCTGCCTGGTCTCCTTTTATTGGAATTGTCTCTCTGGTTCAGAAAGCTGGCTTGGTCTGTTCTGGGGATAAAGGGCTTGGTGGTTGGAATAAGCTTGTTTGGCTTGGGCCAACTCTCTGTTTTTCTCTGGTACTCTGGTCAAAGGCTAGAAGGAGGTGGAGTCCTAGGTTGATTGGCAGCTTAAGGAAAGTAAAAGTTCAATTGGTTGGTTGGTCAGTGGTTTGGATGATTTAAGGTTGGCCTGACTGGGGATCAAGGTTGAATGTTTATTTGAAGAAGTCTTGATCTTTGTTTGTTTGTTTGTTTTTTTGGCCTTGAGAGGTAGTTTGGTTGTATTCTAGGTGGCTTTATTTTTCTTTTTGGAGGTTTTTGAGGTAGAGGAGATGATAGTTGAGGGAATTGGGGGAGGCATGGAAGTGGAGGGAGATTTCAGCTGTAGCTGTGCTGCAATTTGGTCTTGGGCAGCTAACTCCAGGCTTCAGCGTGTTTTTTTAGTAGCTGTGGCAATTTTTACCAATTGGGATAACTCACTGTGGTTGCAATGTAGTTTCTTCACAGAAACTACATAAAATTGACCACTTTTTTTGATATGAGGACATTTCAACAATTTTCATTGATGAAAATGGTTTTGATATTCATACCCATAGTTCTCAAAGATATTCTTCTGCTGGCAGATATTTCATCAATGACTAAATAACTGATTGAAAAATACTTTTTAATGATTATAATTAATTTTGATTGGTCTCATGTGTACATAAATACAGTTGAAACATCAGCATTAATTCTATTCCCCAGACTCAGTCAGATCACATTGGTTTCTGCAATTTGTCAAACATGATACATATACTATGGAATCTTAAACAGAAATGAAAAAATGCAACAAGGTGTGAATCAAAGTGACTTCTCTGGAGTTTTGGTCAGATTACAATCAAAAGTAAAAAGATCTACTCTTTTGGTACTTGATAATTCACTGACTCACAAAGTATTAGAAGAGTTTAGAAGAATTGAAAATATTTTGAAGGCTACAAATGATGTTGATATTGAATTTATTCCCCCATATTCACCATTTTTAAACCAAATTGAGCTCAGTTTTAACACTCTTGAAGAATTTTTCAAAGTAAATACCTCACTCTGACATTCTCAACTGGTTGATACCATTAAAAATTTTATTGATGAAACCAGCAATGAAGGAAAGAGTACAAAATGGTTTCATAATCTTCAAAATTTTCACAGAATCTGTTCAGAGATGCAGCCAATTACTGGTCCAATCTTAAAGCATCCTGAATGATTTGTCTGGATTTCTGGACTTCCTGGTTTTTTTCTCCTGTTTCTGGTTTTCTTACCAGGTTTTACCAAGTAAATTCTTTTTCAAAAAAGAATAAAAACAAATTGTAGTTTATTTATCCCACCACAAGCAGTCACCCACATATATCTATATATATTGTTATTTCTTGTCAAAAAACACAGTTGCTGCTTGACATGTCCAGTGAACTTACTACCCTTTTTGAGTGTAATTGAGAAATTTTCAAGGGGCCTTCAATTGAGAGGCCTTATCTTGTTGATGACTGGCCTTGGATTGATTGAAAAGGGGTCTTGATTTATTTTTATGTGTCCCTCCTCACTTCAAAACTGGACAGGGTTTGATTTTCCAACGTACCTGTTCACCAGGGAAAGTAATATATGGAAAAAGTTTAGGTCCATTAGTTTTTTTAGGAACTGGGAAATGGATTATAAGAAGTGCTTGAATCTGTGGGGAAAAAACATCTCCCATTAAAGCATTGTGCTATTGACTTGGATTAAAATTATTTTTTTGGTATATTGTTTGATTTTGTTTGAGGAAAATTTTGGTTATTGATTCTTTTAATGGTTGATAATTAGAAAATATGAGTAAAACCGAAAAATGAAGAATGAAAATGAAACAAAGATTATTTGTGCTGTTTACCAACACAATAACCAATACTATTTTTTTGGGACAACCATTACAGCTCTATTTTTGACTCCAAACTTGGTAATTTCCCCAAGAACCAACTAAAACACATCATGCATACTCTGAAATACCTCAAATCAATTAACTGGTTCCTTTGAACTACCAAAATTTGCGTAGTTGAATTCCCAAAGGAACAAATTTGCAAGGAACAGTTGGAGGGAATCCTTGAAATTCCAAAGCATTCAGATGCCAAATTGCCTGTCTCAATCAACAAAGGACTTTCTAGTTTAATTGAACTTTCTTGGAACCACTTCTGAGGAAATATATTGATCAGCTATTTGAAATTGATTACTGGGAATCTTTAGAAAACTTTCCCAAAATGAAATTTATTGGTGCCAAGTATGTGTTTACTATCAAAGAAAATCCAAATAGATCTATTAAAATCCCAAATGCAGGATGTGTTGCAAAGGGCTTATGGAAAGATCTTGGCCTTCATTTTTCTAAGACATTCACTCCAACTTTTTCTCTATCATTTCTTTGGCTGCTCCTGGCCATTGACACATGTCACAACTGCAAGATTCAAATTTCTGGCATATCCATGAAATTCCTACACTCCCTCATCCAGGAGGAATTTTATTTTGAGACTCCAGTACACCTCTGAACAAAAATTAATTTGAATGCTATGCAACTTAAGAAATAGTTTCATATAACCTGTCAAGAACCTTTTTTCTGGTGGATTTTCTTCAAAGAATTCTTGGGAAAACTGGGCTTTACAGGGAATTAAATTGAAAAAACTGTCCATAGCTATAGGAAAAAATCAAAGACAATAATCATCTTTCTACAATTCAAAATTGAAACTGTTTCTGGAAATTAAAAGGAAATATTGGAGGGGTTGGATGCAAAAAAAGCAGCCAGTGTAAAGCTGATATGGCAGAAAATCTGAGGCCAGATTTTTTTTATCAAACTGAAAGAATTCAAAGGAGAGCTTTGTCTTTACCAGCGACTCTTTTCAGACTAAATTTCCACAAATGGAAGGCTTAAACCCACAAAACCCTGATCTCATTGACTGCACCCTCCTGGAAATGGCTCTTTCCACCAACACAGATAACCTAGATCTCAAACCCAAAACTTATCAATCCTTTATTGGATAAATAAACTATTTTTCCCTTTTTACAGTGGGTGAAAAAAAATAATTGGACTGATTGAAATAAAACAGTCAATTTATTTTCAGACATATGTTTCAAGCTAAATCTATTTTTCAAAAAAAGGCTTTTTTTTAAATTTATTCATGGGATTAGATATATCAGCATATGTACTTGCATTATACAAGAATTGAAATTTTGAAAAATTTCAAATTATATTTTTTTTAAAAAATCTTAAAAAGCACAAAACACTCAAAAAGCGTGGTGGAGGGAAAATGTTTTTGAAAAATTCTGTACCATCAATATATTTCTTCTTGATGAGGGTTTGAGTGAGGATTGGAATAATAATCTTCATGAAAGAAAGATTAATTTTGAGATTTCATAATGACAATTCAACCCAATTTTGATTGATGTTGATTTTTCAGTGCTTTGGTAAGGTGGTTATGACAATTTTGAAAGATATAGGTTGGAATTCATTTGAACTGATAAAAAACATTCATTAAAGCTCTTTATGCGTATGATTTTAATATTGCTCCAGTTCTCTGCTCTTTTTCTTCTTTGAGGTGCCTTGAGATGCTTGAGGTTATATTGGTTTGAGGTTGAATTAGAGTGGAGGTGGTTCAAATTGTTCTAAAATTGAATCCAACCATTTTGATGGTAACCTCTTCCAATTTTTGGAAAATTTTGATCTTCTGGAACAACCAATTTCCCAAAGAAGACTGAATATCAAAAAACAAAAACATGAATCAGAATCAAATATGAAGAATAAGATTTTGAAAAAATTACTTGCCATGTTTGCTTTTTCAATGTAGTCAGACATCAAAATCAAAAAACTGAGTCGGTTGCAATTTTACAATTGGTCAACTGGAGTGGGAGCCCAAAGATGGTTTGGTCAACACCAAGATCAAGACACCCGGGGCTTCATCTACATTTTTTGAAGTAACCAGGTGTGTTTTCTTTGAAAGAAAGTCCCACAACTTTTGTCTACCCACTGTACATGGTCCAATATTTCATTTTACATCAAATACTTATCAAAAAACAGAAACCACCCCAATAATACACATTTCAATTTGTTTCAGCATCTCTTCCAATACATCAACTTCACCACCATTAATTGACTGATATTTTTTTCCTGAAGACACCAGCTTCCAGCTCTGCATTGACACCAACTGGGGGGGGCTGAATACCACCTCTCAAAAATGGTATTTATAATTCCTCTCAACAATTGCCGTATATTATGGGCATCAAATCATCAAGGAATGCTTACAAAATCAATATTTAGTTCAGAGTTTTCATTTCTGGAATTGTCTGTTAAGTTTTTTGTTTCTTCAAATTCTGTGGTTCCTTAATTATTTTTGTATATGTTGTGGAAAAAAGAGGAGTTAACTTCATCAGTTGTCCACAAGATTCAAATCTATTGGTCCCTTTTGTCTTTAAGGAGCTGAGTGTGCCATTTGACCAGCAACCAAAGATGGAGAGAGACATTAAGAGAATGCAAAAAAGAGCATAGGGGATTTCCTTCCTTCCTTCCAAGTGTCATTGGAATTGGTTGCCTGTTGTCAATCCCTTATATACAACTTGTAGTTGAGAGTGAGGTATTTGTACCTGCCTCTCAACCCTAACCTTGGTACACAAACAACCCTAAGCTTCTGCCACCTTCAGCCCTTGACCCCTGCCTGCCATTATGTCCATCTGGATTTTTCCTTCTCATGGTGCGGCCCATGCCCTACTTGGAGCCCCCCCATGCCTGTCTAAATCCACCCAACACGCCCGCCTTTGGGTTTCCTCCCTAGATAGCCCTGCAACATTCCTGCTCCTGCTTCCCCAAACTCAACAGGATACACTTTTTTTCTTGATCTGCTTCCTTGGAGCAGATCACCAATCCACAGTGCATTCCAGATGCTGAGCCTGGCTGCATACAGGTGCTGATTCTGGCTCCATACAGGTGCTGAGCCTGTCTGTGTACAGGTGCTGAGCCTTTCTGCGTACAGGTGCTGAGCCTGTCTGCATACAGGTGCTGAGACTGGATGCGTACAGGTTCTGAGCCTGGCTGCCTACAGGTGCTGAGCCCATCCGCATCTGATGCTGAGCATGCAAACTGCAACAAAGTTCCCAATCCCAAGGCTATAAAATTTCACCACAACAGTTTCCTATCTTTTTTGTGAAATCTGTGCATAAATTCTGGTGGATGGCTGGTGACAGAACTCAATTTCAAGAATGCCAAAAATTTAATTTAATTCCTTTTTTGTGAAAAATTTTATAGTTAATCTTAATTTAAGTATTAAATGCTTATAAACAAAGAACAAAATAGTGGATATAATGACAAAGAGAGGGCCTAGATGGCCTGGTGGTAACAATAACCCTTGGAAGCTTGATACCACCCCTTCAATGATAAGTGCAAGTCCAGTGCTTGAATACTGGCATGCGCACCCCCTGGCTGCTATCCCTTCTACCTTAGCCAGCTACACCCACCCCTTTCACACTCACAAAACCCTTTTTATCTGTCCGTTTTGTATTTGAAAAGAGCTTTCAATTTTAATAACCTTTACCCAATAAAGAATGGATCTAAAATACGGACCAATTGAACCAAAAAAAATCCTTGCTTCTTTTTTTTGAGTGTAATTTTGCATTTATCTCTGAATACTATGAATATATAATCAGAAAGCTCCCATCTCCACCTGGTGAGAGTAAAGAGGGAATACAAAAGGTTAGTCCTCTAATTGAGGGGAGGCAGGGCTGTCCATTTATTCCTTCTTCTTCCTTTCTTTCTTTCTTTTTTTTTAAAGTGCTATTGATTTCACATACCGCACTATAATCTTTTTATGTATAAAAGTGGACCAGATAAATTTGCTACTTTATCAAAAT
Organism: Puccinia polysora; assembly: GCA_025617555.3. Classification (NCBI taxonomy): domain Eukaryota; kingdom Fungi; phylum Basidiomycota; class Pucciniomycetes; order Pucciniales; family Pucciniaceae; genus Puccinia; species Puccinia polysora. The sequence goes on from CM062613.1 coordinate 1,054,217, forward strand.
TAAACATGTAATTATGAGTAAGTTATAGCCTAAGGTAGGTAAAAGTATGATAAAATTGAGCAAAATGAAATCATGATTGGAAGAGAAAAAGGAGAACAAAATAGAAAAGAAAGACAAAATAGAATTCTAATTTACTTTAAGATACTAGATCAAATTAAAGCCATCTTCCATCTTGTTGATTTTAACTTCTTGATGAGTTGAGTTTAGAGATGAGTGCAGTATACAATTCTTTCATACATTTGAACAAAGGACCCCCCAAATCCATATGAGCAAAATTATGATTTGATGAATGAATTGATAGTATGAAAATCAAATAAGGAGATGCCTAATTCAAAGAAGACCTTTGGATGGCTATCAGAGCATTGTTCTCTGAAATTAAAGTAAAAGGAAAAAAACTAGTAATAGTAACTTGATAAAAACTGTAAAATTAAAATAAAATATGGAGAAAATTTTAAATGATGAAGGACTGTGAAGTATATAAACAAGGAGAAGAATAAGGAAGCCTAAAGTAAAAGAAGAGAGAAGGCATAATGAGGAAGAAACTGGTTATCAAATTTAATGTTAATCTTGATTGACAGGGATATTATAAAAAAGTATATGTTTAAATCTATTAGAATCTACAAGAAAATCAGCTAAGATAGCATAGCAATTGGGATTATCTAGAATAGAGCATGAACCAAATGGATTTGATTTGAATTGTAGTTTGGCCATGTTTTCTTGAAATCAATTCTTTGGCAATGATATCATGGGCAAATGGTGAGAAATTTATTGACATATTTGATTTGGTTTCAATAAGGGCACAAATTTGTTGAAGATAACTTAATTTGATTTAGGTATTGATTGAGCATAACATGTCCTGATTGGAGTTGGTGAATAAGAGAGGCAGGACATTTTTCTAAATAATCTAAAGATTTGTAAACCAATTTGTGGTTTTATTTATATTTATATCTATTTTTTCTTGAGGGGATAATATATCTTGTAAGAAAAATGCCAGTTTAGTTAGTTTTCTGAGTTTAGAGAGACTAAGGGTAGTGAAGATTGAGGTATTAAAATCAGTAGTGTTAGATTTATCTTTACCTAAAGAATCAAATTTATTGTTAAAAAACTGCCTGAGTGTCCTGGGCACCAGGCTAAGGTAATTGGATAGTGAGAATTATGGAAATTTAATTTTTGATAAATATTTATATATAATAATTGGGAGCTTGACAGCTTGGAGGGGCTAGAAAATTTGATAAGAGCTTGTTGGTTATTGGAATAAAAGAAAATTCTGCCAATAGGAATTTTAAGTTGTTTACATCTGCTTATTTCTTTTGAGGCTAATTCTAAACTTGAAGATTCCATGAAGCTTGGCTTCAAAGATGGAAAGGTGCTTTTCAGAGTTTAGAAGAGATGAGGGATGAGTAGATGGGATGTTAGCTTGAATAGTGGCTGATCCAACTCCTTTATTTTTGATAAGGGAGCCATCTGAGAAAAGAACAATGTAATTTTGAGAAATTTTGTAATCTATGTGTTTCTCGACTATGGAGGCTGGTTTGTCTTTTGGTAGGTCTAAATTAATCACTTTGATTGAAGGGGTAAACCAGGGAGAAAGGGGGATAGGCAGAATAATTTCAGGAGAGAGTGAGGGAGGTTAAAGCTTTAAGAAATGATCACAATTAATAAGGGAATGAATAGCACTTCAATGGCGTATAACTGATTGAAAAATTTTCAAAAGAACAATATATTTAATTGGGTTAGAATTAGAAGTAGTGAGGGAACAATGAAAATAATTATGGATAATTTTAAGGTTCTGTTTAAAGAAGGAAATTAAAACACAGTCTAATTTAAGAAAAGGAGTGGGTTCTTGTTGAAGCAAGCCAGCAGCTAGATGGGCCAATTGGAAAAAAGGATTATCTAATATCTTTTTAACCATGGAAAGGTTCTTATGAGTAAGCCATAAGCCACTACCAAAAAGGAGGCAAGATTGTAAGAAAGATATTATTAGTTGACAAGATTCTTTGGTATTGATTCTGTAATTGGTTTTAACAATGCGGGAAATCTGATTAAAAGAGAAATTAAAATTGTTTTTGATAGTTCTAATGTGGTCTTTGTAAGTAAATTTTGGATCTAAATGAATGCCTAACCATTTGACTTTTGAGGAAAAATTGATGAGGGAGTCATTGAAACTGAAGGGGAGGGGATTAATAATGCGGTGGGTAAAGGCTATAATATTAGTTTTCTTTTTGTCAAAGGTGTTTTCAAATACTTCTTTTCTCCTCTCACAGGCGCGCGCAAGAGTGCAAACACTTCAAATCCACTTTAACTTCCATTGCTTCCTTCACCTTCCATTTCTTCTGCTCAGTTCCTCACCTTTGATTCCCTCCTGATCAAATCTTCCAATCCCTGCTCATCTCTTCCACTTCTTCCACTTATGTTCCAGTTTTATTTCTTGTCTCTCTCTATCACCTCCCTTCTCATTCCTCATTCTCAGTGTCTAATCATATCAACCAACCTCTACTGTCTTTGCCTCAAGTTCCAATTCACTTTATTCTAATCAAGTCAATCCCAATTCCTTGTCTTGCCATATTAGTCCTCAAGACCACTTTCAGGTTTTGATCAAATTGTCTAGCTGTGAGACAACATCTTTCTAAACTTATATTTTCTATTTTTTCCAATTTCATTTCTGTGTAGCTTGCTCCTCCTTGTCCTTTTCCTTGTCCTAGTCCTATTTTATCAGTCATATTCAGTTGTCAGCCTCTTACCACTAGTGTGCCCTCTATCTGGTGATATTTTCTTTAAAGGCTTTAAGTCTTCTTGTTTTGTTTCCATTTATTTACTCTCTTGCTCTTGTTTCCAGAATTCAGCTGGTCCTACTTTGAAATCCAAATATCAAGATTTCAAAAGATAGCTCCATGTCTCCTTCCCAAATCAAGGAAGAGGTGAGCAATCCAATTCATATTTGAGATGCAAGATTCAAGTGATGAGGCTGCAGTGAGGTGAACTACATCATTGGCAAAACCAATAGAAATATTGTTGTTGGATAACTTTAGAGATTTAGGTAAAATCAGATTTGAGTTATAGATAATTTAAAGTGTAACTGATAGAGGGGAACCTTCAGGAAGGCCATGATCAATTTTGAAGCTATTAGAAACAAAGTCATTTAACCTAATGAGCATGGATTGGGAACTTAGGAAAGAATGAATAATATTGATTAAATAAGTAGGACAGTTTTTTGAGTGGAGTATTTGGGTAAGGCAATCTCTGTAAACAGAAGGATAGGCAGATTTAACATCCAGAAAGAGCCCAAGAACAATTTTTTTATTGCGCCATTTGTTTTTGATCCAGGAATCAAAAATGAAGTGGGAATCAAATATATTGTGTCCTTTGACTGCGCCCATATGCCCTGAGGCTAGTTCATTGTGAATATCAATCCAGTGAGGTAAACAAATATTAATAACATTTTCAAAGAATTTACTAAGAGTACTGAGTAAAGCTATAGGTACATAAGAGTTTGGTTTAGAATAATCATCTTTTCCAGCTTTTTGAATTATAGTGGTAATATCTTTTCACCAGGGGAGGGGGAAATGACCCAAAGAAAGAATTTTATTGAAGAAGTGGGGAAGAACAATTTTAAATTCATTGATTAAAATTTTTATGATTTTATTTTGTATTTTGTCCACTTTCAGAGCTTTTTTGTTTGATAGGAGTTTTATAACTTCTTCAACTTCAAATTGGGATATAGGGGTGAAAGAGAAATTATTTGATAAATAAGAATTTGAAATATTGGAAAGGTCAATTTCTGAATCAATGACCAAAGTTCCTTGAAAAGGGATTCTTGATTGTTCTTCCTTATTAGTGGTGAGAAAATTACTGCTATCACAAAGAGGATCAATTATATTAGATGCTTTATTTTTAGTATAGTGATAAGCTTCATAAACATGTTTAGGGCCTTTCAAGGCAAGGAATTTCTTCCAATTATTTTGTTTTAGAAATTCAACTTGATTTTTGAATTCAGACTGCCAGGCATGATAGCACTGAAATGCAGGGAGAGAATTGGTTAGAATTAACCATTTGCTTTCCTTATTTCTATTTTTAATAATGGGATCAAGGATAGTATTGTCCCACCACGGTTTGACTTTGGATGGACTGTGGTTGAAGGATTTCCCCTGTTCATCTTACCTATTGCGGATAATAGAAGAAAGGTTGGTAGCAAAATCATCTATGTGATCATTAGAAGAGAGATTGTTGTGATGTAATAGTTCTGTTAAATCAGAGCCAATATCTCTTTTGAGAACATTGTGATCAATTTTTTGAATGGAGAGAGATGTGCGGGAGGGAATAAAAAAAGGCTGTGAGATGAATCTAAAAGAAGAGGAAATGGCTTGATGATCAGAACCATGATTATTTAGAGGGATCTTGCTGTTAATCAGGAAATTCTTGAAAACATGGTTAGTACATGTAAGATTGATGCAGGTAGGATTTCTGGAAGGACTGAAATAAGTGGGGATATGAATGGGAGAAAAGATGAAAAAAACTTTGCTGGCACATAGATGTATTAGGGAAGTAGATTGAGGATGAGTATGATGGTAATTAGGGGGATTCCAAAGGCAGTGATGTAAATTGGAATTGATGGAGATAATAATTGGATGAGCTCTGGATGAGCAAGTGAGAATTCAGGATTCAAGAATGGGTAGGCCTAAAAAAGTGGTTGGAGGATTATAAAAGGAAACAAAAGTAATTTTTTCAAAAGGGGTGGAGGGAAAGTTGATAGTGACAAAATTAAGAAGGTTATTGACGTAATTGTACGAGTGGATAAATTTAGAGCAAACAATTTTCCGGATATAGATAACAGTTCTAGGTTTTTCTGCACAGTTTGAAGGATTTTGAACCAATAAGATCCTATGCCAACTTTGATGAAGAGGGGGGGAAATTGTGAGCACATACCCAGGGTTCTTGAAGCAAAAGAGCTCATTTATCCTGTTCAGTGTTAAGGACACTTAAAGTGGTATCTTTTTTATTAAAACAGTTGAGTTGAAGACATGAAAAGGAATCTGGAAGCGGAGGAGAAGATGGAGAAGGAAATTTTCTATCAAATTGGGGAAAAGCCTGTTGGAATCAAAAAAAGAGGATAGTTTGTCAATGTTATCAAGAGGGAAATTGTGTCACACAACCACCCCACGTACTATAGGGAAATCTAAGATGATTGTGAGTGCAAGGGCAAGTGCGAGGTAGCAAGGGCTAACTGCAAAGTGCAAACTTATGGTGGAGTAGCTTCACACACGGCAAGAGGGATGAATGTTCCAATGGAGGGAAACCAAACCCAAGTCCAATGTGATGACTGAATTTAGCAAATGCAAGAATTTATGAAATTAACTAACTGAGGAGACAATCCTCAGGCAATCAGAGTAGCCTTCATAAGGTAAACCAAAATGACTAGATACAACCTGACGGATGGTCAACTACAGTTTTGAGCAATGAGGCAATGAATAACATGGACAGAGTAAAAAATGAAATGAAAGTATGAATTGTTTCCAAGTTCTTAGCGTAAGTGAAAGACAATAGGGGATAAATTTATTGGGATGTAACAGTTGAGACATGAGGGAATGATGTCAGAATCAATGCAAATATGAAAGTGTAGTTTATGAAGGGTAAGGGAGTAGTCCATTTGCAAACTATACAGTTGAGATGGCTTGACTAGCGTCAGAGTGTACTAGCAATAGCATGTGACCAGAAATGGGATCCCAAGTTTTATTGATACCCAGGGTGAAAAGGGCGGAATCCAAATGGAAGGTTGACCAAGGTTTGCAAGTGGATGCTGAGTCATTTGCCAAGAATGGAAGGTTGTTATGCAAGCCAGAGTTGATAAGCAGAAGGCACCATTGATGTTGTGCTTCTAGTTTGTCACGCTTATGGACTGAGGTAGATGTTACTTGAAGAAAAGAGTATTTCAAAGTTGGAGGACAATAACCCTTAAGCTCAAAGCGTGAAAGTTGCCCAGGTATAAAGTTGCAAGCTCCTGAAAGCATTCAGACAGTTTTCCCATTGATTCCAAAGTTTTTACAATTACTGTATACCCATTAATTGTTACTTCTTTGTTTTAAATAGATTCATAATTAATTATGTTGTCATTGTCATGCCGCAGTTGCAAAAAATGCATTTGACAAAAGGAGAAATGTGTCCCTAGTACAGCCATGCAAGGTATTGAAGACAAGTGCAAACAATGTTGCTTGAACATTCCCTATAAATAGCAAGCTGGTTGTAGATGTCCCAGAAGCATCCAGAAGGGAGGTGCAAAGTCAAAGGTCTGCGCGGCAAGTCAATTATCATATACTTCCAATGCTGGAGATCAATTTCTTAGGTATTTAAAAACCTGGTAAGTCAAGGCTTAGAGACTAACAATAATTAAAAAAATAAAGAAAAGAGAAATGGAACTAATATAATCTTTGTTGATGTAGTACCGCCACAATTCCAATGTTATACCACTAACACGCCTCCGCCGCCACTGCCATATACTGGGTTGATTGGGTTGGAAGTGCAAAGTGATGCACAAATTGAAGTGCAAACCAAGGAAACACAGACCATTGAAGAGACAAGGGAAGAAGGAATGGCTGAAGGGGAGGTGGAACCGGAGAGAAGGGAGGAAAATGAGGAAGAAGGAAATGGAATAGAAAGAAGGAGTGGAATGGAATGGGAGGTGGGGGAACGGGGTGGAACGGAAAGAAATGAGGGGAGCCAAGTGCAATTCAAAGGGGCCAACTGAAACCAATGTGAGGCAATTGACTGGCAATGTTGGAGAATGTTCTTCAAGGGGCCAAAGGAAGAGAGCTCACAAGGAACTCATGGGGAAGGTGGATGGAATACCTGACAAAAGAGGATTAGGACTTCAAAGTGCAAGGAAATATTCAAGAGACATCTAGTGACACAAGTGATGATCTTGCAAAGATTGTCTTCTTTGGTGGATGACAAAGATTTGGAATAATTTAGGTTGATGGTAGAGGAATTAAATGAGAATTGGGAGGAAGCGGAAAGAGAAATAAAGGATAATCTGTAGAAATTTTTTTTAATTATTATTTTATTATTTTATAATTTCATTATTTCATTATTTTATTATTTTATTATTTTATTATTTTGTTATTTTATTATTTTATTATTATTATATATATATATATATATATATATATATATATATATATATATATATTGTGTTTAGGGAAAATAGGAATTTTGATTTTGAAATGAAACATGAAAGGACAAAATTTGTGAAAAGAAGAAAGGGGACAGTTATGAGAAAGGGAAAGTAAATGAAATGAGGGAATGGGATGAGATTAATGGGAAGGAATGGGATGGAAGTGTGGAATGGGATGGAAGTAATGGAATGAAATGGGAGCTAAAATTGGCAAGTTTTGCAAGGGTAACTTGCATGGAAGTCTTGAACAAAATTGGTATAGTTTCAAAGGTGATGGGCTGGTTCCCATGAGGTGCAATCTTCATTGGACTGGAAGCCAGTCCACTCAACAAGGTATTAAAGCTTTCCTTTGCGTAACCTGGAATCCAGGATACGGCTTACTTCCCACTCTAGCTGATTGTGGACTTGGACCGGTTCAGGAGGGGGATGAGTCTTTCCTGGGTATAGGACTTGAGCTGGCTCTAGGAGAGACACATGAAAGACCGGGTGGATACCTTTCCATTTTGCAGGTAAGGTAAAATTAAAGGCATTAGGGGAGACTATTGATTTGACTTTGAAGGGGCCAAGCTTTCTTTCAGATAGTTTGGGAGTGGGGAAAGTACTGCAAATATTTCAAGCATTGAGCCATACCCAATCTCCTATTGCAAAGGTTGGGGCCAAAGTGCAAAGTCAATCAGCTTGTTCTTTGTAGCTCTGGTTTGCTGCTTTGAGGTTGGTTCAAAGTTTCAATTGAAGGGATTGGATGTGGTTAAGGTAATTGGTAGCAGGTTGAGAAGGTGCTACGTGAAGGGAAGAGAAAGTCTGGTTTCTACCATAAAGAGTCTGGAAGGGCAACTGTTTGGTGGAGGAATGAGTGGAGTTGTTACAGGCAAATTTGGCTAATGGGAGCCATTGTGACCAGTTTTCCTGTTGGTAGGATACATACATTTTAAGATACTGTTCAAGGATCTGATTGATCCGCTTGGTTTTCCCATCCATTTCTGGGTGGTAAGCCGTTGATAGATTTCAAGTGATCTTCAAATGTTGACACAGCAAGGTCCAGAAGCTAGAGACAAACAAAGATCCAAAATCACTGATTATGTTATTGCAGAGACCATGTTTTGAGAATACATATTCTATAAATAAATTAGCTAAGTCTTCTGAGGAGGCCATTACATTACTGCAAAGGAATAAGGCCATTTTTGAGAAGCAATCTATTACTACTAAAATTGCATCATAACCACTAGAAATAGGTAATTGAAAAATGAAATCCATAGAAAGCAATTTCCAAGGAATCAGTGGAATTGGAAGTGGCTGAAGCAGACCATACTTCCGGTGTTTCAAGGATTTGTTCCAATTGCAATCATAGCACGCGTTAACCTAGTCTTTTAATTCATTGGTCATACCAGGCCAATAGAAGTCTTTTGCAATCAATTGGTAGGTTTTATCCTGCCCATAATGACCAGCAAGCGGGGAATCATGCCTTGACTCAAAGATATCTAATTTAATGTAAGGATTATCTGGTACTACTATAAAATTTTTATAAACTAAATAATCATTTTTTTCAATACTATAATCACTATCTAATAAGTTTGCATTCTTGGAAATTTTGCTACACCTGAGGTTGTTGAGTTGAGCTTTTTGTAGTTCGGAAGCCAGATCTCAAAGTTGAGTGATGATTGAACTGAGTTTGGCAGACTGGTTTGAGAAAAGTGTCCTAAAGTTTTCAGGATTTTTGTTGGCAAAGGTGCTCCCCCCTCCTGGGTAAGTGTAGTCCCAACGTGACAAAGCATCAGGGACTACCGCTTGTTTCCCAGGACAGTACATGATTAAGTTGAACTCAGAGAGGTATTTGGCCCAAAATGCCTGTCTGCATGTAAATACTTTTGATCTCATGAAATATTTCAAAGAATTGTGATCAGTTGAGACCTCAAAAGGTTCCATAAGGCTCAAAAGGTATTAACACCTTTTTTTCAAGCAAAAAACAATTGCAAGAAGTTCCTTGTCATGAATCTCATAATTAAGCTCTGCAGCAAGCAATCTGCAAGACTTGAAAGCTACGGGATGAAAAAGAGAAGAAGAGGAGGAAAACTGCAAGATTACTCCTGCAATTGCATAGTCGCTTGCATCTGTTTTGACAATAGTACAAGCTAGCTCATTAAAATGAGCAATTATTGGAGCAGTGTTAAAATCTTTCTTCAGAGATTCAAACTCTGAAGCAGCTTGTTCTGTGAAAACAAAATTAGTGTCTTTTTGAAGAAGGTTAGTAAGGTTTACGGTTTTCTTGGAATAATTCTCAATAAACCTCCTGTAAAATTACTGAAACCAAGGAAAACTTGAAGGGATTTAACAGAGGAAGGTGGGTGCCAGTCAAATATGCGTTGGCTTTTGGCTGGTTCCATCAATAGTCCTTGCTGCAATACTATGACACCTAAAAATTGAAGAGAAGGAGCATGAAATTTGCACTTAGAGGCTTTTGCAAACAGGTCATTCTTGCAAAGTTGCTGCAGAACCTCTTGCACATGTGCAATGTGATCCTCAAGAGTTTTTTAGTAGACTAGTATATTGTCAAGATAAACCATGAGGTATTTCTCTAAAATGTCAGAAAAAATGTTGAAAAGTGGAAGGAGCATTGCAGAGGCCAAAGGGCTGAGGGTATACTCATAACTGCCAAAACGTGTTCTCATTGAGGTCAAATACTCATGGCATTTTGCAATGCAAACTAGGTTATAGGCGCCTCAAAGGTCCAACTTAAAGAAATAAGCAGCTCCATGAAATAAATTGAGGAGGTGCAACATAGGCCCTACTGGTTAGGCATTCCTCCATGTTACCTGGTTCAGTTTCCTATAGTTGACACAAAGGCAAAGTCCACCATTTTTTTTTGGGACAAATAAGACAGGTGAACCAGTGTTCCAATTGCTTGGTTGAGGAAATCCTTTTGATACATTTTCCGCAATGTATTCTTGAAGCGCAGTTGATTCCTGCTTCAAGAGAGAGTAGAATGATCCAGGTGCTGGTGATGGGCCAGTAAGTTTAATCTTATGATTGCAAGAACGGAATGGAGGAAGTTTATCTGCCTTTACAGCTGAAAATACATCAGAAAAGTCATGATAGACAGAATTTAAAGACTCTCAAATGATTGCTAAATCTTCAATCTTGTCATCTTCAAGCACAGGATTTGAAGTGCTTGCATTATGCAAGAGGATTAGGGAGCTCAAAATACACTGTTTGGTTGGTGCCTGTTTCTCTTTGAAGAAACAAGGAAGAGGTAAGTTGGACAAATAAGCAATAACTCCTAAATCTGAAGAGGGAACTTGGGAATGAAGGTCAGTATATTGCAAATATCCTGGCAGAAAAGTGTCATCCAACTAAATGAAAGTGTCAGGTAGGCTGTTTAATTCCTGTTTGACAAAAGGGTTAGTTTCCTGGGGCTAAAAGGTTCAAAGGTTAATTACTCCTTCTTTCCAATTCACATCCAGATTCCAGTGGACTAGGAGATCATGGCCTAAAATGGTATCATCCATTCCAGGAATATCTAAGAAAAATAAATCCCATTCAAAGCTGGGGAAATTGGAAAATGAAAAGGTCCATTTTGCCTTTTGGGAAACCCAATGAGACAGCTCAGTTGCACTACTTACTAAATAGGTAGGGAACTTATCTATCTTGGAATCAAGGTTTTTGCAAGTGGCAAAAGATTCACTTATAAAAGAAACATTAGCACCAGAATCAAGTAATAATCCATAAGGAGAGTTGTTGGGATAGAAAAGGAAAAATCTCAAACTTGGAGCACCTAGTGACTTGCAAGTGCGGAGATTGACTCGCTGTAATTTAGATAATGTGTAGCCTTCCTTGCAAGTGTCAGGAAAACTACAAGCTAATTTTTTGGCTTTTTAACGCTTCACCCGCTAGCCACTTTGCACAACCATTGACATCATGTTTACCTCCACAATACATACATAACCCATTCTTTTCCCTCCTTAACCGTTCCTCATTCTGGAGCATCCCAGTTTCTTTATTCAGGAATTTTTGAGTTTTGACAATGGTTTTTCCTTTTGGGTTGGAGTGCAAGGTTGGATTTGGTCTGGATTTCTTTGGATTATTCAAAGATTGTTTTGCCAATTTTTCCATCTTCAGAGTCAAGGTTGTTGGTCCATGGTTTTTTTTTAAAGAGCAGTTCTTGTCCTGATAACCATTATCAAGCTCAATCACCCGGTCAATTAACTACTGAAGGGAGGTTGTCTTATGTCCCCCAACTGCAAGTTTTTCAATTGGGCATGCTGGTAAACCTTTTTGAAATTGAAATAAAAGGGCTGCCTTGTTCCATTGGATGCAAGACTGTAGAGTTTGAAAATTTGAAATATAAATGGAAGCTCTACTATTTTCCTTCATGACTAGATTATTGAGTTTTTATGTGGCGTTTTGAACTTCATTAGGGCTGCCAAACATGGTGAACAGCTGTTGCTCAAACTTTTCCCAATTGTTGAGAATACAAGTGGGGCTAGTGTTATCCCATAGTTTGAGGTAAGGTTTGAACCACTTCAAGGCTCTTCCACCAAGGAAGGAAGATGCATACATAACTCTAAGTCTATCAGTAGGGAAATTGTGAGGGTTGTTTGAGAAGATGATTCTGCAGGACTGTAGGTAGGATCTAAGCTTATGAGGGTGTTCCCCAGTAAAGTGATCAGGCTGCTTCATGCCCAGGGTGTGAAAACTAGGGACACTTGGACCAGATTGCGAGGAAATTTGATTAAGTGCCTGGATCAGAGTCATGAGTAAGGTCAAGGCACTGGGTTTGGGAGCATTAGTGCAAGCCCGTGATCTACCACAAGTCAAGGTTTTGAGGGAGCAAGGGGATCATCAAGAGGTTCAACTGAAGGAGATTTTGAAGAAGGGACAGGATCTAAAGGTTGTCTGGCCCAAGAAACGCTGGATCTCCCTTCCTGATGGATATCATCATTGTAAGGGGTCAGGAAAGTGTTCTCGGTTGAGCAAGTATGTGACATTGTAAAAGAAATCTATTATAGGTTGGCAAGCTACAATAGATGAGTTTAGTTAGTTAATTTACTGTCATATGACCACCCCACGTACTATAGGGCAATCTTAGATGATTGTGAGTGCAAAAGGAAGCTGAGTGCAAGGGCAAGTGCAAGGTAGCAAGGGCTAACTGCAAAGTGTGGACTTATGGTGGAGTAACGTAACACACGGCAAGAGGGATGAATGTTCCAATGGAGGGGAAACAAACCCAAGTCTGATGTGATGACTGGATTTAGCAAATGCAAGAATGTATGAAATTAACTAACTGAGGAGACAATTGTCAGGCAATCGGAGTAGCCTTTATAAGGTAACCCAAAATGACTAGATACAACCTGATGGATGGTCAACTACAGTTTTGAGTGATGAGGCAATCAATGAAATGGAAAGAGTAAAAAATGAAATGACAGTATGAATTGTTTCCAAGGTCTTAGCATAAGTTCAAGACAATAGAGGACAAATGTATTGGGATGTAATGGTTGAGACATGAGGGAATGATTTCTGAAGCAATGCAAATATGAAAGTGTAGTTTATGCAGGGTAAGGGACTAGTCCATTTGCAAACTATACAGTTGAGATGTCTTGACTAGTGTGAGTGCATAATAGCAATAGCATGTGACCGGAAATGGGATCCCAAGGGTTATTGATACCCAGGGTGAAAAGGGCAGAACCCAAATGGATGGTTGACCAAGGTAGAGTTGACTGCAAGGTTTGCAAGTGGATGCTGAGTCAGTCGCCAAGAATGGAAGGTTGTAATGCAAGCCAGAGTTGATAAGCGGAAGGCACCATTGATGTTGTGCTTCTAGTTTGTCATGCTTATGGACTGAGGTAGATGGTACTTGAAGAAAAGAGTATGTCATAGTGGGAGGACAATAACCCTTAAGCTCAAAGCATGACAGATTGTTTTCACACATTAATAGGATTATTTTTGATTTTTTGTAATTCTTCATATTTGATAGGACATTTGGAGCTAAAAGGTGAGTGGAAAAATTGATCATTCAAAAGATTGATAGAGTCTTTATTGAGGTTGTGTTTTTTAATACATTGTTGAAAGAGATCATTAGGGTTGTTGAGTTGGCAATCATAAGAGTTGTGTGAGTATCCGCATCTAGAACAAAAGGCATCATTCTTGCAGGCATTAGCTAAGTGTCCAACTTGTAAGCAGTTGAAACATTGCTTAGGACCAGGGAAGTATTTAGTGGGTCTTAAGAAGTTATAGTTGTAAGTAAGGCCTCTGCTTTCTATTTCAGAGGCTAATTTTTTGGTGGATAAATTGATGATAAGGCTGGCGTGGGATTTATTATCAGCAACAGGATTGCCTAACCATTTGACCAAAAGAAGGTCATCCTGGTTGATATTATTTTGAGTGCATAATTTGGATGTGTGCAAGGGGCTATCTGGGGTGAATTCAGAAGGGCAAGAGTGAGCAATGACTAAAAAGAAGGGGGGGTTAGTGACAAAATTTGGGTCAGCTAGATGGGTCCAACAATGTTTGTTATCTAATAACCACTTGGCCCCTAGACAATTCTGGGTAAAAAATTTGATGCCACCCAAAGGGAATTTAGTGACAGCTTTGACTTTAATACTGAAGGGGAGTTATTCAAGCTTGAGATTATTCAAAACTGAATTGACTTTATTAGCTATCTTGACAGCTTTAAGATTGGGAAAGGGGTGAGGAAGACCAAATTTAGCTCTAATGGTAGCCTGCCCCATCTTGAATTGGTTAATAAAACTGTTTTCAGGAACTGGGGGAAGCTGTCAGAGAGGGGGAAGGGGTGTGATTGTACTGAATGGATTAGGGCAAGAGTTGTAACTGAAGCAAAAGTGTAAGAATCACAGGAGTTAAGTGTAGGATTAGGTAACAATGAAGGAGGAGGTAAGGACTGTTTAGGGAGTGATACATTATAGAAATTATTAAATAAATCATTGTTTTTCTTTTTGAGGGAGTTGATACAATTGCATAGACTTTCAACTTTAATAACAAGTCTGTTTATGGCATCTTGATAAAGTTGGGACTGTTGATTAAAAACTGAGGGTGTAGGGGAAATAGTTTTGGAAGAGAAATTGGAAAAGTGCTTATCTAAAGCAGTTATCTTTTGTTCTAAGTTAGTAATAATATTGATGAAAGATTTGTAGTTAAAGGAAATGGGGTCATTGTCATGGCTATTCATGACATCAAAATTGGAACTAGGAGGATTTGGGGTCATATTTTAACTGAGATAAAGAGTGATGGGGGAGAGTACGCTGGGCAAAGGCTTTAACAAATACAGACAAGAAAAGAGGAGTGAGGGAGAGGCTAGTAGGAAGAGAGGGGAGGTAATCAAAATAGGAAAATAAAGGGGAATAAGGATGTGATAGTAAGAAAGGATAAAATATAGAGGTAAAGGTCAAGGTAATACTAGTGGATTTGATGAGGAGAGAAATAAGGTTTTTAGTATTTGATTTTTTGGACGAATGGAAAAGGGTGGTGATGTAATGGTAGAGTGGAAGAAGCCCCCCTTTATTCCCTCTTCAGTCTCATTGGCTGGAGCTGGGTCATTACTGGTTTAACATGTTACCCAAGCTGTGGTTTGCATTATTGTAACTCCCCAGAGTAGATAACCATTACTTGATGCATCTAGCGTTTTTACCCTGAGCCTCGCGGAGAAATACAGTCTGTATCGAGAAGTCTTCAAGTCTTGAACCATTCCCATCGACGCGTCCATCCAGACCTTGCAGATGGCCTCGAAATGCGCCGATGGTGGGTACTAGTTCTATGCAATTTGAAGTGGCGCGCCATGGCTCGATCGAAGCTACCCAAGTCAATATGTGGACATCTCTAGGCTCGAGGCCCGTCCATGCATGCTTGTATGTATGTATCATACATACATACTCCACTCGAGTCGCTAAGTCGATACTTCTCACCCCGACCCCGTGTACTCCCTAGGGGCCTGTTGACCATCGACTATTAAATCGTGTTCTGGTCGATCTCGCTCGTCACTCCTGCTTATGGACAAGTCTCACGAGCTCAAGTAAGTTCATCTCTCTCTCTCAAGTCACTCAGAGTACGAAGATGAGAATGAGGTAGGTGTTTATGCAGAGCGACTCACACGCACCCGACCTTTCACTCTCATCTCTAGCTCGACGCTCGGATCCCATCGATGGTCTTCAAGCTTCTCCTCCGTCGATCGAACCAAGTTATCTTCCGCTCAGCTAGATTAAAATGATCCACTAGATATACTTGAGTAGCGATCGATATTACCATCGAGCAGAAGACGATCGAACCCTGAGCGAACTTGATCGACCGACCCACGACGAGAACTACTTTGGTCGAGAGCATCCACCCAACAACAAGCCTCATCCCCTCCATCGACATTCGATCCATCAACTCCACCAACCCACACAGCCCTCTGAGATCTGTCAGAATCCAAGACTAGCTACCACCCCACAGTCCCTCGCTCAAACTTCAGAACTCGTAGCAGAGATCGATCAGCAAGCGAATCCGCCGATCACTCGATCAACCCTCTCCAACTCGTCACTCTAAGACCGAACGACGATGGACCTAAACTTGGGATGGCTACTCGACTTGCTCGATCGTTCCCTCGACCCCAACACGGATCGATCGACCAGAAATGAGGTAGATTCCAAACTCGCCGTCGGACTACTATCCCAACAACCCGTCCAATACCTCAACTCACTCACGGCCATCGCCGTTCATCCTGACTATCCACTCAAGGTATCCCCCTACAAACTTACATCCACAGCTCATCCTCGTCCCCACTGTCAAGAAATAGTCATGCTCACGCCTGTCTTCCTGGATTCATTTCTTCTGGCCTCGATCTCTTCCATCATAGTTTCGTCTGCACGCTCTCGTGCTTTTAAGAACCATCCCTATCGATTCCTCCACTTCAACTAGCGCTTGGCGCACCTCCCTGACAGCAGATCAACAGCATCAAATTCTTAACCAACTCTTCGCGGCCCTCTTGTCACCCTCAACCCCTCAGGCTGGTGATGGAAGACCGCCGGAGCTTATTCAACAGCTCAGCCATACTATTGCTGATCTTGGCAAACACTGCCCAGAGGCTACCTTTCAACCTGATAGTGAGTAAAGAGAGAGAGAGAAAACCATATTTTCCCCTACATCTTCCAGCTACTTCTAAAATCGGAGGCATTCATTCATATCTTTCCCCCTCCCACGACGAAAAAAAAAACCCACAAACTCACACTGTGATTAATCTCATTGTCATTGCATCACTCTAGACCAATGGTCCATGGCCTTGAGGCCAACTCTCTTGGCCAATCTTCTCCCACATCTGCAGGAACCTCGACAACTACCGAATCCAATTCTTCAAACCGCCCTCCTCAATATCTTCGTTGCTCTCCCGTCCTTATTTTCAAGCTCGCCAACCGAACTTGAGTCTATCGTCTTAACCAGCTTGGGTTCTGATCATTTTCCATTACGACTGGCTGCACTTCAAACAATCTGCGTGCCTACTTTGGACTTGGAAACTTCTTTTACCAATGCCGTTCATCAATCAGTCCTATTACCCTTACTTGGAAATATCGACGAGTCGGAGCTCGAAACCGCTTTAACCCATCTGATCGAATTTGTGACTTTTAACGACACACCCGACTTACCGCCCTGGCTGGATCCATTGCTTCAACTTGCGCTCAACCAGCACCAGCCAATTTCGGTACGAAGCAGTGCCTTGGAATGCTTGACAACTCTCATTGAATGCCGACCACCCGCCCCGAACGAACCCAGATTGGTTTGGCTTGAACCCATCTTTCGAGGTTTGCTCACCTTGATGGCAGAGATTGATGAGGACCCACATTGGTCATTGAAACTTGATGATAATGATGAAGATCAAGATGCGATCTTTATCCAAGCGGAGCAGGCTCTTGATCGTCTCACCCAAGAAGTAACCAAGACCCATTCCGATCAACTATTTGAGCTCATCCTGAACTCCGCTCAACAGCCCCCTTCAACTTCTTGGCAGGCCAGGCATGCTTTCCTTTCGGCTTTGGCAGTTACTGGCGAAGGGCTTGCTGAATCATTTTCTTTAGCTACAGAGCACATCTATCACGTTTTACAAGCGGGATTTGAGGACCATCATCCCAGAGTTATCTATGCTGCTATTTATGCTATTGCACAACTGTCCTCACCACTCAAGGTCGGTTGAAGCGTGTTATCTCACCTCTGCTTCATTCAAATTCCCTATTGCTAATCGGTCACTGCTTGACCAAAAAAAAAAACTCACATTTCGATCGAGATGGGTTTTTTACGTTGAATATTGCTCTTCTATTTGAACAGATAACGTTTTCAACCAAGCCAGTCCATCAGCAAGTACTATCTTGGCTTCTGCAATGTCTTGAAAATAGTTCACAGCCGCGAATCCAGGCTTTTGCCGCCAAGGCTCTCATTAACGTCCTGTGGGATGATGGGTTTCGCAAGGAGGAAATTGCAGACCAGATGATTGGGCCGATATTGATGCGACTCATATCATTGTGCGAGTCCCATTATACCGATCAACGAACCTTGTCGAACAAAATCCGACTGGATGCCCTCAATGCGATTGGAAAGTTATTTGGTTCGATGAGCAGGCAGGGAGCACTTGTAAGTCGTCAGTTGCTCATGAGTAGCGGCCCAATCGATAAGGCCGCTAGGTTCTGAGGGCTCATACCACTAAATTCCTCACGAACTGTTGCCTTTGTCATTCTTCCAGACATTCTACGATACTACGGCCTCGATTTTACGTAATTTACTCCGGGAGGTCGATCTGGCCCGCAAGACATTGGCAAGTGATGGCACTGAACTGGATGACGAAGAGATTGATGAGACTGAACTGAAAGTATTTGAAGCTGTCAGTCAACTTGGTGAGCGTATGGTCATGAGCTTCGATTATCATCCACGCGGCCAATAACCTCCATTATTGACGATCTTCCTGGTCAGTTAGCCAAGGCCAGTGGCGAGGAAAGGTTTGATAGCGATGCTAGTTGGTGGGCTAACCAGATGGTGACAGCCTTAGGTAATCGAACTATTGTCTATTCCTCAAGGTCTCCCTACGTTTGTCAAGATCAAAGTCGAGACTGATAGTGACGTTCATTGAACTTGCTGATAGAATCACGCCCCCAAGAACAGACCAGAATCGCAAGTTGTTTGGCAAGATTGTCCGGTGGGATGAAACCTGATCGATTTGTCAGTGAGGGGTTCCTGGCTGTTGCGTTGGATCGGTCGTTGAAAGTCTGTCGATCCAAGCCGGATATTTCGATTTCAGCTTTGCTAGATAAAGATCATGCGTTTGATGATTGCCAATGGGAATCGTATTTGAGTTCTTTTATTCCCTCTTCCCGCCCCTCCCCCTTTATTCATTCATGCGTGTCTTGAACTGAACCAACCAGATATGTTAAGTCAAAGATTTACGTGGTGTCCCCTTTTTCTCGCCTTTCCGATGCTAACGCGTCTGTTCCTAGTGTTTTGATTGGTGATCAAACGTTTGGGATCAAAGCGGCAGAATTGGCTGACAAAGAATTGTCGCTTAAAACCATTATTCTTCTGACCAACCAAATTGGGGTTTGGTTGATGCCACATTGTGATCAAATTGTGGAGGCTGTAGTGCCACTGTTGAAATTCTAGTTGCGTCAAGTTTTCACTGCCAAATCGGTTCCATAGGTTTTGCTTGTGAACGATTGATGTTGACACGATAGATATTGACAAGTTTTTTTTCTGCTTCTCGGGGCCCCGTTTTTGGTCCTGCCATCGCTTCGGAATCGTTTGGTCTGCTTCAGCTTTAGTGACGAGGTTCGCGAGTCGGCCATGACTTTGTTACCTTTGTTGATTCAAAGTACGCAAGTCATCGCGCATGTTTTAAGAATTTCGAAGGTGTTACCGCTTCTCTAACTAACATTCCCAGGCGCTAAACTATCCGGCATGTTGCCGGAGCAACTCAGAGCCATTTCGACGAGCTTTTGCAATTCCATCACTCATGCATTCAATGTAGAACCGTTGGATGCTTCCAACTTGGCCGATAGCTTCCTGATTGCTTGGGCGGAATGTGTGGCCAATCAACCACCATCTGACGAAGAAGTGATCAAAATGGTAGAAGCGTGTTGCGGGCGAATCGGTCGAGTAATTGATGATTCCAGCGGACAGGATGACCAGGATGATGAAGAGTATGAAGAAAGTTTGAGGCGGCTGTTCACTGGAATTTCGCGGGTTTTGAGGACCGCTATCGGCCTTCAACCAGATTGGATGTGGACCAAATTCAAAGATCAAGTGGTCGACTGGGTCCAGGTTAATTCATCATACACTCTCAGTATCCAACTGGGGTTGAAAAGATTGGGCTTTCGATTGGTTGGCGCCTTTGTGAAATACTCTGCGTGCGCTCCGGTTGGTGGTGAATTGATCCAGAAAGTCGGTCAGAATATCTTGAATGGATTCAACGATCAGGGTTCGACTTTTTTTCATGAAAATCCCTTCATCCTTCAAACTATTGAGTAGCACTCCTTTTGCTGATTTAGATGAATGTATCCGTGGCTTGGCTCCATTCATCGTTGGGTTGTGTGCCGAGACAAATGGCGAAACTCATGGGCTGGTTTACGTCGAATTAATAAAATGTCAGTCCTCGTGCTAGTTCAAGCGATTTCTTCACAGTTGATTTTTTTTCCCGATTGAACAATCTCCAGTTTTTTTCCCCATTTGGTACTGATAAGAACTGTTTGATTTTGGCCGAGTTTAGCTTCGATCGAGTTTTTGCTTGCGGGCTTAAGCCGGAAAAGCCTCTTGGCCAGCAAAAATGTGGAGGCAATCCAAGTAGCGCGAGAGAACTGCATCTCGGCACGTAAGTTGCGATCTTTGCGATAATTTTAGCATCTCTCCAAGTCTCTCCAAGTGCGAGACGCGGTCAAGTCACGCGGCCTAGGCTCATTAAAGTCTCGATCTAGTGGCCAAAATCATTAGGAGCCCTGAGGGAGTCGTGATAGATACCGATAGGATTTTGCCGCAATGGATCGATGCCCTACCGATTGAGATAGATGTTGAGGAAGTTGACCCAAGTTACGGTTTGCTCTTGGAATTGATTGCTCGGTTCGTAGAATTGTTCTCTTTTTTTTCTTGAGACCTGTGACTCAGCCTTGGCTGGCTTGCCTGTGTTGTACCAACCAGCTAATGATGATGCTGCCACCTGTGATGTTTTTGTAGGGGACATGAATCAGTGGACCCAACGAAAAATGGGATGGAAAGGATTGAACAAGTCGTCAAATCACTCTTATCCGCCATATGTAATCCATCCATCTCGATCGAATCGCGCAATTCATTATCGGTGGCCTTGAGAGCTTATTTGACCGAATTACCCAGTCAAATCGTGGACCATAAAAATCTGATGGTACTTCAACATCAGAATCAACCTCATGATTATCAGTCTTCGGAATCCGTCTGGATTAAGTTGGAGGAATTTTTGAGCTCTAGTGCTTCTCAATGCACTCAGTAACATTCATAACTTGGGCATTGTACTTTACCGTTTGCCTTCGAGTAAGTATCTGCACTTTTTGAATAAAAAAAAAATCCCTCCGGCCACTCTGACGCAGGGCAATACGTTTGGCTTTTGGATCGCCTGGATTTTTTACTTTTTTTGAAGCGTTGGGCTTTATAAACCCATGGCTTATGGTCGCAAGGCTTTGGGACGTTCAAAACATCCCTAATTTCACGCTGTGACCAGCCGGCTATCGTTGGAACAGAATCAAACTCCCTCTGAGTAGTTCAGGAGAAAGATTGGTTGGCCCAGTATACAGTACACCCTTATCAGATTTTTTTTCTTTTGGTCATTAATCTCGGTAGTCCATTTACTTACTCTGGGGCTTTCTCTATGGTCATGGTGTTAGTTTACATAAAAAGTGCGAACTGCGAGACTGTTTTTTTTAAAAGAATGTGAACAGAATTCTACTATCACACTTGTCTTTCTTTTTGTAGATTCCATTGGCCAGAAGTGATGATAGACATAACCGGATTTTCTTCGAGCACTTTTACGGCCAGGTTCTTTTGACTCAAACACTTGAGGGGGGGGAAAAATCCCCTTAAATAAGTAAATGTATAGATATGTATATCTGCGCTGAGATCATCCCTTCCATCGAGAAAAATAAAGGTTGAAGATATAAAGGAAGATGGATTCCTGGTTGGTTGGCAATTCGGGTTCTCTGGACTACAATTCATTGATGATGGCTGGAGGGGATTCCACCCGGAATAAAGCAGGAGATCTTGCAGCCAAGGGGGTGTGAGATGGCCCTTGGGACTGGTTGGAACTGGATTCTGAGCGCAGAAAGCTTTGGTTGCTTTGACTCAAGGTACCAGTCATGCCCCTCCCCCCCTCTTCCTCTATCCACCTCCATGGAGGTTTCCGACCAGTCGATTGGAATGACTTCTGGTCCATGAACTCTCTCATACATATGTACATACTTACAATCGATAAAGTTCTTGTAAACTAAGAATCCAAGGATCCGATCGTCGCCCTGCAGACAAGTCTTCACGACTTGGGGTTGATTAGTTTGTACTTGATATCGATCTTCTCATGTCAAGAAGAAGAGGCCGTTTACATATGTCACATAACGCCCCTGCAGCAGGTACAGCCCACTACCTCTTTTTTTGGTGTGTGTGTGTGGGGGGGGGGGGGGGATGTGTGGTGGTCCACAATATCGATCAATCCAAGCAGGATGCTACCTTGATCGGTTTAGAGAGGAAGGAAGAGAGTGAGTGGAGCTGGTGATCTTGATGATCTTCATGAAACGAAAAATACAAAATCATCATCAAAATTAATCATCACTTTGGGCGCGGAGGTAGGGGGGAGGGGGGGCTGGGCGGTTGAGCCTTCCTCCCCGAGCCGACTCTCAGTTATCATTGGCGTGATCACCCAAGAGGATCCAAGTGCTCTGGATGATGATCAGGGTATTGGGTCTAATAGAAATGATCTTAGTAGTCAACAATAAAAAAAAAAAAACATTGCCACATACTTTCAATCAACTCCCTGTATGTATGTTTGTATGCGCATACAACTACTACACATCAGAACCTGGGGTGAATGATTGAGTTTGAGATCAAGGTGGAGGGCTTGACACATACATCCTATGGTGGCAGAGTCAATGGTTTTCCCCTTAGCTAGACTTGAGCAGAAGATAGAGCATGTGATTGGATGGTAGTATGTGATAAATCTTGAGAGAGATTCCAGTTTGTTATCATTGAACTTGGTCATCTTTGCATCAGTTCTTCTTGGTCAATGGATACATTTATTGTTAATTTCTTGGCAAGTTTTCTTTTTCTTCTTCTTTTTTATTTTTATTTTTATTTTTTTATTTGAATTGCATTAAGACTGGGTTCTTGTTTAGTCTTTCAGCACTACTTCAACCTAGGTTGTCAGAGTAACTCAATTTTTGAACCATAGGCCAACAATCAAATCAAACTTTGATCTCAACAATATTTTCCAAAAGTAGGATCACTCAAAATCAAACTCATCAGATTGTAAACTTGAGCCATGACTGACAATTTAAAATCATAAACAATACTTTAGCTTAGGAGGAAGTCAATGTCCAACTCATATTATTTTTATTTTAAAACCATCAAGCTTGATCTTAAACCAACTACTATGTTACCCATACCACCTGTTTATCTAGTATGACTCATTAATCCTGACTTCATGGATAACTTGATGTTCAAATTTTAGATCATCATTTTTGTACATCTCAATCAATCTGTTGATTGATTGGTTTTACATCATCATTGATTTCCTCTAACCTCACTGCAGCCATCAATCACCCTTCATCTCACCTCATTTAACCTTGCAGAGTTACTCATTTAAATTTGAACTGGCCATTTAATTTTGGATTTTTGAATTATGTTTCACTACCCACTCATCCCTTTTCTTCTTTTTTTTTTTTTAAAAAAAAAAATCTGAATTCAATTCATTAGATAGAATCCTGGATTTTCACACAAAAATTCCTTATCAATTTCATTTCTTCTCTTCTGTGAGCTAGAATTTCTTTGGGCTTGTATTTTGTTTCAAAAGCTACACCTTCAACTTAATTGTAGAATGTTTGGAATGTTGAGAATATCTCCTTTGTTAGTGAATTTACAATTTTGTTTCATATTTTATGAATGGTGGATGGAATGCCTGGCAAAAGAGGGCTTGGACTGCAAGGTGAAAGGAAATATTTGAAAGGAACCTGGTGACACAAGTAATGGCATTGCAAAGGATGTCTTCTTTGATAAATGATGAGGATTTGGATGAATTTAGGTCAATGGTAGAGGAATTGACCAAAAATTGGTAGGAAGCGGAAAGAGAAGTAAAGGAAAATTTGTAAAATGTATTTTATTTGTAATCTTATTTTATTTTAATATATATATATATATATATATATTTGAAATAAACAAACGTGAAAGAATAAAAGATTGTGAAAAGAAAATGGATAATTTTTGGGAATTGAAAAGGAGGTAAAGTAAGGAAATGGGATGAGATTGATGGGGTGGAATGGGATGGAAGTGAGGAATGGGATTGGAGTCATGATTGGTGAGGTTTGCAAGGGTAAATTGCATGAAAGTCTCAAACCAAATTTGGAGAGTTGCAAAGGTGATGGGCTGGTTCCCACAAGCTGCAATCTTTGTTGGACTGGAAGCCAGTCCATTCAATGAGGTATTGAAGTTTTCCTTTGGGTAACCTGGAATCCAGAATACAAATTACTTCCCACTCTAAATGATCTTGGACTTTGACCGGTTCAGTAGGGGGATGAGTCTTGCCTGGGTATAAGACTTGAGCTGGCTCTAGGAGAGAAACATGAAAGACCAGGTGGATAAATTTCCATTTTGCAGGTAAGTTGATTTTAAAAGCGTTAGGGGAAATGACTGATTAGACTTTGAAGGGGCCAAGTTTTCTTTCAGAGAGTTTTTGGGTTGGGCAAGTACTGCAAATATTGCAAGCATCAAGCCATACCTGATCTCCTACTGCAAAGGTTGGGGCCAAAGTGCAAAGTCAATTTGCTTGTTCCTTGTAGCGCTGGTTTGCTGCTTTGAGGTTGGTTTGAAGTTGCGTTTGAAGGGAATGAATGTGATTAAGGTAATTGGTAGCAGGTTGAGAAGGTGCTATGTGAATAGAAGAGAAATTTGTGTTTCTACCATAAAGAGTCTGGAAGGGCAACTGTTTGGTGGAAGAATGAGTGGAGTTGTTGTAGGAAAACTATGCTAATGGGAGCCATTGAAACCAGTTTTCCTGTTGGTAGGCAACATAAATTCAAAGATACTGTTTGAAAATCTGATTGACTTGCTTGTTTTGCCCATCCATTTCAGGGTGGTAAGCAGTTGATAAATTGCAAGTGATCTTCAAATGTTGGCAAAGCAAGGTCCAGAAGCTAGAGACAAAGGAAGATCCACAATCACTAATTATGTTATCAGGTAGACCATTTTTTGAGAATACATATTCTATGAATCAATTAGCTAGTTCTTCTGAAGAGGCCGTCACATTACTGCAAAGGAATAAAGCCACCTTTGAGAAGCAATCTACTACTACTAAAATAGCATCATAACCACTAGAAATAGGCAATTGCAAAATGAAATCCATAGACAGTGAGTGCCAAGGAATAGGCGGAATTGGAAGTGGCTTGAGCAGCCCACACTTCTGGTGTTTCAAGGACTTGTTACAATAACAATCATAGAACATGTTAATATAGTCTTTTACTTCCTTGGTCATACCAGGCCAGTAGGAGTCTTGTGCAACCAATTGGTAGGTTTTATCCTGCCCATGATGACCAGCAAGCGGAGAATCATGCCTTGAATTGGAGATATCTAACTTCATGCAAGGATTATCTGGTACCACTATACATTTCTTATAAACTAAATAACCATTTTTGTCAATACTGTAACCAAAATCTAATATATTTGCACTCTTGCAAAGTTTGGTACACTTGGAATCATCAAGTTGAGCTTGTTGTAGTTTGGAAGCTGTATCTCAAAGGTGAGTGATGATAAAACTGAGTGGGGAAGATTGGGTTGAGAAGAGTTTCCTAACGTTTTCAGGGTTTTGTTGGCAAAGGCGCTCCCCCCCCCCTGGGTAAATGTTGTCCCCACATGATAAATCATCAGGGACTACTGCTTGATTCCCAGGAAAGTCAATGATCATAAAGTTGAACTTGGAGAGGTATTTGGCCCATTGTACTGCCTGTCTGCGTGTAAGGACTTTTGAGCTCACAAAATATTTTAAAGAATTGTGATTGGTTAGGACCTCTAAGGGTTCCATAAGACTCAAAAGGTATGAACACCATTTTTTCAAGCAAAAAACAATTGCAAGAAGTTCCTTGTCATGGATCTTGTAATTAAGCTCTGCAGCAAGCAATTTGCAATACTCAACAGCTACGGGATGAAAGAGGGAAGAAGAGGAGTAAAACTGCAAGATTACTTTTGGAACTGCATAGTTTCTTGCATCCATTTCTACAATAGTGCAAGCTAGCTTGTTGAAGTGAGCAAGTATTGGAGCAGTAGTGAATGCTTTCTTTAGAGCTTTGAAATCTAAAGCAGCTTGTTCTGTAAAAAAAAATGAGTTTCTTTTTGAACAAGGTTAGTAAGGTTTAAAGTTTTCTTGGCATAATACTCAATAAAACTCCTGTACAAATTACTGAAACCAAGGAAAAATTGAAGGGATTTGACAGAAGAAGGTGGGGGCCAGTCCAATATGTGCTGGCTCTTGGATGGATCCATTGATAGTCCTTGCTGCAAGACTATGACACCTAGAAACTGAAGAGAAGGAGTATGGAATTCACACTTAGAAGCTTTTGCAAACAGGTCATTCTTGCAAAGTCACTGTAGAACCTCTTGCACATGTGCAATGTGATCCTCAAGAGGTTTTGATTAGACTAGTAAATTTTCAAGATATACCACAAGGTATTTCCTTATGAGGTCAGAAAATATGTTGTTGACAAAGTGTTGAAAAGTGGAAGGAGAATTGCAGAGGCCAAAAGGCATGATGGTATACTCATAACTTCCAAACTGTGTTCTCATTGCGGTCAAATATTCATGACGTTTTGCAATGCAAACTAGGTTATAGGCGCCTTGAAGGTCTAACTTCAAGAAATAAGCAGCTCCATGGAAGAAAGCAAGGAGGTGCGACATAGGCAATACTGGATAGGCATTCTTCCGGGTTACCTGCTTCAGTTTCCTGTAGCCAACACACAGGCAAAGTCCGCTGTCTTTCTTTGGAACAAATAGGACAGGTGAACCGGTATTTGAATTGCTTGGTAAAAGAAATCCTTTCAATACATTTTCCACAATGTACTCTTGAAGTGCAGTTGATTCTTGCTTCAAGAGAGAGTAGACTGGTAAGGGTCCTGGAGGTGGGCCAGTAATTTTGATCCTGTGATCATAAGAATGGAATGGGGAAGTTTATCTTCCTTTAAAGCTGAAAGGAAGTCAGCAAAGTCATGATAAAACAAAGGTAAAGACTCTCAAATGATTTCTAGATCTTCAATCTTGTTGTCTTTGAGCACAGGTTTTGAAGTGCTTGCATGATGCAAGAGTATTAAGGAGCTCAAGATACATTGTTTGGTTGGTGCCTGTTTCTCTTTGAAGAAAAAAAGGAAAGGGTAAGTTGGAAAAATAAGCAATAACTCCTAAATCTGAAGAGGGAACTTGGGAATGGAGGTCAGGATATGGAAAATCTCCTGGTGGAAAAGTGTCATCCAACTCAATGACAGTGTCAGGTAGGTTGTTTAAATCCTGTTTGACAAAAGGGTTAGCCTCCTGGGGTTGCAAGGTTTGAAGGTTAATTACTCCTTCTTGCCAATTCACATCCGGATTCCTGTGAACTGAGAAGTTTTGGCCTAGAATGGTATCATCCATTCCAGGGATATCCAAAACAAATAAGTCCAATTCAAAGCTGGGGAAATTGTAGAATGCAAAGGTCCATTTTGCCTTTTGGGAAACCCAATGAGACAGCTTGGTTGCACTACTTACTAAATAGATGGGAAACAGATCTATTTTGGAATGCGTAAGATTTTTAGAAGTGGAAAAAGATTCACTTATAAAAGAAACATTAGCACCAGAATTGAGTAAAACTTGATAAGACAAGTTTTTGGAATGAAAAAGGACAAATATTGAACTTGGAGCACCTAGTGATATGCTAGTTCAAAGATTGACTTGCTGTGATTTAGATAATGTGTAGTTCTCCTTGTAAGTATTAGAGAAACTAAAAGATATTTTTTTGACTGTCTAGCTGCTTCACGCGCTAGCCACTTTGCACAACTATCAACATCATGTTTTCCTCCACAATATATACATAACCCATTCTTTTCCCTCCTTAGCCGTTCCTTATTCCGGAGCATCCCAGTTTCTTTGTCCAGGAACTTTGGACTTTTGGCAAAAGCCTTCCCTTTCAGGTTGGAGTGCAAGGTTTGATTTGTTTTGGATTGTTTTGGATTCTTCAAAGATTGTTTTGAGGAGTTGTCCGCCTTTGGAGTCAAGGTTGACAGTCCATGGTTTTTTTGTTGAGAGCGGTTCTTGTTGTGATAGCCATTATCAAGCTCAATCACCCGGTTGATTTACTGCTGAAGGGAGTTTGTCTTATGTCCCCCAACTGCAAGTTGCTTGATTAGGCATGCCAGTAAACCTTTTCAAAAATGAAATAGAAGAGCTGCCTTGTCCCATTGGATACAAGACTGAAAATTTAAGAAATTGGAGATATAAAGGGAAACTCCACTATTCTCTTTCATGACTAAGTTATTAAGTTTGTTTTCTGTGTTTTGGACTTTATTAGGGTTGCCAAACAGGGTGAGAAATTGCTGCTTGAACTTTTCCCAGTTTTTGAGGATACAATTGGGGCTAGTGTTGTCTAATAGTTCAAGGTAAGGTTCAAACCACTGCAAGGCTTGTCCACCAAGGAAGGAAGACACATAAATAACTCTGTTTCTATCAGTAGGAAAATTATGAGGATTGTTTGAGAAGATGATTTTACAGGACTTTAAGTAGGCTCTAACTTTATGGGGGTGTTCCCCAGTAAAATTATCAGGCTGCTTCATGCCCGGAGTACAAAATCTAGGGCAACTTGGACCAGATTGCAAGGAAGTTTGGTTAAGAGCCTTGATCAGGGTTGAGAGCAAGGTCAAAGCATTGGGTTTGGGAGCATTAGTGCAAGCCCTTGATCTACCACAAGTCAAGGTTTCATTGGAAGAGTGGTTGGAGTCTTTGATTTCTTTGAGGGGATCCACTGCTTCCCACAGAGGAGAAAGGGTATCATCAAGAGGTTCAACCAAAGGGGATTTAGAAGAAGGAAAAGGGTCTAAAGGTTTTCTGGCATGAGAAGTGCTGGATCTCCCTACCCAATGGATATCATCATTATAAGGGGTTAGGGAAGCGTTCCTGGTTGAGCAAGTATGTGAAATTGTAAAAGAGATCTATTATAGGTTGGCAAACTATGATAGATGAGTTGAGTTATTTAATTTACTGTCACAAAACCACCCCACATACTATAGGGCAATCTTATATGATTGTGAGCGCAAAGGAAGAGACTGAGTGCAAGGGCAAGTGCAGCTAACTGCAAAGTGCAAACTTATGGTTGGGTAACTCAACACACAATGAGAGAGATGAATTTTTCCAATGAAAAGGAAACTAAAGACAAGCCCAATGTGATGACTGGATTTAGAAAAATGCGAGAAAGTATGAACTTAAATAACTGAGGAGACAATCTACAGGAAAGCAGCATAGCCTTTATAAGGTAATCTGAAGTGACTAGATACAACCTGATGGACAGCAAACTATAGTTAAGAGGCAATGAGGCAATTAAGCAATGAATTACATGAATGGATTGGGAAATGAAATAAAAATATAGAAATTTCCAAGGTCATAACGTAGATGCAAGGAAAATAGAGTCTGAGTGTACAAGGGTGTAACAGATGAGATAGGAAGGAGTGACCTGAGAGACAATGCAAATATGAGGATGTAGTTTATGCAGGGTAAGGGACTAGTTCAATTGAAAACTATACAGTTGGTGTGACTAACTAGCATGGGTGCCAGATAGAGAGAGTGCATGACTGTCAGCCATGAGACAATTAGATGTCTCTAAATGACTGCACAACTCATATGTCTTGCTGGTATAGTGGTTAATTACTAACCCCACCTTCCATGATCTGACACCAAGGTCACTGGTTCAAATCACCATGCAGAAAAAAATGATTAATGATCAGTAGTTTTAGAATTATATAATAAATTCTTTATAATTCTTTATAATATTTTATAAGTATGTTTTTATGAGTATTTATTATGGACTTAAAACCTTGATAATGTATATTATCAAGATGGGGATCCAATAAAACTTTGAATTAAGTTATGAGAACTCAGATGAGTCCCAACTAGTTATAAATAGCTTCCAAATAAGTTCCCTCCCTTTGGGTACAAGCTATAGTAATTAATTTAAGATATACTCTCCACTCTGTATAAACCAATCACATAATCTTAATATTATCCCCCTTGGGGATGTGATCATACTTTGATAAACTCTCCTGAGCCTTGATAGTGTCCACTCAGAGGGGCCTGGGCTTAGTTGTAGATTATATAACTTTTGGGGTATGCAAATAGGACCCTTTACATTGAAAATCCCCACCAATGAGTACTAGTACCCTATTCCTCATTGGGCAGGATGTGATGGGGTTCTGAGCCCTTGAGGAAAAAACCAGGGAGAGGCTAGCTCTCCCCTGATGATTCCTTGAGTCCCCTGAGGGCTCCTGTTACCTTAAAAGAGGAGGGTCTTCACCCTATAGCCCCTTCTGAACCAGTGATATATGATTAATTATTTGTAAAAGAATATGGCAAGAGTTAACAAGCCCACCAAACTTACTCTCAAGAAGAGATTGACTGGGGCTATCAACTTTAGTATTATATTCAACTAAAAATTTTATTGACAGCTTCAATTTTGAGTGGAAGGTCCTAATTGGAGTAGTGACCCTTGTGTGTTACTAATATAAAGGGTGTGAGCTTATTTAAAAGCAAAGCTCCTTTGAGCTTCATTTATTTGGAGCCAGGCCCCTTGCCTTTCTATAAAGGTTTAAGTTGTGGCCTTTTCCTCACAATAACTTGTTATTATTTGAGTCTGTGAGCTTTTAGCTATTTTTTGAGTTATTTGAGTCAAAAATTGACTTCAATATTGGTTTTTATCTTATTTTTGCAGGTATAACCATGGCCAAGTTTAGCAGTAGAGGTTATATCCCTGATAATTGGGGGCCTCATAAAATTTTAGAGCCTTGAAGAGTGTGTTGTCTGCTGAAAGTATGCACTTTTTTTATATTTTACCCACTTTATCAAGCAATTTATATTTTTTTTATAACAAATAAGAAAAAAAAGTTAAATTTCAACAATTTTGGAATTATTGCCTTTAAGGCTTTGAAACCAGTTTAAGGTTGTCTGGTATTAGTGTGCGCTTTTTGAGATTTTCTGCTGATTTTAGTTCTTCCATAGAAATATTGAAAAAAAACAAGAGAATATATATAGTTATATGTAGTTTTTAGTGGTTGGCGTGTTCATCAAATAATTACCAACAACAAATACTTGCGGATCAACAGGAAGATTGTTGCCAACAATCCTCTACCTTGTCAAAGGGATTTGGATCATATTGGAGAAAATTGTTCAATAAATCAAAGATATAGCCTAAAGATCAGTATCAAGATCAGTTTTTAAGGAACGGATATCATCAACCGGCCAGTGAATAAGAAAACTCAAGCCTGTAATAGCAACTGGACCAATTTTCAAGAACAGTGGCTGCAACCCCAAAAGAACAAAAGAATAGCACCAGATTGAGTGGCACCTTCCATTACTCAGTTTATAAAAGGAACAAGTAAGTTTTTCTGCTCAACACATTGTTAAGAATTACAACTACTAACGTCTGGTCCCCGTGGCAGTGTTGAAGCAGTTATCAATCAACTCATTTCTTCCCACCAATTGGGGACAGGAAAGGAGTTTTGTGTTGGAACCTAGTACAAACCAATGCAGCAAAATCCAAGAAGCTATTGTAGCACCAACAGAAGGAATTGCATCACCGTAAACAGACATTATCACACAATGTAAGTTGTGATTTCTGTCCAGACATTGCAGCTGTGACTCCGGTCTGTCTGAAAGAGGTAGAACAATTGAAACCTAACATATTTTGTTGTTTTTTTGAAATGACTACCAGGAGCAAGGGGGCTGAGCTTATGCCCCGCCAAAAATTCAACCAGAAAAGACAACAACCTACCTCCAGGCAAAGCAAATCTTCTGACCTGCCACAGCCAAAACCGGATCAACTACCTGGAGACGGTAGCAGAAAACAACACCAAGAATCAGGAAAAGTTCTTGACTCAGTCCCTGGCAATGTACAGGGCCCTCATCAAGCTGTTGGGGAGGGACAGGTTGATGAAAGAGACAGAGAGCTGGGACCCAACCCAGATCAAGAAACCAGTAGTTCCCAAGCCAAAGACAAAGAGGATGTTACCGGAGGAGAGGGCCCCACAACCAATAGCTTCAGGCTCCCAGGAGCCTTTAAGTAACAGGGAACCATCCCCTCCCCTGAGTCAGGGAGAAAGGATGAGGAAGAGGAGAGAGCACAGGCACTCCATTTATGGAGAAATGCTGAGGATGTCCCAGTCTCTCCAAGGAGGCTTCCTGTTCTTGGAAGAGGGGGGAGCCAAAAGATCCAAGAGGGGCTGAGGTTTTCCTTAGAATCCAAAATTTTGCTAGAAAAATTTCAAGATATTGTCTTAAATGAAACACTTCATATTAAAAAAGCAGTAGTCCACACAAACAAGTACATTTAAGAAGGCTTTGCAGCCATAGATAAAAATTATTCCTGTATTGTTTCAGATGGTTTGACCTTTAAATCAATTTTGGACAGCTCTTTTAAAGAGATAGAAGACTTGACCAATAAAAAAATAGAACTAGACTTGAAGAAAGCACAAGCAGGGGATTTGAGTAATCTGAATGACAAGTTGACAAGCATTGATAACACCTTGAAACAATCATGCAGAGAATCTATCAGTATCAAGAGGGATTTCAGCTCATTGACCTAAATGGTTTTACAACTAGGTCATTCATTAGAAGTGTTGGAAAATCATTTTGATAAAACCTTGAGTTCTGTCAAAGAAGATATATTAAAATGTCAAGTTATGTCAGAAGAGAATCTAGAAAAATTGAGTAACAAAATTGATAAAGTACATGAACAATTAGGACACAAACATGAGGAGCTTGTTGACAGATTTTTATCCTTGTCCCAAAATAACCACAGTCAGGTTATAGAATCCAGAGCCCCAGAATTGAAAAGAAAAAGCAAGACTGTTGCAGAAGACAATGATCTTAGGCAGGATTCTGGTAAAGGAGAGGTTTTTAAGCAGATATTACAGGAATTGCCAAAGATAAATGAATGGCCTGATTTCTCTGGAAAGGGTGAATATGATCATACTGAATTTATTTCATGGATTGGCACCCTAAAAGAGGATACTGGACTGCCTGATACCTTGATTACTAGTAGATTAAGTATTCTATTTAAGGGCAAAGCCTCTGATTGGTATAGGGAAAGAAGGAGTGCTGTAGGTGTACAGGACTGGGACTTTTGGAAAAGAGATATAAAGTCAAAATTTGGTACATCAAATTGGAAAAGAAAATGCTTGACTGACTTCAACAATGACAAATTTTTGCCAGATGTTACACCACCCACAACTTGGGTAACCAGGCAAAGGAAAAGACTTAGAGCATGTGACCCATACTTAGATTAGGATAGTATTAATTTCAAGTTAATATCCCTGATGGACGGTGAAGTGCCATTTGCATTAAAGAAAAGTATTAAGACTACAGATGATTGCTCAAACTTAATTAACATACTTGAAGATATAGTGGAGGACACATCTCTAGGTAGAAGGAAGTCATACGCTCCTAGAGATGTTCCCATAGAAAATTCCAGTAAGGGTAAACTCCCTTTGAAACAGAGCCCTCAGAATGCTGAACTTTCCTTTTATACTTGTGGCAAAGCAGGACACACTTCCAGAACTTGTCCCCAGAAAGCTAATAAGGTGAACAACATAGAAGCTGGGGCAGGTGAGAAAGGGGAAGTTGCGTATGAGTCTTATGATGACCATATTGAAGCAGAAGATGATAGCCTAGTTATAGGTTGAATCAGTTCTGTTGATGCATCAAATGACTTAGTACAGATGTCATCCTATGGTAAATCTTGTAAAGTGCTTCTAGATTCTGGTGCTTGTAAATCTGTAGTAGGCAGAAGGTACTTAGGAAAGTTGTTCCCACGGTGGGAGAAGCACTTAATAGAGTCACCCAAAATGAACCTGCAAAGCTGTTCTGGTGCTCTGATTCCTTTAGGAATGGTCAAGATTAGATTGTTCCTGGGGATTTGCCTTTAGTAATGAAGTTTGTACTAATTAATAATACTGAGATTGGATATTTCATAATTGGGTTTCAGCCTCCTG
Source organism: Puccinia polysora (assembly GCA_025617555.3). NCBI lineage: Eukaryota > Fungi > Basidiomycota > Pucciniomycetes > Pucciniales > Pucciniaceae > Puccinia > Puccinia polysora. Next base: position 1,087,832 of record CM062613.1, read on the forward strand.
GATGCCAAGATCTTTGCTATCTTTTAGCTACCAGAGGTGATAGAATAAATAATAAATATATTATTCAATAAATGCAGCAAAAATTGGTAAAATATTTGGATAAAGCTTATTGCAAGGTTAATTGGTTTGGATATGGTTTATTGTTATAAATCAATATAGATAAATTGATTATTAAATATTTTTATGGAGGGACCAAAATTATATTGGGGATCTTTAACACCTCTCTTCAGGGAATTCAGTATGAAAACACGTAGGCCTGGTTACTTTGGAACCTTTAGTTTAAAGGATATTTTGCCCAAAGATAATATGTATATAAAATACATGGTGGAGTGGCAGGGCTTTTTAACCAAGCTTTCACGAAGGAGAAAGGATAATAAGACTCACTGGTATTTTATTAAATCCTTTTGTTACCTGTTTGGGACGTGCACTGATGGGTTAAACCTGTATACTGGGGTTATAAGGTTGTTCAGCAGTTTAAATTGATAAAAAGGTTTGAGGACAGATATTATTAATCAGACTAAAGCCATAAATCACTTACTTATCTCTTATATGTATTTGATTACCTTGGAAGGGTGTCTGAATGTAAATATAACTGGGTCTCTGGGCATCAATATCCTCAAAAGAGCTCTTTATTTATAGCTTTTGGAGTCCCAATATTGTCCTTCTGAGGGGTACAGGGGCTCAAAGAGACAAATACTGAGGCTAGCAGGGTAACCAGTTGTAGCCTGTCACGTGTTCTTGGTTCTGTAACACGGGTAGCATCTAATTCCACAGGTTATGGGAATTATTCTACTTTATAATTGATGTTTGGACATGTGAATAAAACTAATCTGTCCTTTTTATTGATTATTTAATTAATCATCCTTAGTAAATGTTCCCAGTAAGTTAATAATTATTTTACTAGATATTCCTACGGATATTCTGATTTCAGGTGAGTTCTCATTATGTATAAAATAATTGGAGTAAATTCATGATATTGATTTTACTCCTTATTTTAGAATTTCAGTTGATTTACTAAAATAATTACTTAAAAATATAAGTCATGAGTATTCATGTAATATTTCTACATCATTAGTTTCCTCAGTATTTCACAAAGTATTGAGGTCTAGAAATTCTCATAATAGTATATTAAAGTATTTTAATATATTTTGAGAAGTAGTCATTATCTTATTTTCGACATTTTTGGTACTTTGAATTATATTTAATAAAAAATATGTATAAAGGTTATTTAGGTATTTTTATATAAGTTTATGTATTTTTAGACTATCTACTATCCACAGGAACATTTATTACATATGTAGAATTTTCCCATGTAGATTGTAGCATGTTTACGCGGTACCTAGGTTTCTCAGGCCGCCTGTCACTTTGTCAACCCGTAGTCCCGTGGCTGCATACTTGTCAGAGACCCGGGGCTGCGTACACGGCTTTGAAAGGGTGACAGTTCTGTAGCTCAGCCGGGCGCAGGTGTATTGGCTGCCACAGCTGCGTGTGGGAATTGTGACAGAACACGTTTCTGTCTGTAACTCCTAAAATATACACAACACCTCAATTCTGACTGAATTTTAGGTGTGAAAACTATACGTGACAATACATGTGAAATATTTAATTGGCAAAAAAGTTCAATAGTGGTGCCGTGGTATTTTGTTCTTTCTTTCTTTAATTATTTAAAGATATAAGGAGTTGGATTTCAAGGGTGGGGTCAGTGAGTGACCCTACCTAATTTTGGGTGGAGAATCCATTTCTGCAATAATAATTATGGCTTCCTACTCCTTCTTAGGTTAATTTTATTATTATTATTTTTATGTTATTTCTGTTATTTTTGCAGCTTGCTCTGCAATAGTAGCAAGCTGAAATTGACCCACTCAAAGATATGTCCATATCTGAAAAACAATCTGGAGCATGTTGGGAAAAAATTAATTCAATGTGTTTTTCAGTTCCTCTTGCTGGCTCTGTAGTTTATAAGATGGATTGGTTCATCAGGTATATTATTCTCTGGTAACCATTCATCTTTATCTTCAGATTCTCCTTTGTATCTTACTAAGCATAGTCTAACATCATTTCCTTGCACTCTCTCTTTCTTGTCTCTCAATATCCTGCTGACTTTCCCTTTTTCTTTAACAGGGTCAGGTTCTATTGGGATTGTTGCTGCAGGGAGGTTGCTACCTTCTCTTGTTTGAAAGTGTTTTACTAGGCTAACAGGAAATACTGGGTGTTTTATTGATAATTCTTCACTCAAGATTACTTCTACAGAATTTTTGCCATGCATCTTTTTGATAAAAAATGGTCCAACAAAGGCTGGTTTCAGCTTTCTGTTACCTGCTAGATTGTTGAAGTTGGTAGTGGATATCAAGATCTGATCTCCTATTTTGAAGTCAGGTTCCCTATGTGATTTGTCCCATCTTTGTTTGTTGTATTCTACTGCTTCTTCTACACATTTTTGAGCATCATTTTATGCCATATCTATCATTTTCTTCAAGTCAAGAGATGTTGGATGAATGGTGGCTAAGTTGTAGTTTAAGTTATTCCTAGGGAGTTTTGGAATCCATCCTCTTTCTAGTATGTAAGGGGCTTCTTTGGTAGTAGAATGTTTAATGCTGTTATAAGCCATCTCTAGAGCTGGGAGTAGGCTTACCCAATCATTGCAATAACCATCTGAGTTTTTGTATTCTAGACAAAAGCTACAGAGCCTTCTTAACATATCTTCTAGGGTCTGTATCATTCTTTCAGCTAATCCATCAGTTTGAGGATGGTATGCTGTAGAAAATGCTAGAGTAGTACCCAGTATATCATGTGGATTCCTCCAAAACTCGGAGGTTAATTTGGGGTCTCTGTCACTGATTATAATCTTGGGTATACCAACATCAGCTATGATCCTATTCCAAATTAGTAGAGCTACATCCATAGCACTATCTTCTTTGTGGTTAGGTAAGAATTTTGCCTTCTTAGAGTATCTTTCAACTATAACCAGGACAGAGTTATATGAATGAGTACCTCCAGGGGGAAGGCCGGTGACAAAATCCATATTAATGATACCCCATGTAGTTTTGGGTTCAGAAATCTTCTGTAGGAGTCCAAACCTTTTTCCAGTAGTTTTATTAGATTTTTGGCAAGTCTCACAGCTAGTAACATACTTAATAGTGATTTCTTTCCAGTCTATCCACCAAGAATTTTGTTTTACTTTCTCCAAGGTTCTTTCAGTGGATAGATGCCCTGATGAACAGTTGTCATGGCATTCCTGGAGTATGTGTTGTATATGTTCTTTGTTGCTTAGTACTTATACACTGGAATGTTGGTTTCTGTAGTAAAGGAGGTCATCCCAAAAGGTAAACCTTCCTGATTTATAGGGTTTAAGTAATGAAGCAGGTAAACTATTTGTCAGGGCTGCTTCTGGGGATTCACATTCCATAATGGTAATCAGTAGCTTGATTTCAGGGGAGTAGTTTTCCCTCACTAGATTGAAGAAAGCAGTATCTAATTCACATAAGTGGATCCCCATGATTGGATCATGTAATGCAAAAAGATTGATTTTCAAGATAGGAAAGATATCTTGATCCTCAGGGTCATATGCTGGATTGTTATACTCATTAGGCAAATCATTCCTACTTAGACTATCAGCATTCTGATGTTTAGCTCCAGCTTTATGCACTATAGTCATCTGACCTCTATACTGTTTTATAGCAATTTTCCACCTGAGCATATTTCTGCTGGGGTTTTCATGTTCATGAGAGTTCTTAAAGCATTACAGTCTGTGATCACTTGGAAAGTGGTGCCTTCTAATTAATATTTTAGCTTTTTTAAAGCCCATACTAGAGCCAAGCATTCCATCTGACTGGCTCCATATCTCTTTTCTGTATCTTTGATCTGTCTAGATATGAAGAGTACTGGTTTCTCCACAGGTTTGTCTTCTTCTATTCTTTCTTGATGTAGAGAAGCTCCTAACCCTTCCATACAGGTGTCAATGTACAGTTTAAAGGGTTTGGAGTAATCTGGTTGAATGAGTAAAGGAGTAGAGGTCATAGATATTTTTAGTTCCTCATAGTTTTTCAATCTCTCATGTGTCATTTCAAAGAGAGTGTTATTGTTGCATATTTCATACAGAATTTTAGTTAGCATAGCAAACTTTGGTATTTATCGTCTGTAGTAACTTCAAAAACTAATCAAAGACATTAACTATGTTTTATTTTGAGGCATGAGTCTGTTCATGACAGTAGCTATCTTATTTTGATCAGCAGCTAGAGTTAGACCAGAGACTATATGCCCTAGGGCTTTCAATTCTGCATATCCAAAGTTGCATTTATTCATTGATACTTTTAATCCTGCTTTGGAGATATTTTGGAGTACTAATCTTGTTTGTTTGATATGAGTATCCAAATCATCAGAATATATGATAACATCATCTATATATACCATCATCCATCCTTGTCTGATGTATGTACCTAGAACTGTATCCATTGTTCTCTGGAAGTGTGATGGGGCATTCTTTATACCAAAGGGCATCCTAAGATATTCATATATTCCCAAATGACAGATTATTCTCATAAAATTTCTGCTTTCAGGGCTTATAGTTATCTGGTGGAAACCTTTAAGCATATCCATAGTAGTGATATATTTGGCCTTGGACAAGTTATGTAGAGCAGGATGAATCCAGGGTATAGGATAATAATCTGCCTGAGTATAATTATTGAGCATTCTGAAGTCTCCTACCATTCTTGACTTGTCATTATTCCAAGCTATGATTACAGGTGTGGTCACATCTACCTGCTCATTGTGCCCTAATTTCCTTAATACTTGTAAGTCTATCAGTTCTTGGATATGTTCCTCAAGAGCTATTCTAGACTTAGGAATAGAGGGATAATCTGGTCTTCTTAAGTTTGGAGGATAAGGTGGCTTAATAGTCAATGTTAATACCATGTCATGTCCTTGGATATCACCAATGGGGTGATCTTTAGTACAAAAAGCATTTTGGTTTGCAAAGCAGACTGTCAATACATCTTTCTTCTGTTCCTCAGAAAGTTTCATATTTAGAGCTTCTTGAGAGAATTCTTCTTGATTAAAGTCTTCTAAATGCTTTTGATAAGTGGAAGAGGGGAATTTAGATTGGATGGTGCATATCTTAAACTTCTTGTCCCAATTACCACCCACTGTAAAGTATCTCCCTTTACTCTGGAACACATCTATACCATATATACATGAAGCATCATTACCTATTATCAGGTAGTCACATAATCTGTTGAGCAATACCACAAATTCCACTTGTATTCTCAAAGATCCTTTAGTATGGGGTAATATTATAGGAGCAGTTCATACTCCAATAGCATTCATGGTAGAGTTGCAAGAGCTAAACTTGGCGTTTGGGATGAGCAGAAGGTGTTCTTTCCAATTGGGATCCCATTTGTTTAACAATTCAGTAAAGACACATTAGCAGAAAGCTCCACTATCCAGTAATAACCTTATAGGCCTGTTGCATAGCAAGTTTGACCAGTAGTATAACTCTTACCACTCATAGGTTTAACTGTTAATGGTTTAACATCTGTGATATGTCTAGGAATTATGGAAGGATCCCATTTTTGGGGAAAACAAGAGTCCCCATGGATGTTATTGATTTCTATAGAAGTGCCTATATCTCCTTCTATAACATTAACAGGGTTGGTCAGGATCAATTCAAATTCAGAAAGGGATCCTTCAGTATCAGCTAAATCTTCATAGTTCTGATTCCCTTCAACCTCCTGCTCTCCTTCCAAGACTGATATTGTTCTTTTTGGTTATGGGCAGTCTTGTCTCATATGCCCTGTCTTTTTACAATTCCAAAAATTTCCAGGAATTCTCTCTTTGTCCCTGCTCTCATTAGGTTTCTTATTATCAGAGGTATTTATCAGAGGGGGTTGTTCTCTGATTTTTTTAATGTTTAAGTTCTCTTTAGGTCTAGAAGGAAGCTTCTTTTCTAACCCATTCATGTCTATAACTTCTTCTAACACATTGATTAGAGTTGGTAAGTCAGCATCCATACTCATCCTGCATCTTACACTATGGTTAAGATTTCCAGGACACAAGTTGAAGAGTCTTTCATTTACTTCCTCTTTATCAGCATCTGGATAGAAGAAATCTAGTCTTCTCTTCTTTTCCAAGCACCTTTTGTGAGGCTTATCCTTGGAGGGATCAAATGAGTAATTTTTGAAATTATTGATCAATTTTCTTTTCCACATTCTAGAACCAAATTGTTCTTTAATTAGAAGTTTCCAAGAATTACATGGTAAGGATTCCACTTCTTCTCTTTTACTGATAAAACAGTCTAAAGCTACTCCTTCAAATAGTCTGGGCAGCCTGACTACAGCTATAGCTTCTGGTAAGTCATAAGAGTTAATAGTATAGTCAATAAATTTAATGAAATTTATATGATTTTATTCTCCTTCACCGGAGAACTTAGGCCATTCAGAAATTGGCGGTAAAGGTTTGAGGGCTTGTTCCATTTCAGGAGTAGGACTAGGCCTGAAGGTGTCACTCCTATGCATTCCTAGTAAGGGTGGTGCATAAGGTGTAGTTGTTTGTCTGGGAGGTTTTGGTTCCTCTGTGGTACTCCCCAAGGGGTTGGTCAGATGGAATTTTAAGTCTCTAGGATCATTCTTGATCAGATTAACTTGCAGTTCCACTTTATTATTAAGCAGATCTAATTTCTCACTAAGGGACAGAATGGAGCTGTTAGTAGTATTTACCAATTCTTCTTTTAAAGGTTGAAAAGGCATAATAAAATCTTCTTGGATACCTGATAACATATTCTCAATTGTTTAAGTCTGTCTGATTTTACCTTGATTAATTGTCTCCAATAATTTTTCTGTATCTTCTTTAATATCTTCCATTCCTACAGTTTTTGTTTGTTTATTAATTAATTTGGCTACTACTGAGGTTAACCTATCCATTTGGGTATAAAAACCATCCAAATTTCCACAAACAATCCTGAAATTATGGCGCATATCATTAGAAAAGGAAGTAATTACATCAGAGGTTGGTTTGAACAAGTTACTGGGTTCAGAATTAGAGACTAATTGTTGTAAAACCTTTTCCAGTTTTGAGCTAAGGATATTATCTGATCCCAATCATTCTTTCCCTTTGGCTTTGGATGGGAAGAAGATCTCTGCTTTCCTGATCCTTTGCCTTTCAGTTGGGCTAATTGATCCCAAGTATTCCACTTTTCTACGTAGGATTCCACCTCTTTCCTTGGAATCATTTTCTGAAGAGCTATCTGGGTAGCTTTTGCCTGGGAGATTATCTTTTTCATAGATACCATGTCCTCCTTGGCTTGGGATTCTTTGAACTCTTCCCAATATTTCACATGCTCTCTGACTAATTCTTTGATCCTGGCTTCCTTGGACAGATTCTGCTGGGGTGGCTGCAGGGAATCTTCTTGTAATGGAGGGGGGATTAATTCTACTACCTTCTCCGGCTCTAGGTTGGGGGAGGGCAGATGTACTTGGGGCTGTTCCTTGTCCATCAACATTTGATTCACGGGTTCCAGTCCCCTCATGGTTGTCATTATTGGTGGTCTCACGGTTACTGGGGGCTCCTGGCAAAGATCCATAGGAGGGAATTCTCCCTGAGGCTCTTGTTTTACGTCTATTCATATTGAATAAAATGTTTATAAGTATTTCTCTACAGAAAAAAAATCCGTAAAAATAAGTTTTATTTAAGACTCACTTAAGTTGATATTCAAAGGTACCAGGACTTTATTGGGATTAAATTGGTCCTTAACAGGTAATCCTACGGGTTCTTGGTGTGTCCCAATGAGTTCTTCACCCGTCCAATCAATATTTTCAGGGCTTCCAGAGATATCTGGGACTTCTTGATCCAATAAATCAGTTTCAGTGGTGGTGGTTTCTGGTATAGGAGGGTTCACTGATGGTAAAAGGTTATTTTATTGGTCAATAAAATATATTAATATTATTTTAATAAAAATAATATGGTAATACAAGTTTTATACTTACTTTTATATTTTAAAAAGTAATTTATATTGTATTTCTTCCAATCTTTATGTTTTCTTAATAGGGCCTGGAAGTTGATACACCTCTCAAGATCTTCTTGTTCAAGGAGCTTATCTAAGTGTTTACGTGCAGAAGAGATATTAAGTTGCTCAGCTTGAGTTAAAGCTTCCCAACCAGTAGGTTTATAATTTTTAATATATTCTTCTTTTCTTATCTTTAAAAGATTTAAATAATAGATTATCAATTCTGCATTTCTTTTAATCCACTGAAAAAGAATTTAATGATGAATCACGGTTAAAAAGTCAGATAAATTTATCTTTGATTTACTTTTACGTCAAATGTCTGGTCCAAGGTATTATACAATAAAATGGAATATTTCCCAGAAAGAACCCCAATTTTCAGCCTCCTGGATGCCAAGATCCCTGCTATCTTTTAGCTTTCAGAGGTGATAGAATAAATAATAAATATATTATTCAATAAATGCAGCAAAAATCAGTAAAATATTTGGATAAAGCTTATTGCAAGGTTAATTGGTTTGGATATGGTTTATTGTTATAAATCAATATAGATAAATTGATTATTAAATGTTTTTATAGAGGGGCCACAATTGTATTGGGGATCTTTAACACCTCTCTTCAGGGAATTCAGTATGAAAACACGTAGGCCTGGTTACTTTGGAACCTTTAGTTTAAAGGATAATTTTCCCAAAGATAATATTTATATAAAATACATGGTGGAGTGGCAGGGCTTTGTAACCAAGCTGTCACAAAAGAGAAAGGATAATAAGACTCACTGGTATTTTATTAAATCCTTTGGGTACCTGTTTGGGACGTGCACTGATGGGTTAAACCTGTATACTGGGGTTATAAGGTTGTTCAGCAGTTTAAATTGATAAAAAGGTTTGAGGACAGATATTATTAATCAGACTAAAGCCATAAATCACTTACTTATCTCTTATAAGTATTTGATTACCTTGGAAGGGTGTCTGAATGTAAATATAACTGGGTCTCTGGGCATCAATATCCTCAAAAGAGCTCTTTATTTATAGCTTTTGGAGTCCCAATATTGTCCTTCTGAGGGGTACAGGGGCTCAAAGAGACAAACAATGAGGCTAGCAGGGTAACAAGTGGTAGCCTGTCACGTGTTTGTGGTTCTGTAACACGGGTAGCATCTAATTCCACAGGTTATGGGAATTATTCTACTTTATAATTGATGTTTGGACATGTGAATGAAACTAATCTGTCCTTTTTATTGATTATTTAATTAATCATCCTTAGCAAATGTTCCCAGTAAGTTAATAAATATTTTAATAGATATTCCTACGGATATTCTGATGTCAGGTGAGTTCTCATTATGTATTAAATAATTGGAGTAAAGTCATGATATTGATTTTACTCCTTATTTTCAAATTTCAGTTGATTTACAAAAATAATTACTTAAAAATATAAGTCATGGGTATTCATGTAATATTTTTACATCATTAGTTTTCTTATTATTTCACAAAAATATTGATGTCTAGAAATTTTCATAATAGTATATTAAAGTATTTTAATATATTTTGAGAAGTAGTCATTATCTTATTTTCGACATTTTTGGTACTTTGAATTATATTTAATAAAAAACATGTATAAAGGTTATTTAGGTATTCTTATATAAGTTTAGGTATTTTAGACTATCTACTATCCACAGAAACATTTATTAAATATGTAGAATTTTCCCATGTAGGTTGTAGCATGTTTACGCAGTACCTAGGTTTCTCAGGCCGCCTGTCACTTTTTCAACCCGTAGTCCCGCGGCTGCATACTTGTCAGAGGCCCGGGGCTGCGTACATGGTTTTGACAAGGTGACAGTGCTGTAGCTCAGTCGCATGCGGGTGTATTGGCTGCTGCAGCTGCGTGCGGGAATTGTGACACAACATGTTTCCGTCTGTAACTCAAAACACCTCAATTCTGACTGAATTTTAGGTGTGAAAAATATACGTGACAATACATGTGAAATATTCAATTGGCCAAAAAGTTCAATAGTGGTGCCATGGTATTTTGGTCTTTCTTTCTTTAATTATTTGAAAATATAAGGAGTTGGATTTCAAGGGTGGGTTCAGTGAGTAACCCTACCTAATGTTGGGTGGAAAATCCATTTTTGCAATAATATTTATGGTTTTCCTAATCTTTCTTAGGTTAATTTTATTATTATTATTTTTATGTTATTTCTGTTACTTTTGCAGCTTGCTCTGCAATAGTAGCAAGCTGAAATTGGGATTGATTACATGAAGAGATACCGTTTCAGTTTGTTTCATGAGAAAAATTCTTCATACTTTACTATTGGAAACATTCCAAAATTTTATTTTGGTAATTCTGATGAGAATTTTGTGAATAATGTTTCAGAAGAGAGTTTTGAAAATGAGCTCATCAGAGATTCAAAGATCAGCACTTCCTTGACAGAGGAGAAAAGGAATGATCTAGTTTCTCTGCTATTTAAGCATCAAAATTCTTTTGCAACAGTGAATCAGCCTTTTGGTTCAATTATAGGACGTGAGGTAAAGATCACTTTGACCATAAATAAACCATATCCCCCAGCTTTGAGAAAAAATCCTTTCCCTGCTAGCCCTAGGAGCAAAGAAGCACTGAAAGAACATATAGATACATTGCTGAAATTGAAATTAATCAGGAAGGTAGGTGCCAATGAAGATGTGGATATCACCACACCCGTTATTATAGCCTGGTACAATGGTAAATCAAGGATGGTTGGAGACTTCAGGGAATTAAATTCATACACAACCCCTGATAAATATCCCATGCCCAAGATTGTTGAGTCTTTGAGCAAATTGCACCAAGCTAAGTATATTTCTTGTATGGATGTACTCAAAGGTTTTCACCAGAATTTGGTAGATCCAGAAAGCAGGAAGTTCCTAAGGATAGTATTCCACCTGGGATTGTTTGAGTAAATTAGAATGCCTTTTGGTATCAAAAATGCTCCATCCCACTTTCAAAGGATGATGGACTTGGAATTTCATGAAGAGTTGATGCAGAACTGGTTGATAATCTGTATAGATGATGTAATTATATTTTCTGAAACATGGGATGAACATAAAGTAAGGATGTCTATGATACTTGAAAAGGTAATCAAGATGAACATGAAAATATCTTTGACTAAATGATCATTTGGATTTAATGAATTGAAAGATCTAGGTCATATCATGAGTGGTTTATCACTTGGCATAGATCAAGCCAGGGTAGCTGCTGTATTGCTGAAACCTATACCTAGTAATATTAAAGAGATGCAAAGTTTTTTAGGTTTTGCAGGCTACTACAGACTGCGCATTAGGGATTTTGGTATGATAGCTTCTAGTCTTTATAAGATATGCAGTCCAAATGTTTCATTTGAAATGACTAAAGAAAGGTTAAAGGCCTACAAATTACTTAAGAGAAACCTGACAAGTGCACCTTTACTACTTCATCCAGACCCTAAGAAACCATTCAAGCTGTACATAGATGCATGTATGGAAGGACTTGGAGCTGCATTGCACCAAGTACAAATATTTAATGACAAGCCAGTTGAAGGACCAATTTGTTTTATATCCAGAAAAATGAAGGATAGTGAAAAAAGATATGGTGCTTCTCAGTTAGAATGTCTGTGTCTAGTGTGGGCCTTGTAAAAACTGTATTATTACTTAGATGGATGTCAATTTGAATTTATGACTGACTGTACAGCGCTTAAATCATTGCTGAACTTGAAGACACTCAACAGGCACATGCTGAGGTGGCAAATTGCCATCCAATAATGGAGAGGTTCCATGACAATAGTTCACAGGGAAGGATTGATACATAAGAATGCAGATGGTTTGTCACGTTGGGCACTACCTAATGACATCAATAACCCTGCTTATGACACTGAGGACACTGTTAATACATTGCCTATCATGGCCATATCAATGAAAAATTTAGCACAGAGCTTCTGGGATTCTGTGTTTGCCTCCTATTCTAATAATAAAAATGCTTCATTACTAGTAGAAATTATACAATAAAAGACTAATAGACAAGACTTGGTTGAAGGGCTAGATGAAGATTGGAAGAAGGAACTACTTGATGTTAGATTGGTGCTTTTGGATGGTTTTTTGTATCATGAGTCAGCCCACTGCTGTTCTGTAGTATTGAAAAAAGATGAACATGTAGAGTTATTTATGAATGAATTCCATGAAAACATCTGTGCAGGACATCTTTCTAAAGAAATAAAAACAGACAGAATTAAAAAAATATCTTGGTGGCCAGGTTGGAGAAACACTGTATCAGAATACTGTGATTTTTGTGAGAGATGCCAAAAGGCCAACAGACCTACAGGAAAGAGGTATAGACTGTTACAATCCATAGAAGAACCAAAGGAAAGGTGGTCCACTATCAATATGGACTTTGTATCTGGACTAACACCTGGAGGGAAAGAGAATCATAATTGTGTACTAGTGATAGTTGATAGATTCTTGAAGAGAGCTAGGTTTCTACCGTGTTACAAGGATAGTTCTACAATGGATATAGCTCTATTATTCTGGAACAGCATTGTTAGTGATGTAGGTTGCCCACAGAACATAATTAGTGACAGAGACCCAAATTTAATTCTGAATTCTGGAAGAGTTTTTTTGAATGACTGATGGTCTAGCTGAAAGAATGATACAGACCTTGAAAGACATGATAAGGAGGTATTTTGCGTATGGAATTGATTTCAAGGACAACAATGGCTATACACATGATTGGGTATCACTGTTGCCAGCTTTGGAATTTGCATATAACTCTAGTAAGCATTCTACCACCAACATGTCACCTTTTGAACTGGAAAGGGGTTGGATTCCACATATGACCTGGGATATGCTCCTTAGCAAGAGTATTATACTGCACCCCTCTGCTGATTGTTTTAGAGAAATGATGATTAAGGCTGAGAACTTTGCAAGCAGATGCGTTAAAGAAGCAGTGGAGTGCAACAAAAGTAGATGGGATAAAACTCAGAAAGACCATGACATCAAAATTGGAGATATGGTCTTAATTTCAACAGTGAACTTTTCTAACATAGCAGGTCATAGAAAACTTAAGGACTCATTTTTTGGGCCATTTATTTTAAAGGATTTACATGGGAAGAATGCAGTAGAAGTCATTCTGAACAAAGAATTTGACAGAAAACATCCAACATTCCCAATCAGTATGGTGAAGAAGCTCATACAACCTATGGAAAAGTTTCCATTGAGAATGACCCCTGTAGTTATAATCCCACCTCTGGAACAGATTGAGGATGAACTACCTCACAAGATATTGAACCATAAAATCATTAGGAAAGATGGTAAGGATGTGAGACTCTATCTGGTGAGGTTTAAGAACAAATTAGCTGATAGTGATTTATGGCTAGAGGCTAAGAACATTGAAAACTCTGATATAAAATTGAGGAAATATGGAGCCTCTAAGAGAGGTAAAAATTCCTCTGAAGAGAAATTTTTCTTTTGGTGGTAGGGAGTGTCAGCCATAAAACAATTAAATGTATTTAAATGACTGCACAACTCATATGTCTTACTGGTATAGTGGTTAATTACTAACCTCACCTTCCATTATCTGACACCAAGGTCACTGGTTCAAACCACCATGGAGACAAGAATGATTAATGATCAGGAGTTTTAGAATTATATAATAAATTCTTTATAATTACTTATAATATTTTATAAGTATGTTTTTATGAGTATTTATTATGGAATTAAAACCTTGATAATGTATATTATCAAGATGGGGATCCAATATAACTTTGAATTAAGTTATGAGGACTCAGATGAGTCCCAACTATTTATAAATAGCTTCCCAATAAGTTCCCTTCCTTTGGGGAAAAGCTATAGTAATTAATTTAAGCTATACTCTCCACTCTGTATAAACCAATCACATAATCTTAATATTATCCCCCTTGGGGATGTTATTATACTTTGATAAACTCTCCTGAGCCTTGATAGTGTCCACTCAGAGGGGCCTGGGCTTAGTTGTAGATTATATAACTTTTGGGGTATGCAAATAGGACCCTTTACATTGAAAATCCCCACCAATGAGTACTAGTACCCTATTCCTCATTGGGCAGGATGTGATGGGGTTCTGAGCCCTTGAGGAAAAAACCAGGGAGAGGCTAGCTCTCCCCTGATAATTCCTTGAGTCCCCTGAGGGCTCCTGTTACCTTAAAAGAGGAGGGTCTTCACCCTATAGCCCCTTCTGAACCAGTGATATATGATTAATTATTTGTAAAAGAATATGGCAAGAGTTAACAAGCCCACCAAACTTACTCTCAAGAAGAGATTGACTGGGGCTATCAACTTTAGTATTATATTCAACTAACAATTTTATTGGCAACTTCAATTGTGAGTGGAAGGTCCTAACTGGAGACCTTTTTATAAAGGTTTCAGGTGTGGCTTTCTCCTCACAATAACTTTTTATTGTTTGAGTCTGTGAGCTTTTAGCTATTGTTTGAGTTATTTGAGTCAAAAACTGACTTCAATATTGGTTTTTGTCTTATTTTTTCAGGTATAACCACAGCCAAGTTTAGCAGTAGAGGTTATATCCCTGACAATGACTGGGAATGGGAACCCAAGGGCTACTGATACCCAGGGTGGAAGAGCGGAGCTCAAATGGATGGTTGACTGGAGTAGAGTTAACTGCAAGGTTTGCAAGTAGGTGTTGAGTCAGTTGCCAAGAATGGAAGGTTGTTATGCAAGCCAGAGTTGGTAAGCAGAAGGCACCATTGATGTTGTGCTTCTATTTGTGTCACCCATATGGACTGAGGTAGATGGTACTGAGGAAAGGATATGTTGAAGTGAGGAAGACAATAATCCTTAAGCTTGAAGCGTGTCATATTTAAGATGTAACATACTAGCTTGGATGGGAATACCAACCTAATTTCCATCAATGATAAAATTGCTAGAGATTTCAGTGACAATCTTTAAGCTCAAAAGACTGAGAAAATTTTCCAGCTTCAATTCCAAATGGAGGTGAGTGTTTAGATAATCCCTCAAACCAAAGGGATGATTTCATCTGTCCAAATTTGGAAAATTAGAGAAAAAATTAAGATTGATGAATTCCAAATGTCATCTGATAGGCCAATCCAAGTATTTCAAAGACCCTACCAATAGAAAAATCAAAGCTAATATTCTTCTTAAAAATTAATCTAAGCTCTTAATGGCAGTGGTTTTAGATCAGGAAATAGTAGTTTTATCTTTAGAACCCAAGGAATGCACATGGTAGACCACTTTCCCAGGCAATCTATTCATAAAGCACAGTCTCATCAAAATTATTTCAAAATTATTTTATCCAATGAACCTAGAGGATTCCCTTACTGTCTAGAAGAAGGTCATGCATTCTTCTTTATAATTTCTGGGAGAAAAAGCCTTAAAATGGTTTGAACCATACTTAGGAATTGACAAGATTACTTGTAAATTTTGAATTTGAAATAACCATGAATGGTTTGAAAAACATAGATTTTAATTTGTTTGGAGATTAAAGAAAGTTTTTAAATTCCAAGGATCAACTTGAGAAATTTTTGATGAAGGATAATGGGCAAACCTGAAATTACACTTCTTGATTTATCAATCTTCAATATTCCAATGAAAAGGATTCCTGAGCCAGCCTAATTTTATTTTTTGATAAGGATTATCAGAATTCTTAACTGTGAATCTTTTGATTGGCAGAAAAAAAATACAATCAACCAGAAGATTTTTAACTGAGTGGTCAAGATTGATAATAGATCAAAATATTTTTTTTTGTGTATAATCCAATCAGAATTTGAGCTCAACTCCCCCCCCCCCGCAAAAAAAAAAAAAAAAACATCAAAGAAAAATTGGAGTGACTTGATGAAATTGATGTCAATTCAAACATCATTGAACTCAAACTTGAAGCAAAAGGGGAAGGCTGTGACCAAAAAAGCTAAGGTTCATTGAAATTTAAACTGGTTTACTTGGGAATCATGAAACTTGAAAGAGGAAGAAGGGATTTTTATGGGCGTGTTGTGGGGAGAGAAACTAAATATACTTGCATTGAGAATTGAGTGGGAAATTTTGCAAACTCAAATAATAAATATTATGAGATGCCTGAATCTAGTTTTCGACCCGAACTGCGCTACCGATGGGTGCGATACTCCGCGCTCTCTGCCCAGCCTCTCCGACCCCCTGGGGGGTTGTCTTGCAGCACGAGCCCAAGGGGGAACATTGGAAAGCTGGATGACTGGGGAAAACTGCCAAAGAAAGAGAACATCCAACATCCATCAAACCAACATTTCGCTCTTATTACTCTCACCGGAAGATGCCGACACTCAAGCCATCCAAGTATGCCGAAGAACACGTCGCACCGGCCATCAGTGGTAAATTTGGCGGCGCACTTGCCGATTGTTTCTCTACTACCGATAACCATGCTAGGCATCTCTACCAAAGTTCATTGTCCTCACTTGTAGGTAAGATTTCATTTTTCGAATTAATCCATCCCATCGCTTTCGATCGTTGCCTCAAGCATCGAGTCTTGACCTTGAGCTAACCTCAGTTTGGTGTTATGTTTTGATCGTTTGACGGAAACTACGTCACTCAAAGTCAGTAGCTGAAAATCAGATCAAGCGAAAGCTAACTAACTATCAGCCTTGGGATCAACTGACTGTTGCTCACCTACGAGTTCTTCATACTCTATATTGTCAGTCCAGATGTTTGCTGATGTCATGAGGATGTCGATTTTCGATTGATGCAACCCAATCCGTGTCGCCCAACCCCTTAGCATACCAAAGTTCTGCCGATTTTTCGGCGATCTTCAATATGCAAAAAAGTTTGGTGAGGTAAAAGAATTTCAAACATCGATCGACAAAGAAGCCCTCAGTAAGAGGGGTGACACCAAACCCATCGGGACTTTGAGCTGAAAACATCTATCATCCAATTCTAATCTCATCCAATCCCTGTCGCGAGAAAAAAAAAAGCGCTTACAACGACTGGTTTCGATCTGATAATACCGCCTGGAGTCTTCCGGTCCTCTACGTAATTTACCGCGACTTACGATCCTTTGCGACACGCGTTTGAGTGGTTTTGTTTTTTTCTCTCCCTCTTGTTGATTTGATTCTACATCCTATACTCTTCCCATGTCTATCTTGAGATTCATCCTGACCTGAGAAACTTTGGCCTTTTTACGTGACTACCCAGGCGGATGAAGCATTGATTCTGAAAGACGAAAAGCCTGTCAAGCTAGCCGAGGCGGCCAGATTGATTCAAGTCGGATTTGGATTGTGCTGTAGTGATGTAAGTTTTTTTTTATATAAAAAAAAGAAATAAAAGCCCACACGAAGAAGATTAGATTCACACTTCTAATTTTTCCAATTGTGCATTGAAGAGGACTTCAAGTGGCGACACCAAAAAAGTGGGTGTTTTATACATGGCAAGCTTATTGTTTAAAATCTACTTCAAGGTATGTTCATTTTACTTCACTATGATCCTTAGACCTGTTCGAAGTTTTGGTTTGCTTAGATTTTTTTCTGCTCAGCTAAAATCTACAGCGCTATGTAAAAATGTCATCCGGGGCGTTGATAATGCAGGATTATTGGATGGATTTGCAACACCCATGGCGCATCGTGTAACCTATAGGTATTACATGGGTTGGTGCCTTTGAGAAATCCAAACCAAAACTATCCAATAATACGTTGACCCCATTTGCCATTGAATTGATTTAGGCGTGCTATGTTTCCTCCAGGAAGATCACGATAAAGTAAGAGAATTTAAAGGCCTGACCAGGTTCTAGAGATGTCTCCGAGCTCATGACCGATGTGCCGTATCTTGAACAGGCAGAAGAGCATTTATCCTTTGCCTTTAACAACTGTCATCGAGATAAACATCGAAACCGAAATTTGATTATGAACTATCTGATACCACTGAAACTATTGAAGGGTAAACGACCGATTCCCGCTCTTTTGCGTCAATTTAAGCAATTATCTGACCTTTATCAGACATTCATGACTGGTGTGTTAATTGCATACTATTATTACGTCTCTGCAGCATTTCAGCCATGTTCATTGTACGGATTCGCTAATCTGTTTTGTTGCACAGCTGTTCAGTTGGGAAACGTTGAATTGTTTGACAAACACTTGGTGCGCGTGGAGAAGCAACTGATGAAGAGGGGTACTTACCTCATCGTTGAACGTGAGTTTTCTCTGCCTTCCCTGACCGAATGCTCTTTGACTTGGTTCCAACACTTGATAGGGTGCCGGGATGTTTGCCTGTGTAATTTTGTTAAGGTGATGTAAGGAATGACCAGTCCTCTTAGTCTTCCAAGTAATCTTTCTGCTTAGATTTAAGCAAATTAGTGAAGTTTTGCCCTGTGCGATTTTTTTTTTGTGACAGACATCGACTGAAATCACGATCCCATCAGATTCCTTTGGAAGCGTTTCGGAAGATAGTTTACGAAGGAGAGGACGCCTCAGATGATTTTCAGGAAGATGCTGATGCTCAGCTTGAAGAAGTCGAATGCCTCTTAGCTAATCTGATTGCTCAGGTAAGCGCCAGCAAACGACATTGATACAGGAGCTAGTCCTTTATTCTAAAAACTCACGGATTGATAACTGCTTGGATTCAACCATGGCCAGGATCGAGTCCGAGGATATATACATCACCAGGCAAGGATGTTGGTGCTATCCAAACTTGACGCTTTTCCAACGCAGGCCATCATTAGAGGATATTAAACCCGTATCATTGAAACTCTCAATCGATATGTCTTGTACAAGCCCCTGGTGGCAAAGGACGTCCTATAAGGATGGAGTACAGCCAATCACCCAATCGCTTGCGGTCGTTTTGGAGACTGTTCAGACTTATAAAAAAGAACCATGGCGATCTCAGGGCGCGAACGCGAAATTAAGAACGGAAGGAATCCCCAATGTCGAACAATCTTCCTGGTGAAATCAACGTGGGACGGTTTTGCCTTGAGCAGAAGTGAAGAACACCAACCCTCTCAGAGTGACTTGTTTTTCAGCATCTCGATTCGAGTTGTTCAATGTCCAGAAGTACATATAGGGTAGGGTCAAAAGATACGAGGACGGAAAATGATAACAATGGAACCTACCAAGAGATCTTTGGGCCAAGAGGTGAAGGAAAGATGAGGTGACTTTCTGCGTCAATGCATCCAAGACTCCGATTAGTGTGAAACACCACAAGAACGAGTGATTGGATGAGGAAGGGAATTGATGAATGAATGATTAAATGTTTTGAGTTAATTTGTAGGTTACCAACCACGTGGTGCATGTAAGATGGCCCCAAGCCAGTTCTGAAGTCCTAAATGTGCCAACTAGACATACTGATTGGCAATCTGTAGGATTTATGATGCTTGTTGTGGGTGGTTTTACCTGGATCACGTTAATGATGAGTTACCATGAGTGGGTTTGGTGATCCTGGTCTCACTATTTATTGACTTGATCCTGGTCTTCATCCCTCCTGTTTGATCTATGGGCTCAGGTGACTGCCTCTTCAGGCGGTGATCAATACTTGCTGTTTAAATTTATCTTGAGGCTCTGGGCAACACTTTGAAAACATACATATATCTGTGCCAAAAAACTATTTGCACCCTGGTTGTTGGGGGGCCTTGACACATTTAGAAGTTAATCTGTTGGAAAAACCTGTAAGTGTGACTAAAAATCAAGCCAGGGGCCCTGTATACAACAGGACGGGGTGGTCACCAAACCCAACAAAAACAGTTGATGGTGGATGTTGGAAGCAATGTTTTTGATAGCTTCCCAGCTGTAGAAATAATTGATAGTGATCTAAAACTAGTTGGAAAGCAATACCACAAAAACTTGACCTGGAAATTGTCTAAGCATGTGGGCTTTGATGTAGGCCTTTATCTTAATCTCAAGTGCTTTTGGGGGAACAAACCCCAAAGCCTGGTGAATGGATTGTCCAGTGTATGGTGATCTGATTACCATGATCAACAGATGATGACCATGATCATGCTTTGACAAGATTTGCCAAAATTTTGGATGGGTTGTGGTGATAATGGCTATATGGATGATAAATCTCCTGGTGGATGATGAATTTGCTGATGGATGATAATTTGTTGAAAAGCATTTTAGGACACAGATATATTCATGCCTTTTGAATCCATGGATTTATGCCCTCTTGATAAAAAAAAAAGAGCAAGAATACAAGGTATGAGTTGAGTATATAAATATATAATGGATCAAGTCTATGCCTTGGGGCATGTATTCCAACCCAAGGAAGGGATTCAATATTAATTTAAATACAAAACAAAAAACAGAAAAAACTTGTGAAAATTTTATTTCAATTTAAATGTACTTTTCACCACATTCTCACTGTGTTTAAGATTATGTACCACACCCCTTTAAAATCTTTTGGAGGGCTTCAGGGCACCCAGGGTCTTTCTGGGGCCCTGAAAAGCCTTTTTTTGACAGCTTCTAGGCTTCAAACCAATCAAAACAGGGATCTGCCACACATTTGTGGTGACTTTAACCATCTTAAATTTTTGGACCTGTGGACTCCTGGTGTGTCAATAACTCCAAGGCTTTAATTGCCACTTCATCAATCCATACCAAGAGGCCTGGGTGGCCTGCAAATTTAAATTTCTTTTTGATTTTATCAATCTTATCATCATTATTTATTATTTATTTATTTTTGCAATTTTTTATTATTATTGATTATTTATTAATATTTTTGGTGTTATTATTATTATTATTTATTGTTTGTTTATCTTAAAATTTTTGTTTGCTATTTGCTATTTTTCATATTTATCTTTTCTTTTGGTGATGATAAATTCATGACTCATTTGAGTTGTGTGGCACACTACACTACTACGATCAAGTTGTGTAGCCTCCACCCAACTTGGCTGTAGTTGTGTGGGACTGGGCACAACTCAAATGTAGTTGTGTTCCATGCCACGCAACTGCAAGTGTTGTGGGCCAAAAGAAAATGAAAGAAAAAACTAAAATAAACTAAATAAAAATACAAAAAAAAAAAAAAAACAGAAATCAACCAAAAAATCAAAAAATGTTGATTTTTTGGTTAAAAAAAAAAAAGTCAAAAAAAAAAGCTGAAGACAACCAAAACATCAAAAATTAAATAAACAATGAAAGAGTCTATGGAGCAGCCCTAAAGTACAAGTGCCAAAAAATAAAAGTTCAACTTGACAAGCCCTAAAGTAAAAACACCAAAAAAAACAAGTTCAACTTGTGCTAAGCTGATCCCATCACAAGAAGTAAAAATACTCCTTATGATGGGATCAGCCAAACACAATTTGAACTGAATTACCAATAAAATCTCATTCAAAACACTCATCATAATGATGTTAACTCAAAACACTCAACATAATGATGTTAAAAATGTGATAACCCTTTATATTAATAGATTTAAAAGATCACCATCAGAACCCAAACCCAAATGATGAAATTGAAATGATTTCTATAAATTAGAATACAAATCAAGTTGATCTTTGAGGTGATCAAACCAACAAGAGGCTTTTTTAAAAATCATGGAATGTGGTTTTGAGACTATGGGAAGGATTGGAATCACATTTCCCTTAAGTACAAGCTGGACCCAATGGTTATCATTAACAAATGAAATGAATATTGGGTCTGATGCTTCTTTTAAACCTATTTTCATAGGAGTATAAGTAAAAAATTAATCCAATGAAATGAAACATATTGGTCTTCCATAAGTATCTGCCACCACTTGACCCATATCCAACTTTGAAAGCCATTTTGAAGATGGAATCTTTCCATTGATTTCATGAAAATCAAGTCTTTTTTGTAAATTTTTAATGTCTTTACTGCCACCAAGGATCTTAGAATAGCATGTCTGATCATAACCATGTGATTTAGCAATGAATCCAAACTCACCATTTCCATCACCAACCGGATCCCAAACCTCCCCCAAAAACTTATATAAGATCTCAGGCACTCAATTGAGGTAATTCACTTCCTACAATCAAAAATTAGTTAGCCAAAATTCTAATCTCATTAAAGGAAACAACATTCACCAAAGATGAGCTTCTGTTTGACTCCTCCATTTCTTCAGCTTCATCCTTCAAAAAGGAATCTGGTTCCAACAAAAGGGAACCTATAGAGATTCCAGTCTCTTCCACTGAACTATGAAATTCAGATTCACAGCCATCCTTGCACCACAGAAATCATTTTCCTATCAGTTCATTAAACCAAAAAAATGAATATTTAAAAAAAGAAAAGATTCAAAATCTTTTGTCTTTTCTTATTTGGCGCCCTTCTAATCATCTTTTCTCTCTTAAGTTAATTTTCACCATGTTCAAATAAAGAAGGATCTCTCCAGGTTTTTGTCAATTTTGGTTGGCCTCTGCTTGATTGCAAGACTTTAGGTTCAAGTTTTGGCTTTGATCCATATTTTTCAGTCTTCTGAATCAAGTACTTCAACAGCTCATGGTAATTTTGTTCAGGATGTCCCAAGATCATTGCATTGAGCTTCTCATATTACTGAGAATTGTTGAGAAATTCATCAAAATAAACATTCCAAAATTCAAAAGGATCAAACATTAGTAAAGTAGGAATCATCAATCAAAAAGCATTAATCCCATTAAACCAACTTACAGAACTAGAACTGCAAGGTTCATAATCCAACCTCCACTGAGGATGAACATCCTCAGGCACAATGGATTCTTGCAATGCTAGTGGGTCACCAATCTTGCAGGAACATGGAAAAACCATAGTCTTGGAGAAGGAATTGGTGCAAAATTCCCCATCATGTTTGTGCTTTAATTTCTCAAAATTTTCCCTAACAATTTTAACTGCCTCTAAAGACAACTTGTATACCAATAGTAACAGTCCAGTTGGAAGAACTGTTCCCAACTTTGGTTTTAAGTTGGAAAGCAAGAACTGAACCAATTTAATTTGATTAGAAACTGTTCCATCTAGGTTTTTCCAAACATCCAAAATGTTTCCCAAAGAATATGCAAGGAATTGTTTGAGAGTAGCAGGGCCCCTTCCACCCAAGAACTGGTTTCATTTCCAAAGTCAGGGTTTTTGCAAGTCAAAGCCATTAAAAACTTCTCTTTTATATGGGAGATTTTATGATCCATATGCTCAAGTACATCCTCACACTCTTCCATGAAACACTTTATACAATTATAATGTAAGAAACCCAAAACGAGGAAGATTAAAAGTAGAGGCAGTGATTTGGAACTTACTCTAAGTTCCACATTATTGAACTCTGCCTCCTCCTTGTTTTTTGAGGCCCCATACTTATCCCACAGAGACATGAAGCTTTTCAACCCTTCAAAGTCATGATTAAAGCGCACTTTAAAGTTTGCTTGTATGTTTTTAGACAAGTGCCATTGACAAACCTGTCTTGTTGACTCAGGGAAAATATGTTCTATAGCACAAATCAGGGCTTTTTCACTGTCTGTCACAAAGAATTTGGGAAGTCTCTTGGGATCATAAACCAGCTCATTTAGTGCCTTTACAGACCAACCGTAGAAATCAAATGTTTCTTTTCTTATAAAAACAAGAGCTTTTGTGAAATTTTTTTGGTTTGCTGTAATTACTACAAAATGCAATAGGGGGGTGTTGTACTTATTTTTTTTTATAAGGACAGTCCAACATAGAAATATGATGGAATTGTTTGCAAAGCTTTAATGACTTGGGGTGGGCCCAAGAATAGGGCCTCCAAGTGACCCTCTCCACTGAATTTTTCTTGATGAAACCAACCTGAATCACCCAGTTGTTCAAAGAGGACCTCCACAAAAATTTTTCCCTTGAGTTCCGCTAGTTTGACCTTTTGCTTAGTGCTATAGATTTTTTGGTTATCAAAATATTTGCCGCTATCAATCTTGCTCAATTTTACTTTCAGTTAAATAGTATTGAGCCCATCATTCATGCCTTCTTTTAAATTCACTAAGGCCACCCCAGAGATTCTCCTGAGGTGAGGATGAGCTGAGGGTTATGGAGATGGTTGATGGTTATGTTGATCATGTCTGTAGAAGATTGACCGCAAGGGTTATGCCTTTGTGTGAATTGCACAGATTAAAAACTTGCACCCAACCTTTCTTGTGTGAGTTTGCATTGAAATTTTGGCAAGAAATTGCCCAGAGTAGGAATCATGTCTATCAAAGGTTAAATCCACATATTTATCACACTTTGAGTTGAAAAAAATCAAAGCATAACCATGCTTCATTTCCCATGTTTGAAAATAGTTTTGTGCCTCTTCCCTAGTAGGGAAAGCTCTCACAGGAGGTGGGTCAAGTGGATCTGGCACCAATTCAATGTTTATATTGATGGCATGCACTCCATCAGTTTCAATCAAATTAAATAAGGAAAAGACAAGAGTAACATAAATTTTTACTCACCACAAGAGGTAATGTTGATTTGTGAAACATTTTGTTCCTCAATTGTAACCCTAGATAAGGATGCAATTGGGGATTCCAATGTTTAATTACCCAAATAATTTTTTTCCGCAGCTTTGTTAATGGCAATATCAATGTAGTCCTTCAATGAAGCCATTTCATTAACAGGAGGGATTGCCATTGTCCCCATAATGCAAAAAAAATGCAATGGTACTTCAGTATTCAATCCAACTTTCAATTGAACAACTACAAAGTTTGTTCACTTTAAAGTTGAGAAATATCAAGTTTTGTGGTATTTTTGTTTGCAGTTTCACTTTAGTTTCAATGATTTGGCTTGCAGTTTCACTTTATTTCACTTTAGATTCCCTTTAGTTTCACTTTGGGATTGCTAGGTGTGGTACAAAAGTCCCACATAGTATGGGTTGATCCCAAATTTGGGTTGATGCAACCCAAATGTGGTCCAGGGGGTCCCACAAATTCTGGCACAACCCCTGGGGGGTCATATGACCCCTGAACATGTGTCAAAATGTCTGTGTAAAAGGAAAAACAACCCAGAAATGCCGTTTCCAGGGGTTTGCGCATGTTTGAAAAAACACTTTGGAAGCGTTTAGACGCGTGTATGGACCCCCCACACACTTTGGACACGTGTATGGGAAGTCACACATCTGTTGGGCTTGTAGGGCCATACAAAACTCCCACACAACTGGGAGTTGTGAATTTATAATCACCCATATTACCCTTTTATTTTTTATTTGGCCAATGTTAAATTCACAACCTCACAACCTAAAAAGGGCTGTGTGGCGCGGTTTGCAACCAGTTTAGTTGTGAACAGCGGCTCAGAATCCATTTCAGTCATGAACGGCCTCTCAGGACTCATTTTAACTGTGAATGGCTGCTCACAGTGTGGAAACAACAAAGAAGTGGTAGTACCCAAGTTGTCCCTAAGTTTAGAAGTTAATAGTCCTAGCTTCTGTAAGGATAAGGATGCGCCCTTCAGAGAGAGGGAGAGAGAGAAGAGATTGAAACAAGATCTTATTCCTTCCCTTCCCACACTTGTGGTTGTACTATCTCCCTTCTTCCTCCTCCCTCCACAACCCTGCGCTGAGAGTGCGGACTTTATGCCCTCCATCTCAACCCTAACCTAAGTAAAAACGCAACAACAGCCCAACAACAAATAGGAGAGAAAACCTAGAAACCAGAATCCTAGCCTAACCCTAACCCATATCCATACTGCCAAACCCTCCAGCCTGCCTGCCATTGGGCACATCCGGTTTGTCCTTCTCATGATGCTGCCCTCCGCCGTGCCCTACTTGGAGCCCCCCGCATTGCTTGTATCCTCCCGGCGCACCACATGATTTCCTTTCCCCGCGGGTTGGCCTGTGCTTGCGCGCGCATGCCCCGCTCCTATAACCCCCAATCGCCCCGCTCTACCTTCCCAAACTAACCGTCCTGCAAAAATGGTTGGTCCAGCTCCATTCCTGGGTCCGTAACATCCAAGCGGGTTGCGGCCTGCCACATCTGATTTAGACCAACCCACGCCTGGAATGCTGAGACCCGCGGCACCTACTGCTGAGCCTGTAGTGGCTGCTGCTGAGCCCGCAGAGGCCACTGCTGAGACTGCACGCATCCCAAATGCTGAGCCTGACCTACCAAATGCTGAGCATGCCAGCCACAACATGGTTCCCAATCATAGGCTATATAAAAACACCACGATGGCCCATTCACAGTGAGAAAAAGAAAAAAAAAGAAATTGAAAATAAAATCAATTAAAATAAAGAAAAATGAGTAAAAATAAATAAAGGGCCCATATATAAAAATGAATGAAAATAAATAAAGGGCCCATGAATAAAAATAATAAAAAAATAAAAATAAATAAAAATAGATAAATACAAATAAATAAATAATTTTATTTATTGACAAAAACACCAAAAAAAAGATAATAAAATCAAAAAATACAAGTTCAACATGACTAACCCTAAAGTAAAAACACCAAAAAGTAAATAAACAATGAAAGAGTCTATGGAGCAGCCCTAAAGTAAAAATTCCAAAAAATACAAGTTAAACTTGACCACCCCTAAAGTAAAAACACCAAAAAATACAAGTTCAACTTGCCAGGCCCTAAATTAAAAAAACCAAAAAAAAAAAATTCAACTTGTGTTAAGCTCATCCCATCACAAGTAGTAAAAGTAATCCTTATTATGGGATCAGCCCAAAAAGAGTTGAACTGAATTGCCACTAAAATATCATTCAAAACACTAATCATAATGATGCTAATTAAGAGAACTCAATATAATGATGTTAAAAATGTGATAACCCTTTATATTAATAGAATTAAAATATCAGTATCAGAACACAAACCCAAAAAATGAAAGTAAAATGATGTCTATAACTTAGAATAAAACTTAAGTTGTTCTTTTTGCTGATCAACCACAACAGAAGCCTTTTTAGAAGTCAAAGAAGCAGGTTTGGAAACAATGAAGGGGAATGGAATAATTTCTCCCTAGAGTAAAAGATGAGCCCAGTAATTATTTCTGACAAAGAAAATGAAGATAGAATCTGATTGATCTTTTAAACCCATTTTCATAGGAGCTTAATTACAACATGAATCCAATGAAATGAAACATATCTGTCTTCCATAAGGATATTCATTGGCCCATTTCAAGCTTTGAAAGCCATTTTGAAGAGGGAATCTTTTCATTGATTTCATTAACATGAGGTCTTTGTTATATCTTTTCAACTTCTTTGATGACACAAAGAATCTTAGAATAGCATGTCTTATTTTTCCTCAATGTTTCAATAATTTCCTTTTGTAATTTAAACCATCCATGCTCATCATACCCAAGTGATTTTCAAATGAATCTAAATCCACAATTCCTATCACCAACCAGATCAAAAATCTCCCCCAAGAACTTATCTAAGTTTTCAGGTATTTGATTGAGGTAATTCACTTTTGCTTCCTAAAATCAAAAATTTCTTAGAAAGAATTCTAATCCCATTAAAGAAATTGATACTCACCAAAGATGAGCTTCTATTTGAGTCCTCCATTTCTTCTTCTTCCTTGGAAAAGGATTCTGATTCCAAATGAAGGGAGCCTAATTCACTTTCAGTCTCTTCCTCTGAAATATGAAATCCAGATGAAGAGACTTCCTTGCACTACAGAAAAAATTTTCCCATCAGTTCATTAAACCATAAAAATGAAAACTCAAAATAAAAGACTTACTATCTTTGGTCTTTTTGGTTCTTTTCTAACCCTTTTTTCCCTCTTAAAGTCTCTTTCAACTAGTTCAAATTTTGAAAGCTCACAAAAAGTTGCTTTAAATTTGGTTCAACCGTGGCTGGACTGTAAGACTTTTGAATCAAGCCTTGGATTGGCAATCAAATGAGCTGTTTAATTGAATGTGAAATTTCAAATCTCCAATCTAAATTATTGAGGTTGTCCCATAAGCATGGAATTCAACTTTTGAAACAATTGGGATATGTAAAGCACTAGATCTGTTTCAATCTTGAAAAAAGAAAAATAATAATTAATCATTCAATCCTATAGTTGGTACCCTTCAAACAACCCAAAAAAGAGAACTTACTTCACTTTAAGGGTAATAGTCTAACCTCCACTGAGGATGAAAATCCTCAGGCACAATGTATCCTCTTCATTCTATTATTTCAACTAAATTGTGGGAGCATGCAAAGCCCATTGTTTTTGAATATGGATTTGAGAACACCTTTCCATCATGGCTGTGCTTTAAATTCTCAATTGTTTTGCCAATGAGATTAATTGCATCAATTGACAATTTTTCACCCAAAGGTAAAAGTTCTTTTGGAAGAATTGTTCCTAACTTTATTCAAGAGTTTTTCAGTGATGCATGCACTGATTGGATTTTGCTTCCAATGGTTCCTTCAAGGTGTTTCCACACATCCAAAATGATCCCCAAAGATCTTGCAAGTAGCTTTTTGAAAGTAGAATGGGCCCCTTTTACCCAAGATGTTGTTTTATTTCCAAAGTCCAGGTTGACACAAGTCCACACTGTTACAAATTTCTCCTTGATAGGGAAAACATTATTTTCCATATACTCAAGCACATCCTTGCATTCCTTCAAGAAAAACTGTATACAAGTTTAAACATAAGCAATCCCAGCAGAGATGAACAGAAGAAGCAATAAATTGGCCTACTCTGAGTTCCACATCATTGAATTCTGCCTCCCTCTTGGTTTTAGAGGCCCCATACTTTTCCCACACATTCATGAAACTTTGCCATCCTTCATTTTCATTACTGAAGCAAACTTTACAATTTTCTTGAATATATTTAGAAAAGGGCTAGGAGCACAACTTTCTGGATGACTCAGGGAAACTATGTTCAGTAGCAAAAATCAGAGCTTTTTCACGGTCTGTCACAAAGAATTTGGGAAACCTCATGGGATCATAAGACAACTACTTTAATGAATTCAAGGCCCAACTGTAGAATTCATACTTTTGTTTTGTTATAAAAACAAAAGCCTTTGTAAACTTTTACTGTTGTCTGTCATTCCTACTACATTCAATAGAGGGATGTTGTACCTATTTGTTTTATAAGTACAATCCAACAAACAAATATGATGGAATTTTTTACAGAGTTTTATAGACTCAGGATGAGCCAAGAAAATTGCCTCTAAGTGTCCCTCTCCACCAGATTCTGACCTTGAAAAGCACTGGGATTCCTGGAGCATTTCTAATAGAATGTCTATAACACCTTTCCAATTCATTTCTGCTTGATTTACCTTCTGCTTAGTGTTATAGATTGTTCTATTTTCAATTTATTCTCCATCATCAATATTGCTAAATTTCCTTTTTATTCAAGTTATATTGAGACCATCTTTCATGCCTTCTTCAATTTGACCCATGGCTTGACCAGAGATTCTCCTCAGTTGAGGATTCACTGAGGGGTTTTCAGATGTTTGATGATTGTGTTGGCCATTTCAAATGGAGAGATGCCACATGGTATCTGCTACTGTACAACTTGAACAGATCACAAATTGAAAACCAACCTTCCTTGTGTGAGTTTGACTTTGCCGTTTGGTGAGGGCCGGCCCTTCACATACCCCAAATCTGTCACATGCTAGATTCACATATTAATCCTTCTTTGACTTGAATATTGTCAATGTTTAGCCATGCATGGCTGCCCATTTTTGTAAATAAATCTTGTATTCTTTCCTACTAGCAAAGTCTCTCACAGGAGGAGGGTCAAGTCTTTCTGGAACCTCATAGTTACAACCCATGTGGTTATGTTAGTATTGATAAAGCCAAATCCTTCTCAGTCAAATGGCATATGAAATGTGACCCACAACCTTGAGTTATTTCCAGTTGTGAAGAAACATCTTGTTCCTCAATTGTAAAAATAGATGAGGATAAAATTGGGTCTTCTAACATTTTCTTTTCAAACTACCTAACCAAATCCCTAGATTCAACCAAAGATTTGTTAAAAACAATTTTAATTAAGTCCTTTAACACAGCCATGTTTAAACAAGGGGGGCTTGGGCTTGCCACTGTTCTCAAAAACAAAAATAATTCAACGGCACAAAAAAACTGTTGTCCTAAAACATACACAATAATTGCCCATCAAATAAATTTAATTTTTCTAAAACCTAAAAGTGAGTACACTTTGGAGTTGATGAATAATGAAGTGTCTTTGGATTTTTTTGGATTATGGGAACAGTGGAAAGCCCAAGCCCCCCTGTTTTAAAAATGGCTGCATTGAAGGACTTAATTAAAAGTGTTCTTAAAAAAGCTTTGGTGGAATCTAGAGATTTGGGTAGGGATTTGGAAAAGAAAACATGGGAAGCTCCAATTGCATCCTCATATATGGTTAAAATTGATGAACAAAATGTTTCTTCACAACTCAAATTGAATCAAGGTGGTGGGTCACATTTCATATGCCATTGGGGGGGGGGGGGTGTGTGACCAGCGGACATGCTGTCCCCCCCCTCTTTCTCACAGATCCCTGGAGGGGGCGGTCAAATCCCCCTACCAGGGGCCCTGGGGGTCAATACCCCCAGGGCGTTGTCATAGAATTGTGGGCTGGGGGGTGGTCAGCTCCCCTCAGCCCAGTCGCTCCTCCCCCTTGGTAAAGGGGGGGGGGGGGGGGAGAGCGCCCCTTTACTTTGATGGTGGAGGGGTGTTCAGGTCCCCCCCACCGCTGGTTGCTTTGTGGCGACCAGCTACCTCATCACGGCCCCAACCACCTAGGGCTGGTGGGGGGGTGGTCAATTTCCCCCCACCTCCAGTCACCTCAATGCAACCGGCCTGGGTGGCAAGCTGGTTGCTACCAGCTGCCCCCACCTCCCCCTCACAATGGCGGGCAAGGGGAGGCAAGGGAGCCAGGGCCATTGGCCCCGGACCTTGCGGCACGGACAGCTGGTTGCCTCTCAGTGCGGTGGCCGCAATTGGCTCAACAGCCGGGAGGACAGCCCGGCGCGGGCCATTGGGCCCCATAGATGGGCCAAAGACAAAACCAGCGGCCCGAGCGGGCCGCAACATGGGCGGAAGCCCCAAGCAGGCTGCAACATGGGCGGCGGCCCCAATGGGCCGCCCCAAGCCCAAAAACTAAGTAAACCATACTTTGGCGGGCCAGCCCGTCTGGCCAAGTATGTCCAAAATAAAACTTGGGTTCAATTATGCCCATACAAGCCCATCTAGCTGTATCTGACCATATAACTCACTGGGCCCATTAGGGACCATGTACCAATAGGCCTGTTTCACGCGTTTTGAGGCCAGTTTCCCCAAATCCGTGAAATCCACACTGGCCTGTATGGTCCGTGTGAGTGTCCAATGGGCCAGAGAGGCCCATATGTGCATCCCATTTGGATTAAACTTATATGTAGCACATGCGTAAGTGCATAAATATTTTAACAGTAATAGTATGTAGGGTGATGATAAATTCACAGCTCCAACCTTGTGGGAGTTGTTTAGGGCCCTACATGGATCAAATGAACTATGGGGCCCATAGATGCCTACAAAGGGCCGTTCCAAACAGGCACAACCCCTGTGGTGTGTGATTTTTTTTGGTGTTTTTAGTTTAGGGCTAGTCCAGTTACTTGTGTTTTTATTGGGTCTTTCTACTTTAGGGCTAGTCCATTGGATAGTCCCAGTTTTTTTTGTTATTATTTATTTATTTATTCTTTTTGTTTGAATGTGAGTTTAATGGTAAGTCAGTTCAACTTGTGTTGGGCTGATTCAATCACAAGGAGTATTTTACTCCTTATGATGGTATCAGCTTAACACAAGTTGAATTTTTTTTTGTGTTTTTAGAGTTTGGGTAATGTTAAATTCACGACTCTTTGAGTTGTGTACACAACTCTGTACACAAATCTGTACATGACTCTTTGAGTTGTGTACACAACTCTGTACACAAATCTGTAAACAACTCTTTGAGTTGTTTACACACCTCTTTGAGACATGTAAACAACTCAATGGGCTGTGTGGCACCCTACACAACTCAAATGAGCCGTGTGGCATGCTACACAACTCAAATGGGCCCTGTGGCATGCTACACAACTCAAATGGGCCGTGTGGCAAGCTGCACAATTCAAATGGGCTGTGTGGCACGCTACACATCCCATTTTAGTTGTGTAGCAAGCTAAACAACCAAAATCAAGTTGTTTAGCTTCCACTAAATAAAAAATAATGAATAATAAATAATAAATGATAGGGTGATGTTAAATTCACAGCTCCAACCATGTGGTAGTCGTGTAGGGCCCTTCACGGCTAAAATGAGCTGTGGGGGCCCAAAGACAACTACAAAGGGCCCTTTCAAACATGCGCAACCCCCAGGGGGTTGTGTAGGAGCTGTGTAAGCCCCGTACATGGCTCAAATTGGCCGTGTTCAGGGGTGCACAACCCCCTGGAAGCCATGCCAGAATTTTGGGCACCCCCTGGACCACACTTGGGTTCTGTCAACCCAAATTTGGGATTAATGCATACTTTGTGGGACCGTTGTTCCACACCTAGCAATCCCAAAGAGAAATTAAAGCAAAAGCCAAGTGAATTTAAAGTGAATAATCATAAATCATATAAAAATTTACAAACAATTCTTTCTAAACTTGAAAGTGAGCAAAATTTGTTTGATCAATTGAAAGTTGAATTGAATACTGAAGTATAACATTGCATTTTTTTGCATGGGAACAGTGGCAAGCCCTCCTTCTTCTGACATGGCTACATGGAAGGTCTACATTGATAGTGCTATCAACAAAGCTTTGGAAAAAGAAAAAAAGGATTTGGGTAATGAAACATTGTAAGCCCCAATTGCATCCTCATCAAGGGTGATGATTGAGGAACAAAATGATTCACAAATAGACATGACCGCTTGTGGTGAGTAACATTTTATGTTACTGGTTTTTGCCATATTTAATTTGATTGAAACTGATGGTTTCATGTAACTATGTAACTATGGCTTAACCAATGAATGTTTACTAGATCCACTTGACCCACCTCCCTTGAGTGCTTTTCCTACTAGGGAAGAGGCAAAAAACTATTGTCAAACATGGGCAATGAAGCATGGTTACGCTTTAACAGTTTTCAACTCAAAGCGTGATCAATATGTTGATTTAGCCGGCGATAGAAATGGTTCCTATTCAGGAAGTCTTCTTACCAAATGGTCTATACAAACCCTTAAAAGGAAGGTTGGGTGCAAGTTTTTAATCTGTGCAAGTAGCACAAAGGCAGACCCCTTTTGGAGACTCTCCTACAAAGAAACCCAACATAACCATCAACCATCTGAACATCCCTCTGTGCATCCTCAACTGAGGAGAATCTTGGGGGTGGCCTTAGACAATTTAATAGAAGGAATGAATGATGGGCTCAATAATTTGCAGCTTAAGAGTAAATTGAGCAAGATTGATGGAGGGGATTATGTTGATGACCAAACAATCTACAAAACTAAGCAGAAGGTAACGCTTGCAGAACTAAAGGGAAAAAGTGCTATGGAGGTACTCTATGAACAGCTTGAAGAAACAAGTTGGATTCACCTGTCAAAGTTGAGTGGAGAGGGTCACTTGGAGGCCCTTTACTTAGCAGATCCAGAGGTAGTAAAGCTTGCAAACCAATTCCATCATATTGCTATGTTGTATTCTACTTATAAGTACAAAATCCTGCTATTGTATGTTGTAGGAATAAAAGCCAATTGGAAAGCTTTCACAAAGGCTCTTGTTTTTATAGCAAAAGAAACGTTTTAGTTCTACAGTTGGTCTGTAAATGCATAAAATTAGTTGGCTTATGATCCTGAGAGACTTCAAAAAGTCTTTGTGAAGGACCATGAAAAAGCTCTGATTTGTGCTATTGAATCTAGTTTACCTGATTCATCAAGAAAAATTTGCACTTGGCAGTTGTCTAAAAACATACAAGAAAACTTTAAAGCATTCTTTGTTAATGACATTGAATGATGGAAAAGCTTTATGAATCTGTGGGAAAAGTCTGGGGCCTCAAAGACCAAGGAGGAGGCGGAGGTCAATGATGCAGAACTCAGAGTAGGTCCAAATCACTGCTTTGTATTCTTCCTAGTTTTGGTTTCTGACCTTTTGACTTTTATAGTGTTTCTTGAAAGACTCTGAGGATTTACTCGAGTATATGGAAAATAACATTTTCCCTATCAAAGAGATGTTTTTAATAGCGTGGACTTGTATAAACCCATAATTTGGAAAAAAAAACAAATTCTTTGGTTGAAGGGGCCCATGCAACGCTCAAACAATTCCTTGCAAACTCTTTGGGAAACCTTTTGGATGTTTGGAAAAGTCTTGACAGAAAAGTTTTGAATAAAATTAATTCAGTTCCTGCATCACTTTATAACTATTGAATTAAGTTAGGGACAGTTCTTCCCCCTGAACTGTTACCATTGGGTTCGAATTGTCTTTGGAGGAAATCAATCTTTCTCTGAAACCATTTGAGAAGTTCAAATTTGATCATGAGGGCAAAGTCTGCACCAAGTCATATTTCAAGACTATTGGTTTTCCCTGTTCCCACCAAATAGGTGAAAGTCTAGCATTCAGAGGATCCATGGTACCTGAAGATTTTCATCCTCAGTGGAGGTTGGACTATGACCCTTGCAGTTCTAGCTCTGTAAGTTGGCTTGAGTTAGATTGTTCAAATCACTATGTGATTAATTCTTTTTGATTAACTAATTCACTAATGGTTGATCCTTTTGCATCTTTCCAGTGCAATGTTGATGAAATACTAAGCATTACTCAGTAACGTGAAAAAGTCAATGCAATGATCTTGGAATCTCCCAATCATGAGCAAAGCAGCCTATTGAAGTATATCATTCAGAAGATTAAAAAATATTGATCCAAGCCAAGACTTGAACCTAAAGTCACAATCAAGTAGGGGAAGGCCAAAATTGACAGGTATGAGGCAAGAACCATCTTTATACAAGGTTGTTGATAAACAACTCAAGGGGGAGAAAAGAACTAGAAGGGCTCCAAACAAGAAAAGTGGAAAGATTGTAAGTCTTTGCTCTTGAGATATGTTCATTTTTTGGGTTTAATGAACTTAGTTACTAACTAATGATGAATTGTTAGTCAAAGTTGGCAGAATCTAAATCTGAATTTCATAGTTCAGAGGAAGATACTGAAAGCAAATTAGGATCACTTAATTTGGAATCAGAATAATCTTCAGAGGAAGAGAACATGCAGCAAAGCTTAACAAGAAGCTCATCTTTGGTGAGTTTTAATTTCATTGATCCAATTAAAGAAATGAATACTAAGTCAGTTTTAATGATAGGAACCAAAAGTGAAATATCTCAATCAAATACCCTTGAAATTCCATAAGTTCTTGGGTGAGGTTTGGGATCCAATTGGAGATGGGGATTGCGGATTTAGAGTCATTGCTAAATCTCTTGGTTATGAAGAAAATGGTTTGCTTAAAGTTAGGAAGGAAATGATTCAAACATTAGAGAAACATCAAGCATGCTACATTAAGATGCTTGGTGATGCAAAGGAGGTTGAAAAGATGAAACAAAGACTTGATGTTGAAGATATCAATGAAAAGATTCCCTCCTCAAAATGGCTGGCTAGATTGGACATGGGTCAAATGATAGCAGAAAAATATTGAAAAACTACATGTTTCATTTCATTGGAGTCATGTGATACTTATACTCCAATGAAAAATGGTGTTACTTATCAATCAGATCCAATGTTCATTTAATTTATAAAAAATAACCACTGGGTTCTATTATTACTTGAGGGAGAAATGATTCCAATCCCGCCCATTGTAGCAAAACCACGTTCCTTGATTTCTAAAAATACTCTGGTGGGTTGATCATCTCAAAGATCACCTGCAAATGTATTCTAGATTGTAATAGAATTTGACTTCATTTCATCATTGGGTTTCATATAAATTGTAATTCTAATGCAGCTAACAAGTTCTATTAATATCATGGGTCATCACATTTTGAACATCATTATGCGGAGTGTTTTGAGTTAACATCATAAGATTGAGTGTTTTGAATGAGAATTCAATGGTAAGTCAGTTCAACTTGTGTTGGGCTGATTCAATCACAAGCTTAACTTATGTTAAGCTTGGGATGGGATCAGCTTAACACAAGTTGAACTTGTTTTTTTTTGGTTTTGTTAATTCAGGGCTTGTAAAAAGACTTGTATTTGTTTGGGAAATTTTACTTTAGGGCTGGTCAAAAGACTTCTTTAATATTTGGCCCTTTTACTTTAGGGCTAGTCAAGTTGAAATGAATTTAGGGGTTGTCAAGTAAGTTGTATTTTTTTTGGTGTTTTTAGTTTAGGACTATTCCAGTTACTTGTGTTTTCTTGGGCCTTTTTACTTTAGGGCTATTCCATTGGATACTATCAGTTTTTTTTTGTTTTTTATTTATTTATTTATTTTTTTTGTTTTTTTTTTAACCAAAAAATGAAAATTCTTTGATTTTTTGGTTGATTTCTGTCTTTTTGGAAGGTTTATTTAGTTTATGGGTTGTGTAAGTACCCTTTCATTCCTTTTCATTTTCATTTTCATTTTCCTTTCCTTTTTTTTTTTTTTGCACACTGCGGTCCGGTGCCATGTGGAGTTCCCCACAACTTCATTTGAGCCATGTACAACTTCACACAGCTTGAATGTAGTTGTGTGGAAATCCACACGGCAGCAGACTGGGTTGGGTGGGCCGCACAACTCTGTGAGCCATGGGGGGCTGTACATGGCTCCAATTGGACCGTGTGCCATGCCACATGGCCCATTTCAAACCGTGTGCATGGATCAATGAGCGGTGAATTTAGCATTGCCCTAAATAATAAATAATAGATCATAAATTAAAAATTATAAACAATAAATAATAAATAATAAAACATAAAACATAAATAATAAATAATAAATAATAAATAATAAATAATAAACAATCAATGACAAATAATATATAATAAATAATAAATAATAAATAATAAATAATAAATAATAAATAATAAATAATAAATAATAAATAATAAATAATAAATAATAAATAATAAATAATAAATAATAAATAATAAATAATAAATAATAAATAATAAATAATAAATAATAAATAATAAAAAATAAATAATAAATAATAAATAATAAATAATAAATAATAAATAATAAATAATAAATAATAAATAATAAATAATAAATAATAAATAATAAATAATAAATAATAAATAATAAATAATAAATAATAAATAATAAATAATAAATAATAAATAATAAATAATAAATAATAAATAATAAATAATAAATAATAAATAATAAATAATAAATAATAAATAATAAATAATAAATAATAAATAATAAGTAATAAATAATAAATAATAAATAATAAATAATAAATAATAAATAATAAATAATAAATAATAAATAATAAATAATAAATAATAAATAATAAATAATAAATAATAAATAATAAATAATAAATAATAAATAATAAATAATAAATAATAAATAATAAATAATAAATAATAAATAATAAATAATAAATAATAAATAATAAATAATAAATAATAAATAAGTAATAAATCATAAATAATAAGTAATATGGTTGTGTACAGGGTTGCACAAATCAAAAATTCCAATTATGGGGGGTAAATGCCCCCCCAGGGGTTTCACATGTTTAGAACAACCGTTTGGAGTAGTGTATGGGCCCTGCACAACTCCCACACGACTGGAGACGTGAATTTAACATTACCCTTTTAGTTCAGGGCTAGTAAAGTTACTTTTATTTTTTTTGGTGTTTTTAATTTAGGGCTAGTCCAGTTACTTGTCTTTTTTTTTGGTTTTTTTAATTTAGGGCTAGTCCAGTTACTTGTGATTTTTTTTTGGTTTTTTTAGTTTAGGGCTAGTCTAGTTACTTCTTTTTTTTGGTCTTTTTAGGTTAGGGCTAGTCCAGTGGATAGTCCTAGTTTTTCTTGTTTTTTTTATTAATTTTTTAATTTTTTAATTTTTTTGTTTTTTTTTTAACCAAAAAATCAACATTTTTTGATTTCTTTGATTTTTTGGTTGATTCCTGTTTTTTGGAAGGTTTAGTTTATTCATGGTTTATTTCAGTGCTCTTTCATTCCATTTTTTTTTGGCTCACCGCATCCAGTGGCCTTTTGGATGCCACACAACTACATTTGAGCCGTTGTGGTGACCAAATCTGGACACCCTGGACCAGATGCGGAAAAAAAATTGGAATTTCTTTTTCAGTATCAGTTCTCCAAATTCCTCATCCTATCAAAAATCCCTTTGTCCCATTGGTCTAGGATAGGACTTCACGGCCTCACCATCTAGACACTGCGTTCAATTCCTTCTACGTTGCTCCCCCCTTCCTTTTGGCCAAATGCGCTGGCCAAGACCCGCTTGGCCCAAGACTCTCCATTCCTATGATCTCTATCCCCATCCTTCCTTCCAATCACTCCCACCTAACCCATCCAACCTCAGAAGCCCTTACTCTAGATTTAGATTGAATCAGGCCATCCTATCAGTCAGAAATCTAGTCTCTTGTCTCTTGTGTCAAGTACAGACCAAGTATGGATTACTATCCAAGCAATACCTCAGACCCAGCAAACATCCCTTGATCCTTTTATCATCTTCCAGTTGCCAGATTAACATTGATCCTCATTCCATAATCTCTTTTCAAAACATCTTGGATTGTGGTCTCAGAGTTCATTCTAGGCTTGAACAAGAGGTCTCACCCAATAAGATTGATGTCAAACTCATCACCCAAGTTGACGCTTGGGGTCTCAAGATCATCAATACCATCATCAGCCTCATCTTGCTCAGATCTAACCGGATGATGCAAGAGATTCAAATCTTAGGCTTCATTGGTGGCTTTCTTGTTCAAGGTATCATCAATCAAATTAATCTTGTTCCCGTTCAGGATCACTCCTTGTCTTCTGCATCCAAGTTATCGCCCAATTCCAAACCAAACTTGATTCACCAACAATCCATTGCCATCATCCCTCCCGACACTCTCCTGCCCCCTTTCACTTTGGGTGGGGGTGGAGAGTGTTGTCTACTGGCCGCGGACATCTGCGGGCGG
Organism: Puccinia polysora; assembly: GCA_025617555.3. NCBI lineage: Eukaryota > Fungi > Basidiomycota > Pucciniomycetes > Pucciniales > Pucciniaceae > Puccinia > Puccinia polysora. The sequence goes on from CM062613.1 coordinate 1,126,639, forward strand.
TCTGATCCATTTTCCTTTCCCACCCCTTCCGCCTTTGGGCAAGGGGGGGGTGATCCTAGTTTATTTTGCGCGCATCTGTCCACAGACCGACACAGAAGAGGTGAAGAGATGAAATGATCTCACCCTGGTCAGGCAGGCCAGATTTCCACCGGCCTGCGTGATCAAATTTTTGTGATCACCTAAAAATCTGAAAATCAAAAAAAAAAAAAAAGAATTTTTTTTCTTTCTTTTTCCGCTCCATTTGTAGTATCCCTTGAACATAGTCTAACAGGGCCTCCTGCCCATATAAGGAGGGGCTCTCCCCTGCCTTTTGGAGGATCATCAGCGGATCCTATCAGCACATCAGCACAGGGTATCATCATCATCACATCCTACCATACCAGTGAAGGTCATCATCATTTTCAACTTGAAATACATCATTGGTGGGGTCTTCATTCCCCTTTATCTGAGACAAACATTCAAGTATATCTATGATTGCCCCTTGATCCTTGAGCCTCCATACTCAAACCCTTGATCGTTGATCCTTATCACCAACCAATAGCTTTGCTGGTTGAAGAAGAATTTGACTAATTGAATTCTTGAGTGTGTTACACCACTCCTGATCCCTTTATCCAACCATACTGGTCCTGATCATCCTTTGATTATCTTTCTGGAACCAGTCACGTTTGACTGAAGAGTTTTTATTAAGCTTAAAACCTGGAGTGTTAAACCTCCCTTGATTTCTTTTGAAGTTGAATTCCGCCATGCTACTCTTGAGTCCCTTGAGAAGTGTTGGGTTATCCTTGTTTGAATCAGTTATTGTTTTGCTTCTAGAGCTTCTTAAAACAATGAGCTTTGTCTTGTGCAGCCACCCAAAGTTATCTGGTACCCTTCATGCGCTTGATTGCGGAGAGTTGGGCAGGTTCATTGAGAACCTGGAGGTTGTTTGGGATTGAGTTGATCTTTCCTAAGCTTCTGCTGACGACCAGAGCTATTAGCTTGTGGGTGTTGTTACTTACAATTGCCTTGTCTTGTTGAACTCTGAACAAACCTTGACTTCTTCTATTCAAGTTTTCCCTGGCACCATCTTGCCTCAGATAGTGTTGTTTCCCAGCTACCAACCACTATAATCTTTATCCTCTTACATTTGGTCCCCCGTTTACCAGGTTCTGGACTTTGATCTTGTTTACATTTAAATATTTTTGTAACACTCAGGAGGGCAGCATAAACAGCACCTTTCCCCTCCACAGAACTGCCACAGCCTAGCACCGTTTGGAGTCTTACACCGTTACAACTCCACACAACTCAAATGTAGTTGGGTGGAATCCAACACGCCGTTGGACCAGGCTGGGTGGGCCGCGTGACTCTTTGAGCCATGGGGGATTGTACATGATGTTGGAGTAGTCTAGTGTTTCTGTTTTCCTTTTTCCTTCTTGTTCTCTGCTTCCATCACTTTCACAACTTATGTCACAGTCAGTGACATCTCAGCCTTGTATATCTCACCTGGGCCAAGTCATAGAGTGGAACCTTTCCTCTCAATCCTTTCCACTCTATTCTCTCTCCGGCCTAGGTGAGTCTCAATCTCTTTCCTTCCTTCTCTCTGTTTTCTTTTCCTTTCTTCTCATCACTGAGTGTGTAATGAATATGATCCTTTCCACTCTATTCCCTCTCCGTCCTAGTTTCATCGCACCAGGTTATGAGCCCAGAGAGTTACTAGCAAGCCAAAGAATTCCCCAAGGATCTGTAAGCTTACCAATAAAGCAAAGAACATCATGACTTCTCCGTCTCCTGTCGTGTCAACCAATCTCATAAATCACCCCACTCTCAAACTGTCCGGAGTTAAACAACTCAAAGCGCCCAGCCCAGAATCCAACTATATCAACTGGAGTTGGATTCTGAAGATCCATTTCAATGCTATGGGGGTGGGCTACATCATTGACCCAGAAGAAAATCCTGCTCAGATGTTACAAAAGAAGGCAACATGGATGCAGGACAACATGGCTATTGTAGCTGTTTTTTTGAGGAAGATTCATCCCTCAAACATTCAATTTGTTTGTCAATTTGACAAGGATGCTTGAGGTCTTTGGGAAGCTCTCAAGGCAGCCCATGAAGATAACTCATCAGGCATAAAGATGTACTGGCTTTGCAAGCTCAACAGCTTTTGACTCAACAATGACAATATTTTGCGTCATCTGGACGAAATGCTAAAAGTGTTTGAGCATCTTAACGCTCTTCTTTCCTCAGACAATCCTCTCACTCCAAACAATATCCTAGCTTCCAACATCCTCACCTCCCTTCCTTCCAATTGGTTGTTGTGTTTCTCATCTATGATGAATGAACCAAAAGTTGATCCAATCAAGCTGGTTCAAGCACTCAAGGCCAAACATCTTTGAAGGAGGACACAAAATGAGGAAGCTCCTCTACCTGAGTCAGCTTCCAAAGCAAACTCTTCCGGAAATCACTCCCATTGCCGTTGTCCACCCTATGATGGTGCTCTTTTCTGTTCCTTTTGCAAACGGCAGGGTCACAATCTGGACGTTTGCAAAACCGCCGCAAAGATCTTGTACAACCACTCTTCCTCTTCCCCTGCAAATCAGAAACATTGCAAAAATCAACCCAGGAAAAATTCCGCGTCAAATCAAACTTCAAAGCGCAACCAACCACCTCAAAAGGAGAAGGCTGGTTGTACCTCAGTTGTAGCTCTTGGAAACCAAAAAGATGACATTGACGTGGAGTCCGACTTATCTGACTCAGGCGACTACAATTACCCAGATTCCCACTTGGATCAACCAGCTCAAGCTTCCACTACCAAGGTCACCTTTCCTATCAAGGTCAAAATGGCAGCTATGATGGCTGAAGTACAAGACGCAAACATTGACTCTGGCTGATCTATCTCAATGGTTCCAAAGAAGAACAATTGCATGGTCAACCCTCTTCCCACCAATTGCATTGTCAGACTTGCGGACAGCTCAAACATACAGGCAACTCATTTTGGATTTATCCTCCCAAAGGCAATTCCTGACACCAGTCTCCCGGCTCTTGTTGTTCCTTGACTACACAAACCTCTCATTTCAGTTTTGAGCCTCTGTGACAACTGTCAAACGGTGGTGTTCAAAAAGGAACGGTGCAAAATCTACAACACCAACAACTTCAATCTCACCTCCACTCCCATTGGTGAAGGGTACAGAAAGAACAAACTGCACTACCTGCCGGCTTCAGAGGTAAGGTCTAATTCAGCCTCAACCGCGAATACTGTGAAAGCAAGTGATTCACTCTTTGGGTATCACGTGTGCTTGTCTCACGTAGGACTTCAACCGCTCAAACAATACCTCAAATAAAATGGCATCAGGCCGACCATCAACAACAAGATAGAAGTGCTGCAATGCAAGGTTTGCATTCAATCTAAAATGCATCGCCAATCTTTCCATTCTCTTTCCCCTTATTGATTGTCCAAACCAGGTGAACTCATCCACTCTGATGTTGGCTTGTTTGAAGAACATTCCAGGGAAGGCTAAAAGTTCTTTGTAACCTTTGTCGACAATTTTTCCAAATATTTATCTGTTTTTCCTATCAAACACAAGTCTGATGTTCCCAACTGCTTAAAAATATTCAAATCAAATTTTGAAAAACTGGCCTCTTGTCAAATCCTGTCTCTACGCTTGGACAATGGTGGCGAATACATATCAGTAGAATTCAAAAACTATCTCTCAATCCACGGTATCTCTCATTTCCCTGGTCCACCTCATTCTCCCAAACTGAATGGAGTCGCCAAAAGGACAAACAGGACCATTGGCAATCTTGTACAATGCTCTCTTCTTTCCTCCAGTCCCCAGAAAACCTTCTGGGCCGATGCTCTCCATCATCTTCTATTCACTTTCAACTCTATTCCCAGGAAAACTCCTGCCGGATTCAAATCACCCAATGACACCCTTTCACTGAAATCGCCCCCGTTTGGATATCTTCATCCTTTTCTTTGTCGAGTCTGGTACAAAATACCTGAAGCAAACCAAAAGAAGCTTGATCCAAAAGCCAATCCCACCTTACTTCTGTTGTATCTACCGGATGGTAATGGATATTGCCTTTGGGATACCACGCGTTGGGCTCCTGTCAAATCACGCGATGTTCTCTTTGATGACTTTGTGTTTCCCTTGTCTGATTCTCCAATCTCATCTCCGCCTGCCCTGGTAGATATTCACTCACCTCCGTTGTTTGAAGACACGAATGCTCCACCACCTCTTTCTCCTGCATCCTCCATGGATCTCCCCCCTCTTGACATTCCTCTTCAGCCTTGTTTCAATTGTTGTCTTCAAGCTTCCATTCATGCTCCGCCTGTCTCTCAACCTACTTCCTCCGCAGCTCCACTCAAACCTTGTCCTCCTGTCAAGACTCCACCTTCTGCCTCTCTTCCTCTTCCGGTGATCTCTTCACCATCCAATTCCTCCAATCAACCACAGCCAGTTCCTCCTTCCCCGCTGAAGCGTCGGCCCCCGCCAGTTCGATGTTCCACTAGGACAAAGAAACAACCAAACCAATTTGGTGAATGGTCAAAGGCGGCAACGGACAACTCCGACCCATCCACTCTGGCCAATTGGAATCAATTGTTGAAACTTCCGGGAAAGCAACGTTGGTTGAAAGCGGCTAATGAAGAATTCTTGTCTTTGCTAGCAATGTCTACCTGGAAGCTAGTCCCAAGGCCAGTTGGAAGGAAGGTTCTCAGATCTAAGTGGGTATTCAGAATAAAAAGGCAAGTGGACAATACCTTCCAGAAGCTGAAAGCTTGTCTTGTTGCTCTTGGATTCTCTCAAGTGAAAGGTATCAATTACAACAAACTCTTTGCCCCAACTCTTTGTTTGGAAACTCTCCGTCTGGTTCTCTCTCTCCTTGCTTTGAAAAACTGGGTTGGCCGACAAGTGGATTTCAAAACTGCCTTTCTCAATGGCAAACTCAAAAAACCGGTCTACATGGAACAACCGGTAGGCTTTGAAGATCCTGAACGTTGCGACTGGGTTTGCAAGGTGCATAGGTCAATCTACGGTCTCAAAAAATCACCTTGTAAGTGGAACAAGGCTCTCCATGCTGGCCTCCTGTCCTGTGGGCTCCGTCAATCACGTTACGATCCCACTCTCTACTTCCTTCTGCGCTCCTCTTGCCCAGTCTGCCTGGTGACAGTTCATGTTGATGATCTAGCCATTGTTGGCAAGAAATCTCCTCTTCATCAACTCATCCCTTCTCTCTCCAGGTTGTTCAAGATCGGAGCCAATGAAGACCTCCATCATTTTCTCTCGATCAACATCACCCGCGATCTGTCAAACAAGTATGTTTATGTTGATTAAAAACACTACATTGACAACATCTTGAAGCGTTTCTCCACGTCAAATTTTCCACCAGTTTCCACCCCCACCAATTCATCCTTCAAGGATTTGTGTCCTAGGAAGAATGACAAACCTCCTTCTCCTGGTCCTTACAATCAACTCATAGGTGCTCTGCTCTGGGCCTCTCAGTGTACTCATCCCGACATCAGTTTCTCAGTAAATTGTCTTTCCCAGTTTCTTTGGGATCCTTCACTAGCTCACTGGCATGCAGCTATCCAAATCCTAAAATATCTCACTTCCACCAAAACACTCCGTCTTTGACTTGTGCGGGTTACTCTGATTCCAACTGGGAAGAAAGTCTTTTGGACCACAGGTCAACCTTGTCATACGTTTTCAAGATTGGTGAGGGTGTGATCTCGTGGAAGTTGAGGAAACAAACTACCGTCTCTCTCTCAAGCATGGAAGCTGAATACAAGGCCATGTATGATTTGTGTAAAGAGGCGCTGTGGCTCTGTCATGTGCTAAATGAGATTAAACTCTGACCTCGCTTGTCAATTCCGCTTCATGTCCACAATTCAGGTGCTGAAGCTCTCTTGAAAAACCCTCAACATCACTCCTGCACAAAACACATCCATACCCGTTTCCATTTCATACAGGAGTGTGTAAAAAAGCGGTGTGTCACTGTTCTCCATGTCTTTACAAAGGATATGGTCGCTGACCTCCTCACCAAGTCTCTCTCTCAAGTGGCTTTCACCTCTCAACGCTCTTGTCTTGGTCTTGTCTAGGATTTTTTTTCCTTCTTTTGGGTGTTCTCGTGGTTGTCAGCAAGGGGGAGTGTTGGAGTAGTCCAGTGTTTTTGTTTTCCTTTTTCCTTCTTGTTCTCTGCTTCCATCACTTTCACACCTTATGTCACAGTCAGTGACATCTCAGCCTTGTATATCTCACCTGGGCCAAGTCATAGAGTGGAACCTTTCCTCTCCATCCTTTCCACTCTATTCTCTCTCCGGCCTAGGTGAGTCTCACTCTCTTTCCTTCCTTCTCTCTGTTTTCTTTTCCTTTCTTCTCATCACTGAGTGTGTAATGAATATGATCCTTTCCACTCTATTTTCTCTCCGGCCTAGTTTCATCGCACCACATGGTGCCACACAACTACATTTGAGCCGTGTACAACTACACACAACTCAAATGTAGTAGTGTGGAATCCAACACACCATTGGTTTTTGAGCCGTGGGGGGTCAGACATGGCTTGGATTGGACCGTGTGGCGTGCCACACAGGCACTTTGAACTGTGTCCATGGCTCAATGAGCCATGAATTCAACATTAACCTAAAAAATAAGACAAAAAAAATGAAAATTTGAAAAAAAAACATCAAAAAATTACAAATATTGTACATCATAAAAATTACAACAATAATAGAAAATAAAAAATAATTTCAGAAAAGTATGAGAAATGGAAAAAAATAGGAAATTAAAAATTAAAAGGAAAAAGCAGTCACCAACAATGTAAAATAATTCAAAATGACCAAAAATGATGGGAAATTATGGGAAATAGTAAAAACTATCATGAAATATTGCAATTAGTGAGGAAATCTCCAAAGACATGAAAAAATAATTAAAACTTAAAAAAAAGAAAAAAAATCATAAAAAATCACACAAAATGATACAAATTAGTGAAGAATGATGAGCAATGATGAAAAATAACAAAAACCAAAAGAATAATGCAAAATAATAATAAATCATGAAGAATAAAACATATCAATGAAGAAAAAAAAAAGGATCAAGAATGATTAAAAATAATGAAAATTTAATGAAAATAAACAAATAAAGACTTATTCAGAATAATCTAATAATGATAGAAAATAATGAAAGATAATTAAGATAAAAGAATATCTAGATTTATTAACAAATGGTTTATTTAGATATATTCGCTTCTTTCCCCTACACACTTCATCCTTCCATCAAATCTTTGAAAATTCATCTTTTTCAACTATTTTAGTTTGGAATTTTAATTCCATCAGAACTTCTCAGCTATCTTTCAACATTTATGATTCCAGTTTCACTCAATCAAATGAAATCTTAAAACATTGTTTTCACTCAATCAAATGAAATCTTAAAACATTGTTACTTTTGCCCTCCTCAAGAAATTTTAATACTCTCAAGTGAAAAAACTTTATACCTTTCCAAGCATGAAAGTAGAGAATGAGGATGATGGTATTGATTTTTAAATTCATCTTAACATTAAATAATAACCAATTAAGTAATAATGGAACAAACAGCTAGTTTGAGGGATTGAGCTCCTGATATAAACCTCTAATAATTCAAAAAAATGGTTTTTTGTTTGAAAAAAAAAACATTCTACTAGCTTCATGCCACTCAAATTATTTTCAAAATTTCATTTTTTTTTGTTTGCAAAAGTTAATTTTTGAGTTTCAAGTAGCCATTCACAAAAAATCTTATTGTTAAATGTAGATGATCACCATCTTTTTAAACTTCAATTCAGACCAGGCCAAGATCTTGCCAAAATTCATTGTTGGAAAGATTATAGTAATTTTTTACTATAATCATGCAAATTGGTGTTCTTTCCTACCACAGGAAGCTTTGAAGCTTTTGGAAGTTTTCAAGGAGTGCATGGTGTTGAATAAAATGACATTTGATGGCATTTTGGGCCCCAAAGGCTTTTAAACATTAACTGAGCCCCTGGAGGGAAAAATTCAGGCCGTTAGACCCCTTGTGGGATCTATCTGGGAGAAAACTTTGAAGGATACAAATATGGACATCAATTGAGTAGATGTAATTTTTAAAAATGCAAAAAATAACAATTTTTTTGCAAGCAACCCAAATTTTACCTCAGATTTTTTTAAAAAAACTTCCTGCAATGTAAGAAAAATGAGAAATATGATAAGAATTCATTTTGTTTTAAAAAAAAGGAATATTTCCAATGGAATTGAACTAACTTTTAAGCAAACATCAAAGCACATCAAAATAACTCTATATAGAACTAATTGTTGGCCGGAATTCAAATCTTTGAAAAAATGCAAACATAGATATCATTCAGTACATAAATAGTTGTTAAAAAAATATTAAAAATACATTTCATTGAAGAAAAAACAAACTTTTGGATGGAATATAAATACTTTTGCAGCAAAAATAAAAAAAATAAAGATGCCACATATTTTTAGATCATGAGGTGAATTCAGATCTTTTCAAATATTAAGAAAAAAGCTTCATCAAGTGAAAAAAAATTAACATCAAAAATCTATTTCTTTGAATAAGAATTGATATTTCCAGTGGGATTTAGAAACCCTATAGAAAGCATAAAAAGGCATAAAAATTCTAAATAAAACTTTTTTATGGGGAAAATTTACATATTTTGAAATACAACAACAAAAAAATTCATTGAGTAAAATAATAAGAATGATAAAATCAAAAATTGATTTTTTTTTGAATAAAATATGATATTTCATGCAATGTAAATGAATTTCCACCAAAAATAAAAAAAAGGAAAAATTAATGAATGAGTAATTGCATTACCTTTGCACTTGATGGAGTTGCCTTGGAAAAAATAAATAATGACTGAATTCCTATCATTCAATAGTTTTATTTTTTATGCTCTATATTCTTTCTATTTATGATAAAAAATATTTACATTCTATCAGAAATATTAATTTCTTTTCAAAGAAATCAATTTGTGATATTTTATATTTTTGTTTTTGAGGTTGAATAAATTATATTTTAATATTTCAAAGGGCAGTGTTAAATTTGTGGACCAGCACAACCTGTTCACAACCCAAAATGGGTTGTGGGGCATGGTTCATGGCTTTTTGCTACCTGTAGAGTTGTGAATGGCAATTTGCAACCCATCTGAGTTGTGAATAGCCACTCACAACCCATTCACGACTACAGTGATTTACAAATTTTGAGCAAATAATAATAATAATTAAAATGAATAAAAATAAATAAATAATTGAAAAAAAAAATAAAAAAACCAAAAAAATTGAAAAAAAGAAATTAAAAAAAAGGGCAATGTAAAATTTGAAACCCTACAGAACTTTTTCACAACCAAAGTTGGGTTGTGTGGCGTGGTTTGCAACCACATGTAGTTGTGAACAGCTGCTTCTGACCCATCCCAGTAGTGAATGGCTGCTGACAACCCCAATCTGGGTTGTGAGCAGCTGTTCACAACCCTTTCCCAGTGTGCAAAAAAAAGAAAAAGAAAAGAAAAGACATTAAAAATAAATTAAATGAAATTAAAATAAATTAAATTAAAATAAATTAAAAACTGAAAAAATAAAAAAAGGAAAATAAAATAAATAAAAATACATGGGCGGCTAAAATAAATCAAGGGTTGAAAAAAAAAGAAACACCAAAAAAAGGAAAAAATCAAACAAATTGAAAAAAAAATAATTATAAGGAAATTAAAACAAATTTGCCACTCTGGGGCCATGGATGCACAGCCCATATAAACAAACAATGAAAAAGTCTATGGACAAGCCCTGAAGTAAAAACACCAAATAAACAATGAAAAAGTCTATTGACAAGCACTAAAGTAAAAACACCAAGAATTAAATAAGGTTGATGATAAATTCACAACTCAACGTTGTGTGGGGCCCTACACGGCCCAATGGATATGTGGGGCCCATACATGCGTCCAAAACATGCATGCTGGCTGAAAGACACGTCTACACACATTGAAAGTGTTGTTTTAAACACGCACAATCCTGGGGGGCTGTATACCCCCCGTATACGGCGGTTTTGAGGTGTTCCTGGGGGTTTACAGCCCTCGGGGGTCGTGCCAAAATGTTTTGGGACAACCTGGACCAAATTTTGGTTGCATCAACCCAAATTTGGGATCAAAATATACTATGTGGGACTGTTGGATCACACCTAGAAATCCCCAAGTGACAATAAAGTGAATCTCAAGTGAAATAAAGTGAAAATCAAGTGAAAATCAAGTGACAATAAAGTAAAACTGGAGACAAAATTCCCACTAGAGACAATAAAGTGGAACTGGAGACAAAATTCCCACTAGACTTGATCTTTCTCAACTCAAAAGTGAGCAAACCTGGTAGTTGTTCAATTGAAAGTTGGATTGTTTACTGAAATACCATTGCATTTTTTTGGCATTATGGGAAAAGTGGCAAGCCCTCCTTTTTTTAACATGGCTGCGTTGAAGGACTACATTGATAGTGCCATGAACAAAGCTGCAGACAAGAAGGATTTGGGTAATGAATCATATCAAAGCCCCAATTTCATCCTCATGTAGGGTGAGAATTCAGGAACAAAATGTTTCACAAATGGACATGAACTCTGGTGATGAGGAAAATTTCATGTTACTCTGGTCTTTGCCTTATTTAATTTGATTGAAACTGATGGAGTGCATGTTATCAACATAACTATGTAACTATGAAAGATCCACTTCACCAACCTCCTGTGAGAGATTTTCCTACTAGGGAAGAGGCACAAAAATGTTGTCAAACATGGGCAATGAAGCATGGTTACACTTTAACAGCTTTCAACTCAAAGTGTGATAAATACAGGGATCTAGCCTTTGATAGAGGTGGTTCATACTCTGGGAAATTACGCACCAAAAAGTCAAGGCAAACTCACACAAGGAAGGTTTGGTGCAAGTTTTTAATCCTGCAAGTTGAACAAAGGCAGACCCCTTGTGGCAAATCTCCTAAAGCAATGATCAAAATAACCATCAAAAATCTTCACACCTGAGGAGAATCTCCGGGATGGCCCCATTGAATTTAAAAGAAGGCATTAAAGATGGGCTCAATACTATTCAACTGAAAAGAAAATTTAGCAAGATTGATGGTGGCAAATATGTTGATGAACAAAAAATCTATAACACTAAGTTAAAGGTGATGCTAGCAGAACCCAAGGTAAAAAATGTTATGGAGGTCCTCTTTGAACAACTTAGTGATTCAGGTTGGGTTCATCAAGAAAAATTCAGTGGAGAGGGTTACTTGGAGGCCCTTTTCTTGGCTCAACCAGATTAATTAAAGCTCTGGAAGCAATTTAATGATATTGCTTTGTTGAATTTTACTTATAAAAAAAATAAGTACAACATCCCCCTATTGCATGTTGCAGGAATTATAGCCAACCGGAAAAAATTCACAAAATCTCTTGTTTTTATAACAAGAAAAACATTTGAGCTCTTCAGTTGGTCTGTAAATGCACTAAAGGAGCTGGGTTATGATCCTGAGAGACTTTCCAAAATTTTGTGACAGACAGTGAAAAATCCCTGATTTGTGCTATAGAACATTGTTTCCCTGAGTCAACAAGACATTTTTGTCAATGGCACTTGTCTAAAAACATACAAGCAAACTGTAAAGTGCGCTTTAATCATGAATTTGAAGGGTTGAAAAGCTTCATGTCTCTGTGGGATAAGTGTGGGGCCTCAAAAAACAAGCAGAGGCAGAGGTCAATCATGCGGAACTTAGAGTAAGTGCCAAATCACTGCCTCTACTTTAAATCTTCCTAGTCTTGGGTTGCTTATATTATAATTGTATAAAGTGTTTCATGGCAGAGCGTGAGCATGTACTTGAGAATATGGATCATAACATCTTCCATATAAAAGAGAATTTTTTAATGGCTTTGAATTGCAAAAACCCTGACTTTGGAAATGAAACCAGTTCTTGGGTGGAAGGGGCCCATGCTACTCTCAAACAATTCCTTGCATATTCTTTGGGAAACATTTTGGATGTTTGAAAAAACCTAGATGGAACAGTTTCTAATCAAATTAAATTGGTTCAGGTGTTGCTTTCCAACTTACAAATAAAGTTGGGAATAGTTCTTCCCACTGAACTGTTACCGTTGGGATACAAGTTTTCTTTAGAGGCAGTTAAAATTGTTAGGGAAAAATTTGAGAAATTAAAGCAGAACCATGATGGGGAAGTGTGCACCAAGTCATATTGCAAGACTATGGGTTTTCCCTGTTCCCACAAAATAGGTGATCTACTAGCTTTCCTTGGATCTGTTGTGCCTGGGGATTTTCATCCTCAGTGGAGGTTGGATTATGACCCTGGAATTTCAAGTTCTGTAATTTGGTTTAAGTTGTATTTTTGGATTGTTCAAATCACTTGTAATTAATGCTTTTTGATCAATGCTTTTTGAATGATTATTCCTACTTTACTAATATTTGATCCTTTTGATTTTTGAAAGATTGAAATGGATGAAATTCTTAGCAATTATCAGTTTCATGAGAAGCTCAATGCAATGATTGTGGAATAACCTGAAGAAGAACATTGCAGGCCGTTGAAGCACTGGAGTCAGGAGACCGCAAAGTATCTATCAAAGCCAATACTTGAACCAAAACTCTTGCAATCAAGAAGGGGACATGCAAAATTGAAAGATACCCAGAGGGATCCTTCTCAATCAAAGCATGTTGAAAAGCATCTTAAGCAGGAAACAAGAATTAGAGGGGCACCAAATAAGAAAAGAAAAAAGATTGTAATTCTTTTCTTTTGTGAAATGTTCATTTTTTGGGTTTAATGAACTGATGATGATATGATAATGGAAGGGAATGAAAGTGAATTAGCTTTACTTGATTTGGAATTCAATTCCTCTTCAGAGGAAGAAGACTTGCAGGAAGCATAAACCAGAAGCTCATCTTTGGTGAGTATTGATGTGATTAATTAATGTTATTGGAATTTTGGCTGAGTTAGTTTTGATTATAGGAACCCAAATAGAAATACCTCAATCAAATACCTGAGAAATTACATAAGTTCTTGGTTGATTTTTGGGATCCAATTGGTGATGGAAATTGTGGATTTAAATTCATTTGGTAATTGCTTGGGTATGATGAAGATTTTTGTTTTAGAGTGAGGAAGGAAATTTTTGAAACATTGGAGAAACATGAAGCATGCTAAATTAAGATGCTTGGTGGTGCAAAAGAGGTAGAAAATATTAAACAAAGACTTGATGTTGAAGACATCAATGCAAAGATTCCCTCTTCAAAATGGCTGTCTAAGTTAGATATGGGTCAAATAATAGCAGGCACATACACAAGACCTATATGTTTGATTTCATTGGAGTCATTTTGTTCTTATACTCCAATGAAAAAATGAATTAATGATCAATCAGAGCCTATTTATATTTTCTTTGTCAACAATAATCACTGGGTTATAGTATTAATTGAGGTATAAATGATTCCAATCCCACCCATTATAGCAAAACCCTCTTCTTTAATTTCAAAGAAAGCTTCTGGTTGGGTTGGACATCTAAAAAATCAACTGCATGTTTTGGTGACCAATTTGGTGCACCTCAAGAAAACGTGTCAAAAAAATTCTGTTTATATGGGTACTCTCCTTTTTTTATATCTCCCAACTTCTTGTTTTCCTAGCGGTCTAGGAAGGGCCCCCAGGCAATCCAATTCCCAGATCCTCCATTCAATCCTTCCTTGTTGTGCTTGCGGCCCAAATTTTTGGCAAAGCGCAAGTGATCATCCTCATTGAAATCACCACCCTTATTGATCATCCCATCCCTCAAACCTTGTTTATGACTACCATCAATACCCCCATTCATCCATACCATTGGAGCCCTTAAACCCAGTCCTTGCTTCATCCCATTCAATCACCCGCAGCCACCATTTTTGCCTTTGCGCACTCTCAACCGCCTCCGCCAATTGCTACAACCATTGTTGATGGTTGTCTGCAAGTTCAAGATCCCACCATCCAAGCACTGTCATCATCCTCCTGTCAGCTTCCTCATGCAATGGAAGGCAATCTGTTTCTTGTGGCTGTTGGAGTTATTGCAAGCAGCCTGGGCTTGTCATCCTTGGTTAAACAGCAATGGACCCAGGGTATTGTTGTTGGCCATCCTCAAGATCCCACCGTCCATAGCTGTTGGTCATCTTCCTCTGCCCAATCATGCGACCACTGTCACCATCAATCATCCGCAACCGCTGTTGCAGATGTTCATCCCCCCCCCTACCGCTCATCTGCCAACCCACAGATGTTCATCTGCTGCCTGCCTCATCCTTGATGCGGGTTGGGTTTTGCTCTTTCTCATCCTTTTTTTTCATATGTCACAATTTTTTCTGTCACCATCATTGTTTTTTTTATTGTCATGACTATCATCTATAAAAAAAAAAAAATTTTTTTTTTCACTCTTGTTTGTAGTCATCCTCTTGTAAGTAGTCTACAGGGTCTCTTGCGCATACAAGTAGGAGCTCTCCCCTGCCTTTTTTCCAAAGGAATCCATATTATCATCAAATCCATCATCATCTAAGTAATCAATCCGTGGGGCCCTTCCCCTTTCCGAGCATCCTTGTTATCATTATGGCCAGCAATTAGCTTAGGCAAATGAGCAGTATTTAAAGCAAAAGAAATGCTGGACACCTTGCGTCAATAATTGCTTGATGGGCTCTCACAATGGGGGAATACATTGGATGATATTGTTGATGAATTCAATTGGATGATGAATGGATGATGGAAAACAGCAGGGAGAAGAGCTCCTTAAGTACAAAAGATTGGACTCTTGTGAAACCATGATACAACAAGCCAAAAGGCAAGTTTTCCTCCCCAAAAGAGCTCTACAGGCTCTACAGGCCTTTTTACTTGGTTTGGGCTACATCAGCCCACATGGCATCAGTCCCTGTACCCTTACAACCAGCCTATTCTGGTTATTTCTGGTGTTTCCACCTCAATGGGGCTGAATCAGCCCCTTAGCTGTTCAAAACCCTGGCTGGTTGTCTGTTACAACCAGCCCTGTTACTTATCTTAGCAATTTTACAGCCCTGGCCCCTCATATTGGCTAGGTGGGACCCAGGACTCACCTGAGTCAAACCAAAATCTCACCTGGGGGGGGGTGTAACCAGCGGACATGCCGCCCCCCTCCCTCTTTCTCTCAAATCCCTGGAGGGGGCGGTCAAATCCCCCTACCAGGGGCCCTTGGGGTCAATAACCCCAGGGCGTTGCTAGGGTAAGTTGGCTGGGGGGTGGTCCCAGCCCGTCGCTCCTCCCCCTTGGTAAAGGGGGGGGGGGGGAGAGTGCCCCTTCAATGGTGGGGGGCCCGATCAATTCCACCCCACCGCCGGTTGCCTTGATGCAACCGGCCTGGCCATCTCCTTCAGTGGGGGGGTGATCAAGTCCCCCCCACCATGACTGGTTTCTGGCTGGTTAAAACCAGCCAGCCCTCCCCCTCCCCCTTGCAATGGCAAGCAAGGGGAGGGGGAGGAGCCAGGACCACTAGCCCCGCGGCTGCCACCCAGCGTGGCAGCGGCAAGGATGGCCCTGCGCGGGCCGTCAGGCCCCATGGACAGGCCAAAGGCAAAAACAGCGGCCCCAATTAAGCTGCGACACGGGCAGCGGCCCCAATGGGCCGCTCCAAGCCCAAAAACTAAGTAAACCACACTTTGGGGGGCCAGTCTGTCTGGCCAAGTATGTCCAAAATAAACCTTGGGCCCAAACATGCCCATACAAGCCCATCTGGCTGTATTTGCCCATATACCTCACTGGGCCCGTTAGGGCCTGTGTACCAATAGGCCTTTTTCACGTGTTTTGAGGCCAGTTTCCCCAAATCCGTGACATCCAAACAGGCCTGTATGGTCCGTGTGAGTGTCCGATGGGCTGGAGAGGCCCATATGTGCATCCAATTTGGATTACAGTTATAGGTAGCACACACCTAAGTGCATACGTATTTTAACACACCCCCTTAATCCAAAAGGGGTGACATCTGCATGTTAGTCACAAAGCCTTGATTCTTTTTCCTATCTAAAGCCTTAGTCATGATATCTGCAATCAAGGCTCCAGTGGGCATGTACCTCAACACAATCTCCTTGCAGTTAACTGCATTGCAAATATAGTTATAGTGAACATTGATATGTTTTGTTCTTGAATGGAACACTTGGTTTTGTGCCAACGCAATGGCACTCTGGTTATCAGAATACAACAACAAAAACCCTTGTGGCTTATGTGTATCCTCTAAGACTTTTCTCAACCATTTTTCTTCCTGTGAAGCTGCTAAGTAAGCTCTATACTCAGCCTCTGTTGATGAAAGAATTATTTCCAACACCTTCTTGGACATACATGACACCAGATTCTTACCTAAGAAGAATACAAAACCACTTGTTGATTCCCTAGTGTTACCATCTGCACAACTTTCATTGGAATAACCAACCAAGTCAAAGTTTTCTGACTTTTTAAACAACAGTCCCAGACTGTGCGTTCCTTTAAGATACCTGATAACTCTCTTAAACGCTGACCAATTCCTAATGCTTGGCTTCTCTAAGTGTTGCAACAAGACAAAAATTGAAAAAGCAATATTGGGCCTTGTACACTGCCCCAAATAATTAAGCAATCCAATAGCTGACCTGTAGTCATTGCCAGATTGAACAAACTCCAGATAATCCTCATCTGTAGACTTCTCTAAACAAATTTTTGACTGCATGGGAGTACCAAACTCCTTTGCATCCTCTAAGCCATATTGCTTAAGGAGAGCTGCCACTTAATGGCTCTGGTCTAACTTAATACCATTCTTGCTCTTACTGAATTTCATTCCTAGCACCTGTTGTGCCAGACCAAGATCTTTTATCTTGAATTCCTTTTTGAGTGTCTCCGTGACTCGCTCTTTACCATTTCCAATAATGATGATTTCATCAACCCATACAAACAAAATTGCATCCTTTCTTACAAAAAGACAAGGGTTGGCGTCAGAATTCTTGAAACCAATCCGTATCATTTTCTCACTCATGGAATTATACCACAACCTAGCTGATTGCTTCAATCCATACAGGGATCTACACAGCTTGAGGACATATTCTGCCTTATCTGCTGAAAGAAAACTTCTAACACATATTTTCTTCATGGTTTCTGGTTTAGTCTCTACTAACCATTCACAAAAACCATCAGGGATTGACATATAAACAGTCTCCTCCTCTCCAAGTTTTGCATTCAAGTATGCTGTTACAAAATCAGCTTGTCTGATTTCTTCACCCAAATCTACTGCCAGAGCAATGATGTACCTGAAGTTGGACAGCCTTCCAGTTGGTGAGAAAGTTTCTTGGTAATCAATAACCTCTCTCTGCTTGAAGCCCTGTGCAAAGCATCTAGCTTTGAATCTTTTTAAAACTCAATTTGTGTCAAAATTCTTGTTTAACACCAATCTAGACCCCACAATGGTCTTTCCTTTTGGAAAAGAATCCCACTTAACCACTTCAAAGACACTATTATTTTCTAGAGAATCAAACTCCTCAAAAATAGCACTCTTCCAGTTGGCTCTCTCATCAGAATTCATAGCTTGGCCAAAGCTATTTGGGTTAACCCTGTTACCCATTTCTGAACTCAACTCCAGGACTTCATTGAGCATACACTGTTCCTGAAATGTTTCTTCCTCATATCCTGCGGCAGCATAATGGGACTTCCATTCCCCGTACCTATCAACTGGTACTCTAATACTACCACTCCTTCTAACTGGAGGTGGAGGCTCATCAGGTTCCAAATTAACAAACTCCCCTGAAGCGGGCACTGAACCCTCTGGTGGCACATCTGCCATCTTTTCATCTTCTGGAACTGCATGTTCCTCAGCCTTTGCTGGTGAAATAGGTGCTAATTCTATTTCTTGCTGTGACTTATTCACAAAAACATCTTCACTCCTTTTGAGTGGAAAGGTAATTTCATTGAATTTTACATCCCTACTACGTATAACCTTTCTTGTCCCCAGACAATAGATCCTATACAATTTACTTATTAAATCATAGCCTACAAGTTCCCCTGTTCTGGCTCTAGGTTCTAATTTTTGACCATCTCATTATGGTGGACACTATAATACACCAAGCACCCAATTGTTCTTAGTTGTGATGTTTTGGGGTACAAATTCCAAAACTGATAATGAGGACTCTTCCCATTAACACTGACAATGTTTTGCAACAGAAAGACTGTTCATATCAACTCAGCCCATAAGAAATTTGGTAGACCAGATTGAGACATAATAGTTCTGACCTTGTCCAGTAAAGTCCTATTTGTTCTCTCAACTATTCCATTATTTTGTGGAGTACTTGCAGTAGTGACTATATGAATGATACCATAATCTTTCAATAACATCTCAAACTCTTTACTCACAAATTCACCACCTCCATTGGTGATAACCCTCTTGATATTCTTCATTAGACCATTCTGTTTCCAGACTTTGAAGATTACAGAAACCTCCTCTGTTGTCTGATCCTTAGATTGAATTGGTTTAACTCAAACATAATTAGTTGAAGTATCAACTAAATTGATGAAGTATCTTGCCCCACCAAGGGACTCCAGTGTGGATTGCCCTGAAAAATCAATGGAAAATTCCTCTCTAGGAACATCAGTGCAATCTCTACTCTTTGAGAACACATTTCTAGTCCTAGCCCCTAAGGTACAACTCTCACAGTTGCTGTCCTTTACCTTATGGCTACTTCTGTTGTGAGCAACGGTGTTCAAAGCTGAGATTTTGAACAAGCTTGCACACAAAATCTTGTTCAGAAACTGTCAACTAAGAACAGTTCTCCCATTCATATCAGCAACAAACTTATCTTCTTTAAGATAACAAATCTGGAAACCTTTTTTCCACAACACTCCAAGGGACACCAGGTTATAAGGCAACTCTGGTATGTAGAACACTTTCTCAAAATAATTTTTGAAACCCAAGTGATTTGCAAGAATAACTTTTCCAATTCCTTTAATCTGAATTGTTCTGCCTTTCTGACCAATATTTACAACTCCATCATAATCACTAAGATTTGAAAATAAATTTGGTTCAAAGAACATGTGATCTGTACACCCAGAATCAATAAAAACAAGAACATCCTCCTTCAATCCTCCTAATAGGAAAGAAGCTTTATCAGTCACTGATAAGTTCTCATCTTTGAGGTTTAGATTACTCACTTCATAATCAATCAAGTCCATTTCTTGATCCTCATCAATTTTGGCCTTCTTGTTGGGGCCTTCTTCCCCAACAACCATTTCTGTTGGACCATCAAACACCACCATTGCAATGTTTTCAGTAGTGATATTGACCTCCTTGTCATTCTCTTTGGACTTCTTCATCTTCTTGGCCTGCTTGCAATCCTTAGCATAATGCCCCTTATTCTGACAATTATAGTATAAGACCTTGGAAAAATCCTTTTTTGCTTTCTTGCAAGATTTTCCAGTCTTTCCAAAAAGGGCTGTTCCAGAATCCCCTTTAATCTTGAACTGAAGATCATCCTTTTCAATACTTTTCAGCACATCCTCCTCCCCAGGAAGAGGATCCAATTGAGAAATAATTCTGACTAAAGAATCAAACTCCTTTTGTACCTTTTGAAGGATTAAGAGTGAAAAACACTCAGGATCCATGTTAAGTCCTGATGACTTAAACTTGGCTATGCTAGAACTAGCCTCTGTAAAAAACTGTTCACAATTCAAATATTTTAACTTGAAAAGTTTATTGAAAGCTATACCCTTCTGGTGAACAGAATCACCAGCATACTTGGACTTAAGCAACTTCCAAAGGATGCTGCCCCTGCTTCCCTCATCTTCCCTTAGAGTATTGGCAACCCATGTCACATGATTCTCATCAAGATGCCTAAGGATGAGATGATAAGACTTTTTCTCCACTGCCGAACTGATCAAAGTGTCATCTGCATCCATTATCCCCCACAGCAGATGTTATCCAGCTCACTATCAATAAGGACAGCCCAAGCATTGTAATTCTGACTGTTCAGAACTATCTTGGTGGAGCTAACATCAGGGATATAGGACATCTTCTTGGAAAACTTGATGTATTTGAGGTTCTCCAGAGTAAGGTACAAGGGTCTAGATGGCTTGGAAGTAATGATGATGTTGGTACTGATAATGTGTTATAATTATGGCCAGCAATTAGCTTAGGCAAATTAGCAGTATTTAAAGCAAAATAAATGCTGGAAAACTTGTGTCTATAATTGCTGATGGGCTCTCACAATGGGGCAATATGTTGGATGATATTGGTGATGAATTTGATTGGATGATGAATGGATGATGTAAAACAGCAGGGAGAAGAGCTCCTTAAGTACAAAAGATTGGCCTCTTGTGAGCCCATTATACAAGAAGCCAAAAGGCAAATTTTACGCCCCAATCGAGCTCTACAGGCTCTACAGGCCTTGTTACTTTGTTTGGGCTACATCAGCC
Source organism: Puccinia polysora (assembly GCA_025617555.3). NCBI lineage: Eukaryota > Fungi > Basidiomycota > Pucciniomycetes > Pucciniales > Pucciniaceae > Puccinia > Puccinia polysora. Next base: position 1,147,049 of record CM062613.1, read on the forward strand.
CACATGGCATCAGTCCCTGTACCCTTACAACCAGCCTATTCCGGTTATTTCTGGTGTTTCCACCTCAATGGGTCTGAATCAGCCCCTTAGCTGTTCAAAGCCCTGGCTGGTTGTCCGTCAAAACCAGCCCGGTTACTTATCTTAGCACTTGTACAGCCCTGGCCCCTCATATGGGCTAGGTGGGACCCAGGACTCATCTGAGTCCAACCAAAATCTCACCTGGGGGGGGGGTGTAACCAGCGGACATGCCTCCCCCCCCTCTTTCTCTCAAATCCCTGGAGGGGGCAGTCGAATCCCCCTACCAGGGGCCCTGGGGGTTGATACCCCCAGGGCGTTGCTACAGTAAGTGGGCTGGGGTGTGGTCAGGTCCCCTCCAGCCCATTGCTCCTCCCCCTTGGTAAAGGGGGGGGGGGAGAGTGCCCCTTCAATGGGGGGGGGGGGGGGGTGGTCAATTCCCCCCCACCGCCGGTTGCCTTGATGCGACTAGCCTGGCCATCTCCTTTGGTGGGGGGGTGATCAAGTCCCCCCCACCATGACTGCTTTCTGGCTGTTTACAACCAGCCAGCCCTCCCCCTCCCCCTCGCCATGGCAAGCGAGGGGAGGGGGAGGAGCTGGGACCACTAGCACTGCAGCAGCCGCAACAATGGCGCTGCGCGGGCCATTGGGCCCCATAGACAAGCTGAAGGCAAAAACAGCGGCCCCAAGCGGGCCGTGACACGGGCAGCAGCCCTGATCAGGCTGAAACACGGGCAGCGGCCCCATGGGCCGCTCCAAGCCCAAAAACTAAGTAAACCACACTTTGGCGGGCCAGCCTGTCTGGCCAAGTATGTCCAAAATAAACCTTGGGCCCAAACATGCCCATACAAGCCCATCTGGCTGTATTTGCCCATATACCTCACTGGGCCCGGTAGGGCCCATGTACCAATAGGCCTGTTTTGCGCGTTTTGAGGCCAGTTTCCCCAAATCCGTGACATCCACACAGGCCCGTATGGTCTGTGTGAGTGTCCAATGGGCCGGAGAGGCCCATATGTGCATCCCATTTGGATTACGTTTATACATAGCACACGCGTCAGTGCATACATATTTTAACAATCCTTATCCTGGGTATATCTTTTGATTTCCCATTGATCCTTTGAGCCTCAATACTCAAATGCTTGGATCCATCCTCTGTGACCTGATCCTTACCACCAACAAATAACCTTTCTGTTTCAAGAAGAACTTAATGGGTTGAATTATTGAGTGTGTTAAGCCACTCCTTTGATCCCTTTATATGAAAAATATGGTCTTGATCATTCATTTGATTGCTTTTCCGGAACCAGTCAGGTTTGACTGAGATTTTTCTTTAAGCTTGAAACCTGGAGTGTTAAACCTCAATTTATTTCTTTGAATTTAAATTCCGCCATGCTATTCTTGAGTCCCTTGAGAAGTGCTGGGTTATTCTTGTTTGAATCTGTTACTTCTTTGCTTCTAGAGACTCATAAAACAAATTGCTTTGTTTTTTAAAGCCACCCATAGTTATCTTGTACCCTTCAAGCGCTTGATTGCAGAGAGGTGGGCAGGTTCATTGAGAACCTGTAGGTTGATAGGGATTGAGTTGATCCTTCCTAATCTTCTGCTGACAAAAAGAGTTATAAGCTTGTGGGCATTGTTACTTACAACTTCCTTGTTCTATTGAACTCTGAACAAAACTTTGGCTTAATTTTTCAAGTATTTCACGCACCATCTTGTCTCAGATAGTGTTGTTTCCATTGCTACCAACTACTATCAACATTCATCCTTTTCATCAATTCCTTGTTTACAAGGTTCTGGAGCTTGATTCCGGTTAAATTTAAATGTTTTTTAACACTCAGGAGGGCAGCCTAAATAGCACCTTTTCCCCTCCACAGAACTTCCTCCAGCTCAGCACCATTTGGAGTCTTACATTTGGTCCCCCGGGCCAGGATCCAACCAGAAACCTTGGGATTTACAGTCCCAATTACATTTGGAATCAACTTTGAATTCCAATCTTATTTTATTTTTTTTCTGTTTCTCTTCTTCTCAGATCTGATCCATGGAGGCAACTTATCCAAGAAGTAATTCCTCCCAATTGTGCACTGCTTGGGCAAGATTCTTTTTTTTTTTGTGAAACCCTAATCTTGCCACACTTGTGAGCCACATTGGAAATCTGCTCTTTGTATCCTCTAGGAACTATGTTGTTAAAAATAGAATCTACTGGTACCTCCTCCTCTGTTTGTGCTAAGATTTTCAAGAGCAAACCCCAGAACAAGAACTTTGGTTTCAATGGGATAAATTTCAAACAATTCCTGGATTCTCTCAAAATGGCTGCGGAAGTGGATGGAGCTACCAAATACAATATGGCCTAAAAACTACGGTTCTTTATTTCCTCTGATGAAGTTACGGAAGTAATCAAGTCTTTAAATAAATTTGAGTCTCAGAAATGGACACTTCTAAAGGAAGGAATGCTGACATATTGGGGAAAAATGGACATAGATTGTTTTAGGCTACAGGACTTGGAAAATCTGGTTTCTCAGTGGATATCAAAGGATGGTATTTCTTCAGCCTCTGATTATCAATCTTTTAGGAAATGTTGGGATCATATCTAGTCTTATCTCCTCAGAAATGATCACATTGACACCTTGGAAAAATTTTAAGTCCCATTTTTCAAATATTTTTTGCTAGGAATCCAGGAGCAAATAAGGGAAAAATTAGTTAATTCTGGATCTATGATCACAACTATGGATAATTGTCTCAAGCTTCCAGCTTTACTTGTCCTTAGGGGTGCGGTGGATAAATTCATGAAAGTTCAAACTGCCCTAACCTTTGAGAAACCCTGCACCACTGAACCTGTTCCTGCTCCCCCATTTCCTGATTCCAAAAAAATAATGAGGAAAATGGAGGCCAGTTGTTGTCCTAAATGAAATCCTCAGGCCAACAAAGAAACAGAAACTATTAATAAAATCACAAAACTCCTCCAAGCTTTCAAAAAAAAAATGGATCAAAAGATTTCTGCTCTTGCTGCTCCCAAACCTTCTACTTCCGTTCCTAGATCCACTCTGGTTTGCTATTATTTTCATAGGGAAGGTCATGGAACTGGAAAATTCCCTCAACTCCAGAAGGATAGGAAGGAAAAGTTGGTGGAACAGAAGGGAAATATTTTTTTTATTCCTAATGGTGCTCAGATCCCTTTCAATTCATCACGTCCTATCCATCATGTGGTGGCCTCTTTCCAGTCATCTCTTCCTAATACAGCATCTTTGGCCTCTTGGTATTTTCAATCTTCCTGTGGTACCCTTCAACCATGGTATCCTCCAGCTTCTCTGGAGCTTATCAATCTGATACAGCTAGGAAACAAAATGAGGGACCCAAAGCTCACAAAGCTCCTCCTATGCCATTCACTATCCTTTGTAAAACGGTCAAATTTCAATCATCCCCTGAACCTCCTTCCTCTATGTTGGAAGACATAGATGTAGAAATGGAACCTCTGATGGAAATTTTTCAAAATCACACTGATCATTCTCCTGTTGCAGCACCCCAACCTACTGATCTTGTCATGATACCTGCTTCAACTGATCATCCTCCCTCCACCCAGCCCAAAGTTTGGTTCAAGAAGGGAATCTCTAAGGACCACCCCATTGCTGTGGAAGGGGTATTAAAGAAAATCTCTGATCTTAAAATCCCTGATTTATCTGTTGCTGAGCTCCTGTCAATTTTGCCTTCTGTTGCTGAAGGGATGAAGAAATGGGTCTCTCAATGATGTGTGGAAATTGGTCCTGAATAGTTGAAGGTTTCCTCTGGAATTTTATTTGAGGACGCCAGTAGAACTGATCCTTCCCTAGATTCTAACCTGTAATCTTGTCCACTTGGTTTTCTTCCTTGTTGTCTTGGCAAATTGGATAAAACGGTTTCTCTCATGGTCAATTCTGGTTCTCAACTTCACCTGATTTTGGATTCTATGGCCTGCAAACTCAAGCTCAGTCCTAGAGTTAGCTTCAACTCTGCGGCGTATGGTATTGGGAATCATTCTTGAAATTGAGTTGGTATTTCTGAAGATGTCCCGGTTTGAATTGGTTGAAATATTGTTGGAACCTGTAATTTTTGGATTACTTGTTTTGAAGGACCTATGATCTTGGGTTCACTGTTTTTAATTGATTTTGGTGCTACCTTGATTTTTTCTGATCAAGTTGGGGAGAAAATCCTTCTCCCTGATGCTGATGGAAGGAAGATTGAAGTTCCTCTCTTCTATTTGGATTCTGGTAATTGGGAAAGATATTTTCCTGGTCATCCTCCTAAATCAGTTCTAAAGGGGAAGCAAAAGGAAACTTTTTCCTCTCATTTTTCAGCCAATTAGTTGATTCTACTGATAGTTGTATTCCTTCCCAGCCTTGAACTCCAACTCAAGGGTCAAATCTCATTCCAGAGGATTATTTCACTTTTTTCTCATCATTTTCTTTTGATCTTAAAAGTATTAAAAATCAAAAACATGTCAAAATGAAAAATCCCAAAAATATTCCTTCTCTCTCTGTATCTGTGGTTTCTTCTTTTCCTTTTTCTCTTAATCCTGTTCAATCTTCTTTCCTTCCTGGTGTTAATCTCCACAATAATTATAAACTAGATCTGCTTTTTAATGGTTTTGGTATGAAGGAATATGGACTTCAGTGGAGGCACTTGGGGGTCAAAGTAAGTCCTCCCAATTATTCACCGCCAGGGCATTCTTCTTCCATCATTTTCAAAACTCTACCTTGTGCAACACTTTTGAGCAACATGTTATCCCTTGTTTTATGGAAAAGGCCCCCTTCAAGAACATTTCAGAAAATAGGAAGTGGAAAATTTTTGAACTTGGTCTTGGTTTTTGCAGTCAGGTCTTGTTGGTCAATGCTTGGAGGAAACAGGAACTTCTCTATTTTTCCACCAAGTATAAACCAGTTGCCAAAAAGTTCCAACCAGTCAAACAGCCTATGCCCCTCAATCTTAATGCTCCTCTCATGAGCCCTCCTTATCCTGTGATCCTTACTGTGATTTATATCAATCTCTTACTGTTCCCTTTATGCCTTGTGGTTTTGTCACTGAAGAACATCTGAATGTGGTCAACTTTGGTCCGGATGGATGGCTTCTTCCTGATGATTTTAATTTGAACAAAAATGTTTTATCTCCAAGGGAAAAGTCTATTTCCTTCTGTGAAGAAGAGAGTGGTCTCTTGAAAGAATCCTATGGTCTCCCTTACATCATCCCCATAGTTGAGCACAATATTTGGAAAAAGAAGAAGATTCCAATCCCTGCTGCTAAATTTGAAAAATTTATCAAGTTGATCTGCAAACAATTCTGCACTGGTCTATATGAAGAATCAACTTCCAGTTATTCCAGCCCTGTTTTCAGTGTCCTTAAAAGTAATGGTAAACTTAGAGTAGTTTACAATCTCCAACCTCTCAACAATGTTACAATTTAAGACTCTGGTGTTCCTCCTGCTACTGAAGAATTTGTGGAATCTTTTTCTGGGAGGGCTTGCTATGGTCTGGGGGAAATTATGGGTGGATATGAAAAACAATCTTTATATCCTATCTCTTTTCCTCTCACTAATTTTGATACTCCTCTTGGTTGATTTAAGCTTACTAAATTGCCTCAAGGTTCCACCAATTTGGTTTCAGTCTATCAGGCTCAGATGATATGGATCCTCCGGGATGAAATTCCTGATCATGCTGGTATCTTTATTGAAAATGGCGGAATTAATGTTCCAGTGTCTGATTATGATAATGAGCTCTTATCTTGGCATTCAGGGATTTTTCAATTGAATTGGGAATATGCTGCTACTTTGGAAAGGATTCTGTTTTGAATCAAGGAATTGGGCCTGACTGTTTCTGGATCCAAATTGGCTGCTTGTGTCCCTGCTCTGTAAATTTTTGGTCATGTGGTATGCAAGGAAGGGAGAAGGATGGCCCCATCCAAATTCAACAATATCATCTCTTGGATCTTTTCAATCAATCACACTGAAGTTAGAGGTTTTATAGGTGTTGTCACTTATTTCCAAATCTTCATTCAATCTTTATCCAAAATCTGTGCCCCTTTGCATTGTCTAACCAGGAAAGAAGCTGAATGGATTTGAACCCAAGATTGTGGAAATTATTTCCATTTGCTCAAAATTATTTTTTGTAAAGACATATTCTTGAAAAAGATCTCTTATGGACCTAGAGCTGGCAAGATCAAGCTGGCTGTTGATTCTAGTTATCAATCTGTTGGGGCTGTCCTTACTCAGGAAGATGAAAATGGTTGGTACCGTCCTGCTCTTTATGAATCTTTGTTATTTTAAGATGCAGAATCCAGATAATCTCAGCCAAAACTGGAACTCTGCGGCGTGGCTCAAATGCTGAAGAAACTTTGAACAGTCCTCTGGGGTCAACATTTCAAATTACAAGTAGACACTCAATCCATCATCAAGATGATCAATGCTCCCAGCCTTCCAAATTCTCCCATGGCTTGTTGGGTGGCTTTTATCCAGTTTTTCTCTTTTGATATTGTTCACAGGTCTAGAAATCTTTCACCATGCCTGATGTTTTATCTTGAGTTTCTTGGGGAGATGATGAATCAGATGCTGGAGTGGATTTTGACAAGGAGGAACCTATAATTCAACCTTTCTTCTCTTTCTCCTCTCAAGATTACTCTGGCTTTCAGAAGGTTTTCAGGCTTAAATTAGAGCAGTACCTTTCAACTCTCCAAAGTCCCCTTAATCTCTCTGCCAAAGAATTTTTATCTCTTAAAAGGAAGTCCTCTAATTTCTTTGTCCAAGTTTCTAGGCTTATGAAAAGAGGAAATCATTGTGCTCTTATTTTTGTTACTATCCCTTCTTAGCAAGATTCAATCCTAGAAAATCTCCATGAGGGTCTTGGTCATTGTGGAGAAACCAAAATGTATTGATGTATATCCAAACAATTCTGGTGGCCATCACTGAAGAAATCGGTCTCTCAATGGTGCCAGATTCGTGAAGTTTGTCAGAAATGTGATCTTGGGAGCCCAGCTAAAATCTTTTATCCTACTGGGGAGTCCACTGTCTTTGGAAGGATTGCAATGGATGTGGTTCATATTAAGGCAGTTAGTTCTAAGTATCTCATTGTGGCTAGAGATTATTTTTCTGGATGGTTTGAAGCAAAATTCCTTAAGAATCTCAGCTCTGAATCAGTGGCAGCTTTCCTTTATGAGAACTGGAAAATTTATTATGGCTTGGCTCAATCTTATTCTACTGATGGTGGCTCTGGATTTGGGGGCAAACTAGCTGAAATGATCCAATCACTTCCTGGACAACATTGGGTTACTACTCCTTATTATCCAGAAGGCCAAGGCATGGTGTAAAAATTCCATGCTCCTTTGAAGGCTGCTCTTGTCAAACTGGCTGGTGAGAGTGGAAAAAATTGTTTCAAATTTCTTCCTCTGTTTCTCCTCTCTGATTCAATCTCAACTAAACAAACCACTGGCTACTCACCTTATGAAATCATTTTTGGCCAGAGGTCTGTCCTTCCTCTTGATCTTGATTTGGATCTTTCCTGGTTATCTTGTTTCAGCAGGTTTCCTCAACCATTGATCTATTAGTTTCCAGATCCAAGCAACTGGATCAAGGTGAAGAAATTTTTGACAAAGCTTATCAGAAGATGATGGAATCAAGAGAAAAATCAGTTCAGTATTGGGAAGATAATCATGAAAATTGAATCAGGTATCCCTTAAATACTGGTGATCTAGTTTTGGCTTATAATCAATCCTTGGAGACTCAGTGGGGAAAGCTCTTTTCAAATTGTTGGAATGGTCCTTATTGGGTGTTTTGTCATTTCAGAGGTGCGTCCTACATTTTGGAAGAACTGGATGGTACTCAGTTGGCCAGAAGGTTCTCTGCTGATCAATTCAAGAGGTTTCATTGTTGTGGGGGCAATTTGGGGTCAAAGTAAGTTCTCCCAATTGTGCACCACCAGGGTCATTTTCTGCATTTTTGTTGTGAAACTCCACTGTATACCACATACGTGAGCACCTGGGACTGCCTCTTTGTTTTGCTCCTGCCACTTCTAGGGCTGTTTTGGATGGATCAAGATAATTTTCAACTTTTCAATCAATCTCAAGATCAAGAAATGGCCATTCTTCTGTCTCAAATTTCTTTTTATTCCTCCTTTTCTTAATATATTCAAACTCAAGATGCAGACAAGGGACAATCTGTAAGCTGGGGTGAGATGTGGTGACCAATTTGGTGCACCTCAAGAAAAGGTGGCAAAAAAAAATCTGCTGCTATGGGCACTCTCCTTCTTTTCCATCTCCCAACTTCTTGTTGTCCTATTGGTCTAGGAAGGGCCTCCAGGCACTCCAATTCCCAGATCTTCTGCTCAATTCCTCCTTGTTGCGCTTTCAGCCAGAATTTTTGGCCAAGCGCAAGTGATCATCCTCATACTCAACAAAATCCTCATTGACATCACCACCCTTATTGATCATCCCATCCCTCAAAACTTGTTGATGACTACCATCACTACCCCTTGATCATCCATCCCATTGGCCCCCTTTGAGCCAGTCCTTGCTTCATCTCATCCAATCACCCGCAGCCACCATTGTTGCCTTTGCGCACTCTCAACTGCCTCCGCCAATTGCTACAACTGCTGTTGATGGTCATCTTCCAGTTCAAAATCCCACCATCCAAGCACCCCCATCATCCTCCCATCAGCTTCCTCATCCAACACACAGCAAGCTGTTTCTTGCAGCCATTGGTGTTGTTTCAAGCACCCCACACTTGTCACCCTTGGTTTGATGGCAATTTGGTAGTCCAAACCTGTCCTATAGCCATAAGACTCACTATTCTAGTGTAAAAATGGCTCAAACCCTCAAATTAACCTCAGAAATGGATTTTACATCACAAATAACCTATAGTCACTCAGCCAAAGTACCCCTCTATCCCTCATGGATTAGAAGATACAGTCCAACAAACCTCCAACTGTGACAAACTCATACCCAACCAGGTGTCACATCTCTGTAGAAGACATAAGACATACCTTGTAAACCCTCAAGTACATACCATCAACAGCTTACCCTCAACACCAGGACCATACAACCCTGTCACCTCAGCCAGAATACAGCAATACAGGTACAGGAGGAATTGCAATCTGTCAGACCCTGTCACCTCATCCAGAATACATCAATACAGACATAGGAGTCAGTGAAACTAGTCCAGATCCAGTCACCTCATCAGCATAAAGAAATACAGATCCAGGAGGAAGTGCAACCACTCCAGATCCAGTACATACAAAGATACAGGTACAGGAGGAAGTGCAAGCAGTCAGAACCAATCACCCAACCCAGAGTACAGGGACAATATACATACAAGAGGTTGTGCAGGAGCAATAAAGGAACAATATATGCAGGAGGAAGTCAGAACACTCTCAAGCAGAACCAAACAAGCACGCAAATATCCATACAAGAGGCTGTGCAGAAGTATACAGGAGCAATATATGCAGGAGGAAACCAAACCAGTCTCAAGAAGAACCAAACAAACATGCAAATACACATACAGGAGGCTGTGCAGAAGTATAAAGGAGCAATATAGGCAGGAGGAAGTCAGACCAGACTCAGCCAGAACCAAACAGACCACCATTATTGCACAGAAATACATGTAGGTAGAATCAAGTAGCACTAAACAAACCACCAGTAAATCACAGCAATTTAACTGATCAGCACTTCACAGCAGTTTATGCAGGGCTGTGCATGCATGAAGCCCCTGTACCAGCCTTTTTCCAACCAGCAGAAATGCCTCATGTAACTGTGCAAGCTTTTCCCCACCAGCAAAAATTTCTCATGAAATTGTATCTCACTGTTCCTCACCAGGACAGGGAGAACCCTCAGGGGAAGCCTTGAGCACCCCTGGGGGCAGGAATTTTCTATTTAAGGAGGGACTCTCTGCCCTATCCAAGTTGTATCATCATGCCATCTGGCTTATCCTATAAACCCATCTCATGCCATCTGAGCACTCACCTACCCCAATCCAACCCATTGATCTGTGGTACCTACCCAGATACCTATTAGTAGTGAACAAATTATAAAGAAACAGGAAATCAGCGACCAAGTTATAACCCATTGTTAACCAATTAAACCACCTACCAGGTGCTTTAATAAGGGTTCTTCTGTGAACTAAATATTCAGCACCAAATTAAAAAGCAACCACCCTTCAATAAATAAATAAACCTTATAAAGAAAGAGAACACAGCAAAAAGAAACCACCAACCTTTCCTCTACCCAGCCCCCTGTGGGTAAACCCATCCTTGGTTACTCTGCCAAACCATCCCTTTGATAAAACCATTGAACCCTTTAATATTGGGATATTGGTTAAGGTCAAATATATCTGATCAAACATTAAACAATAATTCAATAAATCTGGTCCATTCTTCAACAAATCCTACCAATAAAAGTTAATTATTAATCTAGGTCTGATCTGAGACATATATTAAGTCTCAAAGAAACCAGAAATTAATTTAAATAAATTATTGTGCAGACTTACTGTAGTACTAGAAGGGAAAGAAATTCAAAACCACTCTAAGTCTTGCTAATGCTCTAAAGTAGTAGAAGTGATACTAAATTCCCCTTCAAGGACTGCCAGAAAGCCATCTTCTACTTTATTTATATAATTTCACAAGAGTCTCTACAGAAATGGACCTGCCATATTTTTTTCAGCCATCCTCAAGATCCCACCCTTCATTTCTGTTGGTCATCCTCCTCTGCCCAATCATGCAACCCCTTTTTCCATCAATCATCCACAACCGCCATCACGGATGTTCATCCCCCCCTACCGCCCATCTTCCAACACGCAGATGTTCATCTGCTTCCCGCCTCATCCTTGATGCAGGTTGGTTTTTGTTCTTTCTCATCCTTTTTTTCACATGTCATTATTTTTTCTGTCACCATCATTGTTTTTTTATTGTCATGACTATCATCTATAAAAAAAATCCACTCTCATTTGTAGTCATCCTCTCATAAGTAGTCTACAGGGTCTATTGCCCATAAAAGGAGGGGCTTTCCCCTGCCTTTTTTACCAAGGAATCCATCTTATCATCATCTAAGTAATTAATCGGTGGGGCCCTTCCCCTTTCTGAGCATCCTTATCCTGGGTATATCTTTTGATTTTGGCTTGATCCTTTGAGCCTCAATACTCAAATCCTTTGATCTGTCCTCTGTGATCTAATCCTTATCACCAACCAATAACGTTGCTGGTTGAAGAAGAATTTATTGGGTTGAATTCTTGAGTTTTTTAAGCCACTCCTTTGATCCCTTTCTCTGCCCACTTTGGTATTGATCATTCATTTGATTGCCTTTCTGGAAACAGTGAGGTTTGCCTGAGAGTTTTCTTTAAGCTTGAAACCTGGAGTGTTAAACCTCCATTTATTTCTTTGAATTTAAATTCCGCCATGCTATTCTTGAGTCCCTTGAGAATTTCTTGGTTATTCTTATTTGAATCTGTTACTGCTTTGCTTCTAGAGCTTCATAAAACAAATTTCTGTGTTTTGTACAGCCACCCACAGTTATCTGGTACCCTTCAAGCACTTGATTGAGGAGAGTTGGTCAGGTTCATTGAGAACCTGGAGGTTGGTTGGGATTGAGTTGATCCTTCCTAATCTTCTGCTGACAAAAAGAGTTATTAGCTTGTGGGCATTGTTACTTACAACTGCCTTGTTCTATTGAACTCTGAACAAAACTTTGGATTGATTTTCAAGTATTTCACGCACCATCTTGTCTCAGATAGTGTTGTTTCCAATGCTACCAACTACTATCAACATTCATCCTTTTCATCAATTCCTTGTTTACAAGGTTCTGGATCTTGATTCTGGTTACATTTAAATGTTTTTTAACACTCAGGAGGGCAGCCTAAACAGCACCTTTTCCCCTCCATAGAACTGCCTCTGGATCAGCACCTTTTGGAGTCTTACAATGTGTATTCTAGATTATAGAATTCAATTGTAGAGATCATTTTATCATTGGGTTTCCATATGAATTTTAATTCTGATGCAGCTAACTTTTAATTCTATTAATATAAAGGGTTTTCACATTTTGAACATCATTATGTTGGGTGATTTGATTTAAAATCATTATGATGAGTGTTTTGAATTAGATTTCTTCATAATTCACTTCAACTTGTGTGGGGATGATCCCATCATAAGGAGTATTTCTACTTCTTGTGATGAGATCAGCTTAACACAAGTTGAACTTTCTTTTTGGTGCTTCTAATTTAGTGCTGTTCAAGTTACTTGTCTTTTTTCTTTTGGGGTTTTGACTTTAGGTCTTTTCAAGTGACTTTTCTTTCTTTTTGGTGTTTTTACATTAGGGCTTGTAAAGTGAATTGTATTTTTTTTTTGGTGTTTTAACTTTAGGGCTCGTCAAGTTGAACTTGCACTTTTTGGCACTTTTACTTTGGGGCTAGTCAAGTTGAACTTGTATTTTTTTGGAAATTATACTTTAGGACTGCTCCACAGACTATTTCATTGTTTATTTAATATTTGGTTTTCTTTAGTTTTCCTTATTTATTGTCACTTATTTTTAGTTTATTGCTCCTTTTGAGCACAAAATCAACATTTTTCAATTTCTGATTTTTTTTTTTGTATTTTTATTTAGTTTATTTTAGCATTTTATTTGTTTTATTTGATTTTATTTTATTATTTTTTTGGCCCACAACACTTGAAAAAATGTGGCACATAAAATGACTACATTCAAGTTTTGTACACACCCAAACGGCTTGAATGTAGTTGAGTGTAGTGCCACACCACCTGGGATGTTGTTTGGGGGCTTCACAACTACACTTGAGTCATAACGCCGCTAAAAAACTACATTTTGGCCATGAATCTATCATCACCCATTAAATAAAAAATGAAATAGTCTATGAACCAGCCCCTAAGTAAAAACAGCACAAGAAGGAGTCTATGGACCAGCCCTAAAGTAAAAATTCCAAAAAATACAAGTTCAAATTGAGTAGCCCTGAATTAAAAAAATCAAGAAAGACTCCTATCAATTCCACCTTAATGCACAGGCCCTAAAGCAAAAACACCAAAAAAAAATTCAACTTGTGTTAAGCTGATCCCATCAAAAGAAGTAAAAATACTAATTATGATGGGATCAGCTCAGCACAAGTTGAACTGACTTACCAATAAAATCACATTCAAAAAACTCAAATTAATGATGTTAACTCAAAACACTCGACACAATGATGTTCAAAATTTGTTAACCTTTATATTAATAGAATTACAAGATCAGCATCAGAACACAAACCCAAATGATGAAATTGAGATGATGTTTATAACTTAGGATACAACTTAATTTGATCTTTTAGATCATCAACCCAAACAGAAGCTTCTTTAGAATTAAAAGGAGGAGGTTTGCAAACAATGGGTGGGATTGGAATCATTTCTCCCTCAAGTAAAAGCTGGACCCAGTGATTATTTTTGACAAAGCAAATGAAGATGGCATCTGATTTAATCTTTACACCCATTTTCATAGGACTATAAGTAAAAACTAAATCCAATGGAATGAAACATATTGGTCTTCCATAAGTATCAGCACTTAATTGGCCCATGTCAAGCTTTGAAAGCCATTTTGAAGAGGGAATCTTTTACTTTATTTCATTAACATGAATTCTTTTTTCTATCTTTTCAAAGTCTTTAATTCCACCAAGGACCTTAGAATAGCATGCTTTATGTTTAATCAATGTTTCAATAATTTCCTTTTGTACTTGAAACCATCCATGATCATCATACCCAAGTGATTTTGCAATGACTCTAAATCCACAATTCCTATCACCAACAAGATCCCAAAGCTCCCCCAAAACTTATGTAATTTCTCAGGTCTTTGATTGAGTTAATTCACTTTTGTTTCCTAAAATCAAAAATTACTTAGCCGGAATTCTAATCCCATTAAAGAAATTGATACTCACAAAAGATGAGCTTCTGTTTGACCACTCCATTGCTTCATCTTCCTTGGAAAAGGATTCTGATTCTAAATGAAGGGAGCCTAATTCACTTTCATTCTCTTGCTCTGAATTATGAAATTCAGATGAAGATCCTTCCTTGCACTACAGAAAACGTTTTCCCATCAGTTCATGAAACCATAAAAATGAACACTCAAAATAATAGACTTACTATCTTTGGTCTTTTTGGATCCCTTTTAACCCTTTTTTCCCTCTTAATTTATTTTTCAGTGTGTTCAAATTTTGAAATTTCACAACAAGTCACTTTCATTTTTTGTCAAGTGCAGCTGGACTGTAAGGACTTTTGCCCATTCCTTGGCTTTGAAATCATATTTGCTGTAAAATTGACCACAGAATTTGAAATCTTCTATCTAACTTGTTAAGGTTGTCCCATAAGCATTTAATTCAACTTGTTGAAAAATTGGAATTCTTCAGGCACTGGATCTGTGCCATTCTTTCAAAAAGAAAAACAATAATTAATATTTCAATCCTACAATTGATGTCAATCCTACAATTGGTACCCTTCACAAAACCCAAAAACTAACTTACTTCACTGGAAGTGTCATAGTTTAACGACCACTGGTGATGAAAATCCTCAGGCACAACGGATCCTCTTGATGCTAGTATTTCACCCAAAATGTGGGAACACAGCAAGCCCATCATTTTTGAATAAGACTTTGAGCACAACTTGCAATCATGGTTGTACTTTAAATTTTTGAATTGCTTGCAAATGAGTTTAATTGCCTCAATTGAAAATTTGTAAGCCAAAGTCAAAATTGTGGGAGTACTGGACCATGCCATAGTCTCCATATCTGTTCTATCTTCTCACTCTTTCCTTTTTTCTCTTCTATTTATTTTGTCTCTTCTATTTCTCTAATTAACTCTGTTTCATCTTTCCTCTGCTACCACATCCTCCTCATATGTCACACCTGGAACATGTCTAGAATGAGTCTTTCCCAATCCCTACACCTGCGGTCTGCTCACTCTCATATTCTCATGTACTTACCATGTCACGTCATACGTGACATCTCCACTGCTAGTGTTTACCTGAGGGCAGAGCACAGGCAAGTAGAAGGACTCTCTTCCCTCATACTTCTATCTTTCCTATCACTCAACTGTCCCTCAGGTAAGTCTGTGTTCTGTTGTTGTCTGTTTCCATCCTTTCTCTATTTTATCTTAACTCATGAAAATATCCTTCTATCTTTGCTCTCACTCAACTTTCCCTCAGTTCAACAGGTTATGAGCCCAGAGACGTAAACCAAGACCCAATAAATACTCCACTGAATCACATCTTCTAGAAGGATCCAACACCTAGCGTGTTGTTAATATTTATCAGCAATGGATGAAAATCACTCTCACCCAGTCATGAGAACCTTGTTGATTATTCCTCTAAGCTCACCAGGATCAGAATCCAACTATCTGGACTGGGCCATGATCTTCAGAATTCATTTCCGCGCTTCTGGCATTGGATACCTACTCAATGCAACCAATGAAAAACCAAATCAAGAAATGTGGCTAAGAGATAATCTGGCTTTATGTTCCTTTATATCAAGATCAATCAACTCCTCAAATTTCTGGTTCATAAGAAAGCACAAATAAAGTGCCATTGGAATCTTGAACTCACTTTGCAACACACTCCAAGACCACTCATCAGGTGGACAAATGTACTGGCTCAGAAAACTTCTCCTCACTTGATTGAATGACAAGGAAATGACCACGCACCTTACCAAGATAGTCTCATACGGAGAAAAACTCTTGTCATTGATTACTCCCAAAAACCCCTCACCACAGTTGATCTCCAGTTTAATTCCATTCTCCTTGCACTCCCAGACAACTGGCTAGGATGTGTTTTGAGCATGATGAATGAAGATTCTGTACCCTCATCAAGGCTCATAAACGCACTCAAGCAAGAACATCTCAGACATCAAAACAGAAATGAAGACTCACTCATAGTGAACTCCGCTAAATCTTTATCCAACACTAGACCGCCAAATAAACCCCAATGGGACAGACCAAACTCCCCAAGAATCTATTACTTCACCCACTGCAAGATTGAGATAAACTCTTTTTCAAGGTTTCCCAAGGTACATGAAGCCCTCAAATGCTCAAAAAGAAACAAGCAAATCCAAAGACCACTTCAAAACCCACCAAACTCAAAAAAAGCAAACACAACAGTGGCATTTGAAGATAAAAAAGATGACTTCTCCAAATCCAAAGTAATCATACACGCCGGTTATGCAAATTGTAACCTTACAATATCCA
This sequence comes from Puccinia polysora, assembly GCA_025617555.3. Lineage (NCBI taxonomy): Eukaryota > Fungi > Basidiomycota > Pucciniomycetes > Pucciniales > Pucciniaceae > Puccinia > Puccinia polysora. The sequence goes on from CM062613.1 coordinate 1,163,268, forward strand.
ACACATCAATTGTTGGGCATTTCAATCTGGACTAAGGTTGTACCTTGTCCATGAAACCATTATACTGGCAGGTAGAAAACAAGAAACCAAAAAACACACCCATACATCTGGCCAATGGGACATCTATCTCAGCAAATATGGAGGGAACACTCAAACTCACCTTTTCAAAAATCAAGGCTCTGCATGTTCCAAACCTACAAGAACCCCTACTCTCCATCTCAAGTCTGTGCAATTCCGGGTACACATTCATCTTCACAGCCAATGGGTGTGAAATCCACAAAGGTGCAAACATCACCAACAAAGAAACACCCGTTGCCACTGGCTACAGGAAATCAAATATTTCCTACCTTTCCAGAGGGAAAGTAAGGCATGAAGAATCAGTCTCTTCTAGCGTCTCAAGCCTGTCTGATAACTCACTTTTTGGGTATCACTGCAGATACTCTCATCTCAACCTGAAGTCACTGCAAAAACTTTTTAAATTGCACAACATTACCCCTCTTGTCAGTAACAAACAGGAAGTTATGCAGTGCACCACGTGCATCCAATCCAAGATGTCAAGAACACCTTTCCATTCCAGACTCCTCTACCATTCAAATCTCCCTGGTCAGATCATACACTTGGACCTATGCACCTTTGAAACAACATCTAGAGAGGATTACACTATTTTGTCACCTTCATCAACAACTGCAAAAAAGCCCTATTGGATTACCTGGTGCAACAAAAATCCAATGTACTCAAATGCACAAAACTTTTCTTTTGTTTCTTTGAAAATCAATTCCATTCTTCTGTTTCCTCCCTGCAAACAGACAATGGAGCCGATTATGTAAGCAAGAAAATGAAAACATTCTTATCTACTAGAGGCATTGTCCACAAACCTACCCCACCTCACTCACCGCAGCTCAATGGTGTTGCCAAATGGTTGAATCGGACTATCCTGAACCTCATTTTCTCCTCCCTGCTGTCCTCCCGCCTTCCCAAGTCCTACTGGGCCAATTCTCTCTGTCACTCTCTTTTCTTGTTCAACTCTTTCCCATGAAAGGCCCCCCAGGGATTCACCTCTCCCAACTCCATTCTAAAACAGGATGATGTACCACCTTCCTACCTCCATCCCTTTGGATTCCTTACCTGGTACAAAGTTCCCCAGCACGACAGGAAGAAACTCTCCCCCAAGCTTGACCCACCATCCTCCTGTCCTACCTCACCCAAGGAAAAGGGTATTGTCTCTTGAACCTTGGCAGGAAGAAGGTTGTGAAATCACAAGACTGCATCTTCAACAACACAACCTTTCCCTATGGGTTTGCTACCCAGGACGCATCCAAAAATTGTCCCCCCATATTCTATGAAGTTCCCTGGCTACCTACTCCCCCCCCTTTTCCTTCCATCCCTTCCCCCCCATCCGCGTCAACCCCCATTCCCCATGCCATCTCCAACTGTGCTCCTCGGCCATTGGTTCCACCCCTCATCTCAAACCCTTCCACCCCTATCCCTCCTGGTTCCCATCCTCTTCTGGATGCCGCTCCTCTGTCCCTCTCCAAACCCGCCGCCACGCCCACCAATTACGCACCTCTCCCTCTCCATGGCTGGCATCCTCCCCGTTGTCACCACTCATCCAATGGGTTGGTGTTCCCCCCCCCCCCATGTCTCCCTATCTCCAATTCCCTGCCTGCCTCCCCTGCCCCTCCTCCTTCAGTGTCCGTCTCCCCACCTGCCTCCCCTTCCCCCCGTCTCCCTTTCCTCTCCACCAGGCACACTTTTCCTCCGTCCCGCTTTGTAAATTTCTTGCAATCTGCATCCGTCAAGGTCAATCTCACCGCGCCCAAAAAATGGAAGCAACTCATGTGATTGCCTCATTGAAACCGGTAGATTTTGTTGGCACAGGAAGAAATCTTGTCCCTCCACTGCATGAAGACCTGGGTCCTGGTTCCGCCTCCTTGTGGCGGCAAATTTTTCCGGTGCAAATGGATCTTTAAGGTCAAGCGTTGGGAAGATGGATCAATAATCAAGCTGAAGGCCTGTCTTGTTGCAATGGGCTTCTCTCAAGTCCATGGCCTGGATTTCTCAGAGGTTTTTTCTCCTACGCTCCGCCTAGAAACCTTAAGCCTTCTCCTGAGCTTGCTTGGGACCAAGGGCTGGGTTGGTGGCCAGGTTTACTTCAAGACAGCTTTTCTGAATGGGTGCCTTGATGAACCATTTTACATGTCTCAACCCCCTGGCTTTGAGGATCCCAAACAACCGGACTGGTTCTGTAAGGTTTTGAGGGCCATCTACAGCCTAAAGCAGTCCCCCCGCTAATGGAACATTGAACTGAACTCCGCACTCCTTTCCATTGGTCTGACCCGCTCCTCTTACAACCCCTCCCTTTATTTCAAAATCTCCAAAGGCTCCCTAATTGGCTCCATAAATGCTCATGTTGACAATCTTGCAATTGTTGGCACCCCCAATTTTGTCACATCTTTCATCTCCAACATTGGAAGCCGTTTCCCAATTGGTGCTGACAAAGATCTGTCTCTTTTTCTCTCAATCTCCATCCATCAACATATTTCTTCTCAAACAGTCTCCATTGGCCAAGAAAACTACATCTTCTCCATTGTCTCCTCCTTTCAATCCAACGGGTGTCTCTTCTCTGACCAAAGCGCAATTCAAGCTATTGTCCAGGCGGGTCTTGACCACTCCTGAGTCTCCCCCTCACTATAACCAACTCATTGGCTCCCTGCTCTGGATATCCCAGTTCACTTGTCAACCACCCCCCCCCTTCAACCAATGGATGGGAAAATCAACCGGCCACCTCCCTTTGACCAACTGACCAGCCAGCTCTCCCCCCTTTGTCAGCTGACCAACCAGCCCCCCCCTTTGACCAAATGTTGCCAGCCAATCTTTCATGATTTCTCACCCCCCAAGCTTCTGCCGCAACCTCTCAACTTGGCTCCCGGTGTGAATATTCCAAATCTGAAGCTTCAACTTTGACCATCCCTCAGCTTGCACGTATCACCTTGACTCCAATTTGATTCCATCTGATTCTCCATTTTTTCCACATCCCCTTCTTGACATCTACTCCCAACTTCTCCCTTGGCTCCACCTTTGCTTCCATCCTAACCACACTCTTCCTCTCAATTTTGCCATTATCTTCACGCAACAAAAGACCTCCATCTTACTCTTGGAGGGTCCAATCTTGCCTTTGTTGGTTACTCCAACTCTGACTGGTCCAAAGATTGCAACAATCAGCAGTCTATCTCTGGATAAACCTTTGGTCTTGGCTCCGGCGCTATCTCTTGGCGGTCTAAGAAGCAACCAAATGTCTCCTTGTCCAGCTCCAAAGCAGAATACAAGGCCCTCTGGGACTCCTACAAAGAGGGCCTCTGGCTGCGGAACCTGATGTGTGAGCTCCGCCTGCGTGAAAACTCCCCCGTTCCCCTGTTTGTCAACAACGTAGGGGCCAAATCCCTTGCGCAGAAACCTGAACATCACTCCTTTACAAAGCACATTGACGCCCGCCATCACTTTATTTGTGAGTGTGTCACCCGCAACGTTTTTGAAGTTCACCACATTGGGACAAAAGGTATGATTGCTGATATGCTAACCAAGCCGCTGTCTTGTGTTCTTCTGCGCACTCATCAGGGCCTTTTTGGCCTCACTGGTGGTGGTTAGCAAGGGGGGGTGTTGTAGTACTTGACCATTCCACAGTCTCCATATCTGTTCTATCTTCTCACTCTTTCCTTTTTTCTCTTCTATTTATTTTTTCTCTTCTATTTCTCTAATTCACTCTGTTTCATCTTTCCTCTGCTACCACATCCTCCTCATATGTCACACCTGGAACATGTCTAGAATGAGTCTTTCCCAATCCCTACACCCGTGGTCTGCTCACTCTCATCTCCTCATGTACTTACCATGTCACGTCATATGTGAAATCTCCACTGCTAGTGTCTACCTGAGGGTAGAGCACAAGCAAGTAGAAGGACTCTCTTCCCTCATCCTTCTATCTTTACTCTCACTCAACTGTCTCTCAGGTAAGTCTGTGTTCTTTTCTTGTCTTTTTCCATCCTTTCTCTATTTCATCTTAACTCATGAAATTATCCTTCTATCTTTACTCTCACTCAACTGTCCCTCAGTTCAACAAAAATTTCTTTTGGAAGAACAGTTTATAACTTTATTTGAGAGTTTTTAAGTGATGCATGCACTGATTGGACCCGGCTTTCAATGGTTGCTTCCAGGGTTTTCCCCAAATCTACAATGTTTCCCAAAGATCCCCCCATTAATCATTTTAAAGTAGCATGGGCCCCTTCTATCCAAGAAATTGTTTTATTTTCAAATTCTAGGTTGACACAAGTCCACACTGTTACAACATTCTCTTTGATAGGTAAAATGTTCTTTTCCATATACTTGATCACATCCTCACAGTCTTCCAAGAAACACTGTGTACAAGTTCCAACATCAGCATTCCCAGAATAAATGAAAATAAGAATCCATAAATTGTCCTACTCTTAGTTCTGCATCATTGAATTCTGTCTCCCCCTTGGTTCTAGAGGCCCCATATTTTTTCCAAAGATTCATAAAAATTTGCCATCCTTCATCATCATTACTGAAACAAATTTTAAAAATTTTCTTGAATACTGTTAGACAATTGCCAGGAGCATGAGTTCCTGGATGACTCAGGGAGCCTATTTTCTCTAGCACAAGTCAGATATTTTTCACAGTCTGTCACAAAGACTTTGGGAAGCCTTGTGGTATCATAAGCCAACTCCTTTAATGTATTCAAAGCCCAACTGTAGAACTCAAACACTTCTTTTGTTATAAAAACAAAAGCCTTTGTAAAAGCTTTCTTGCTGGCTTTTATTCCTACAGCATGCAATAGAGGGATTTTGTACCTATTTTGCTTATAATTACAATCCAACAAAGCAATACCATGGTATTTTTTTCAAAGTTTCATATACTCAGGATGATCCAAGTAAAGGACCTCTAAATGAACCTCTCCACCAAACTTTGACCTGTAAACCTACTGGGTTTCCTGGAGCATTTCAAAAAGAGTGTCCATAACACCTTTCCCATCAAGTTCTTCTTGCTTTAACTTCTGCTTAGTGTTATAGATTGTTCTATGATCAATTTATTCTCCACCATCAATCTTGCTCACTTTTCTTTTGATTTTAATTGTATTTAACCCATCTTTCATGCCTTCTCCAAGTTGATCCAAGGCTTGACCAGAGATTATCCTCAGTTGAGGAAGAACTGAGGGGATTTCAGATGGTTGATGATTTTGTAGGCCATTTATAATGGAGAGATACTACCTGGGATCTGCTACTGTACAAATTTCTTGCATCATGAATTGACACCCCACCTTCCTTGTGTGAGTTTGCCTTTGACTTTTGTTGATGCAAGGCGCTTCATATACCCAAATTCTATCACATGCTAGATCCACATATTTATCCTTCTTTGAATTTAAATTTGTCAATGCTTACCCATGCATGGATTCCCATTTTTGACAATAAATATCAGATTCTTTCCTACTAGCAAAGGCTACCACAGGAGGAGGGTCAAGGGGTTCTGGCACATCTCAGTTACATAGTTACCCCCCACATGGTTACGTTAGTATTGATCCAGCCAGATCCTTCTCATTCAAATGAAATATGAAATGTGACCCACCACCTTTAGTCAATTCCAGTTGCGAAGAAACATCTTTTTCCTCTATTTGAACCCTAGACAAGGATGAAATTGGGGCTTCCAATTTTTTCTTTTTCAACTCCCTACCCAAATCCCTAGATTCCGACAAACATTTGTTGAGAATACTTTTAATTAAGTCGCTTAACATAGCCAAGTTTAAAACAGGCAGGCTTGGGCTTGCCACTGTTCCTATGAACAAAAAGAATTAAACAGAAATTTAGTACTCAATTAAATTTTCAATTCAACAAATTCAAAAGTTTGCTCAATTTTGGATTGAGAAAAATAAATTGATCAAATGGGTGTGTTGTGTGTGTATGCGGTTTTTCCAATAGGCAGATTGTTTTAATCCCATGTTTATTTTTGTGTTCCAATAATAGTCCTGAATAGTATGCCAAATCCACAAATTTGCATTGAGGGCACTCAAATGTGGTCCAGGGGTTCCTAGGTACCCCAATTCCCCTTTCAAATGTCCCATTTGTGGTTATTTTGCCCCAAATGGGTCAGGATAACCAGCCCAACCCCTTCTCACAACTTGCATATCCCCCATAGAGCTTCAAACACCAAATCGCAACTCAAAAAGGGCTGTGAGCCCCCAATTGCAACCCTTTTGGAGTTGCAATTGGGGGCTTGAAAATCCCCGGGGGATGCACAATTTGTGGGTGACTTTTCCAACTACTTGTGGAGCTGTGAGTTTCCATTCACAAGGCATATGGGTTGTGAATGGTGATTCACGCCCTTTTTCAACCCATAGGTTGAAAATTTAACATTGGCATAAAAAAATTTAAAAAAAATTGTGAAAATTTCACAACTCCAGGGACATGAATGCACATTCATGGCCATATGAATAAATCAAAATAAACAATTAAAAAGTCTTAAAATTCAAAAAATTGTTCCCAAAAAAAATTAAAATGGGTAAATAGAAATTAAAAGGAACAATTTCCATGAAATACAGCCCTGAAGCAATATAATATTTGAATAAAATAAAAGAAAACACCTCAATGGACTAGCCCTAAATTTAAAACACCAAGGATAACAAGTTCAACTTGTGTTAAGCTGATCCAATCACAAGAAGTAGAAAGACTTCTTATGTTGGGATCAGCCCAACACAAGTTGAACTTATTTCATTGGAATAGTGCCAAACTAAAGCAACTGCCCCCCCCCAAATAAAAATAGGGCTAGTCCATTGATATGGAATTCATACAAGTCTAACTCAATGGACTAGCCCTAAATTGAAAATTCCAAAAAAAAAAAAATTTCAACTTGTGTTAGGCTGATCCCATCATAAGAAGTAAAAATACTCCTTATGATGGGATCAGCCCAACACAAGTTGAACTGACTAACCAAAGAAATCTCATTCAAAAACTAAACCTAATGATTTTAATTCAAAGAAGTACATGTTAGACCAAACCCAAATGATGAAATGAAAAACAACAAGAGGAAATGATATGATATTTATAAATTCAAATAAAAATTCAGGTGATATTTGAGATGATCAACTCAACCAGAAGCTTTATTTGAATTCAAAGGAGAATGCTTTGCAACAATTTGGGGGATTGAAATCATACCTCCCTTAATTATTAAATGAACCCAATGTTAACAAAGCAAATGAACATGAAATTGGATGGTTCTTTTACACATATTTTCATGAAAGTATAAGTGGAAAATGAAGCCAATGAAACAAAACCAATTGGCCTTACATAATTTTCTGCTATTATTTGGCCCATATCTAGCTTTGGAAGCCATTTTGAAGAGGGAATATTTTCAGTGATGTCTTTAAAATCAAGTATTTTTTCAATCTTTTTGAGCTCTTGGATACCACCAAGTATCTTAGAATAGAATGCCTTATGTTTCCTCAATTTTTCAATAATTTCCCTTTGGACTTTAAACCATCCATTGTGATTTTACCCAAGTGATTTATCAATGAATCTAAATCCACAATACCCATTTCCAACTGGCTCCCAAAACTCACCCAAGAGCTTATGTAAGTTCTCATGTATTTTATTGAGGTATTTCACTTTTGGTTCCTATGATCAAAACTTACTTAGCCAAAACTCTAATCACATGAATGAAAGAAATGCTCACCAAAGATGAGCTTTTGTTTGACTTCTCTGCTTCTTCTTCTTCCTCAGAAGAGGATTCTGGTTCCAAATGAAGGGAGGATAATTGACTTTCAGTCTCTTCCTCTGAAATATGAAATTCATATTCTGAGCCTGATTACTTGTAATATAAACATCATTTCACCATCAGTTCATTAAAAAATAACAATGAACACTTCTCAAAATAAAAGACTTACAATTTTTGGTCTTTTTGGTGCCCTTCAAACCTTCATTTTCTTCATAAGTTCTCTTTCCACGTTCTCAAATCTCAAAATTACATATTAGGTGTCCTTCCATTTTGGTCTACCATGGCTGGGCTGTAAGGATTTTGGCTCAAGACTTGGCTTAGAAACCAAAGTGGTTGCATGCTTGATCAAGGACTTTAAAATCTGCACTTGAACTTCTGCAAGTTTTCCCATAACAATTTAGCTGGGCTTTTCAAACAATTGAGATGATTTAAGCACTGGATCAGTGTCACAATTTCAAAAAGCAAAACCATCACTCATTAGTAAAACCATTCAGGAATCATCAATCAAATAGGAATCATCAATGAAATAGTAATCGTCAATCAAAATTTAATTCAAACAATCCAGCAATCCAACACTCCAACTTACTGAACTGGAAGGGTTAAAGTCTAACCTCCACTGAAATCCAGAAATCCAAGAATCCAACTTACTGAAATGGAAGGGTTATATTCTAACCTCAACTGAGGATGACCATCCTCAGGCAGAACATATCCTCTCAATTCTAGTATTTCACCTAAGATGCGGGAACATGGCAAGCCCATTGTCTCAGAATATAACTTGGTGCACACCTTGCCATCATGGTTGTGCTTTAAATTTTCAAACTTTTCCCCAATGAGTTTGATTGCCTCAATTGACAATTTATAATCAAAAGGTAAAATTTCTTTTGGAAGAATGGTTGCTAATTTTATTTGAGAGTTTTTAAGCAAAGCATGCAGTGATTTGATTTCTCCTTCACCTGTTCCTTCCAGGTGTTTCCACAAATCCAAAATTTTTCCCTTAGATCCCACAAGTAATCATTTTGAATTGAAATGGGCCCCTTCTACCCAAGAAATTGTGTTATTTTCAAATTTTGGTTTGACACAAGTCCATGCTGTTACAAACATCTCTTTGATAGGGAAAAGGTTATTTTCCATATACTCAAGCACATCCTTATGGTCTTTTAAGAAACACTGTATGCAATTTTCAACATAAGCAATCCCAGCAGAGATGAATAAAAGAAGAAATAAATTGGCCTACTCTGAGTTCTGCATCATTGACTTCTGCCTCCCCCTTGGTTTTAGAGGCCCCATACTTTCCAAAAAGAGACATAAAATTTTTCCATCCCTGATTTTTCATTACTGAAGAAAACTTTGCAATTTGCTTGGATATTTTTAGAAAATTTCCAAGAGCATGACTGTCTGGATGACTCAGGGAAACTATGTCCAATCACACAAATCAGAGCTTTTTCACAGTCCATCACAAAGACTTTGGGAAGCCTCTCTGGATCATAAGCCAAATCTTTTATTGAATTCAACATCCAAGTGTAGAACTCAAATGTTTCTTTTGTCATACAAACAAAAGCCTTTGTAAAATTTTTCCTGTTGGCTGACATTCCTAAAACATGCAATAGAGGGATTTTGTACATTTTTGTTTTATAAGTACAATCCAACAAATCAATATGATTGAATTCTTTACAAAGTTTTGTAGACTCATGATGAGCCAATTACAGGGCCTATAAGTAACCCTCTCCACTGAATTTTGACCTGGTGACCCACTGGGCTTCTTTGGGCTTTCAAATAGAACATCCATAACACTTTTCCCATTGAGCTCATCTGCTTTCACCTTATGCTTGCTGTTATGTATTGTTCTATTTTCAACATATTCTCCCCAATCAATCTTTCTCAATTTCCTTTTGAGTTGAACTGTATTGAGCCCATCTTTCATGCCTTCCTTTAGTTGATCTAAGGTCACACCAGAGAGTATTTTCAATTGAGGATGCACTGAGGCTCTCGCAGATGTTTGATGATTATGTTGGTCATTTCTAATTGAGAGGTTCCAGGTGGGATCCGCTACTTTCTGAACCACAAGATCATGAATTGACACCCAACTTTCCATGCATGAGTTTGAATTTTCCTTTTGGTGAGCAACAGCCCTTTGTATACTCAATATCTGTCACAGGCTATGTCAACATATTTATCCCTTTTTGAATTGAATGTCATCAATGCATAGCCATGCATGGATGCCCATTTTTGACAATAGTTCTTGGTTCTTTCCTACTAGTAAAGCCTCTCACTGGAGGAGGTTCAATGCATGGGTTCTGGCATCTCATACTTGCATAGTTACATTAGTTTCCATCAAATCAAATCAATAAAATGACACATTAAATGTTACACACCATGACTAGTCAATTCCAGTTGTGAAACATCTTTTTACTCAATTTTAACCTTAGATGAGGATTCAATTGGGCCTTCCAACTTTTTATTTTCCAAATACCCAGCTTCTGCAATAGATTTGTTAACAAAACTTTCAATTAAGTCCTTCAAAACAGCCATTTTGAAACCAGGGGGGCTTGGGCTTTCAACTGTTCCCATAAACCAAAAAAATCCAACAGCAATTAAGTATTAAATGCAGTGGTAAATCTAAAATCCCCAAAGTATGCTCACTTTTGGGTTGAGAGAAAAAATTTTCCAACAAGCAAATGTTGTGTACCATTTGTGACAAGCCTTTTTTTGCCAAAAGTCATAATTTGATCCCAAGTTCTTTTTGTGGTCCAATAATAGTCCCAAAATGTATTCCAAATTCCCAAATTTGGGTTCACAGCACTTAAATTTGGTTTGGGGTGCCTAGGTACCCCTAATTACCCCCTGAAATAGCTCATCTGGGGCTATTTTTCCCCAAATGGGCCAAAAGCTTCAGGGAAGACACACACAAACCCCTTTATGACTTGGGAATACCCCAGGGGTTTGAAAACTCCTTTTTTGTGGCCCATATTGGTTTCAAAATACCCATATGCAACCTCCCAGTGGATGGGAAATTTTGAAAAACATTTTCTTGCATTTTTTTGAGTCATGAACCTGTGTTCACAACTGATATGGGTTGCAAATTGCCTTTCACACCCATTTGCAACCCAGGGCCATGGATTTAAAACCACCCTATTTAAAAATATCTGAATTTCCCTTGAGGAATACATTTCTATGGCATTTTCCTTTTTTTTTGGTACAAAGGTAGTTACATTCCATCAAAAATCTTGATTTTTCCTCAATAAAATTTTTTTTTCATATTTTTCATGATTATTTATGTACAGGTGATTATAAATTCACAACCCCCAGTTTTATGGGAGTCGTGTAGGGCCCTACACAACCCATTTTGTGCGTGGGGGCCCATACACAACTCCAAAGGGTTGTTCCAAACACAACCATTTAGACCCATGTAAGGGGGTATACAGTCCCCGGGGGTTATGTGTGTTTTGAACTGCCCTATGAATAAAGAAAAATAAACATTTTAAAATTTGAAAAAATCAAAAAAATGTGCCCAAAAAAAATAAATAATAATTGAAAAATAAAAAAAATGAAAAAGATAAATACAATACATCCCTCAAATAAAATACAATACAATGTGATGTTTGAATAAGATACAATCAAATAAGAAAATAAATATGATCCTTGAAGACAGAGGGAGGGGGAGGCACGTCCGCTGGTTACACCACCCCCCATGTGAGGATGAGACTGGACCCAGGTGAGTCCTGGGTCCCAACAATTTTTATTTTTTTAATTCAGTTTTTCATTCTTTTATTTCTTTTTTATTTTATTTTATTTTTTTGGCCCACAAAGGTTGGTAGGCGTGTGGCATGCTACACAACTAGATTTGAGCCATGTACAACCCCACACCACTCAAATGTGGTTGTGTGTGGTGCCACAAAACTACAAACCGTCGTGTGGGGGCTACATGACTCAATTGAGTTGTGTAGAGGCCACACAAGT